>CM019236.1:54119639-54176125 GCA_009741485.1 Malurus cyaneus samueli | reverse complement strand
GTCATACCCATAGCACTATTGACTCACATCACAATCAAACAGGATAATTTAATTTTCTGGGGTTTTTCCCCTTCATGTTTTTAATTATTAAAAAAAGAAAAACAAACAAAACAAAAAAACACCGAAAAAAAAAACAAAATCAAAACAAAATCCCCCAAAACAAACAAAAAAACCCCAAACCCAAACAGTGGAAAGTATGGCATCTTGATATTCTCAGCATCCTTACAAGAGCTGGTTTAGTTATTAATTGAGCATGAAATATATTTGATGATTCCAGCTTTTCTTCCTGCAGTGAGTAATTTGCCAAACTTAATCCTGATTTTTAGAAAATATCTTTTATGCCTCTGTGCTGAATGCTTTACACAAACAAATATTAGCCCATGGCTTGTTTGCAAACTGCTGACTGAAAATGTTTGTTATTCATGGCATAGAACTTATCAGAGAGTTAACATTTAATTTACTTATAGTCCTGGTAGTTTTAAAATTTTAAACGAGCCACATCAGACTGTGAAGTATATGGGGAGGGGTTTCCGTGAGTAGGAGGAGAGGAAGCGTAGATAACCCAGACAAAAATGAACCAAGGATAAAATTAAATGTATGAAGTTAGACTGTAGGATCATAGTACATTTGATTTCGAGAATGAATGTAAGAAAAACACAGAAGAATGTTTTAAATGCAAATAACTTTTTAAAAAAACAAATTGTTAATTACCAACCCAGTGTACCAGAATATACCATTAATGATACTTCCAGTACAGATTTTCAAGACAATGTCTTATATCCACTGAAATATTAAACTCCCTGATTTTGGGAACAGAAGCTTTCATTACAGAACTAGTGTTCATTTAATTATTCATAACCAGTGATCAAAAAGGTAGTTTATATCAGTGAGATGAACATACACTATAAAATTATTGCACACAACCATGTCATAACATTTTGTAATAGGTTTCAATTTTCAATAATTTTCAAAAAAATTTCAATAATTTTCAATTAATAAACTAATCGACTTTCAATGATACCTTATGTAATATTCCAGAACAAGTCACACAAAAGTTTACTCTCTGGACAAATTAATGAAACAGATGTGTATTTTAGCTGGCATTAACATTGAATTAGGCTACTTGAGCAGCATAATTAGATTTTAAAATTGTGAAAACAAAACCATAAATTAAATCAAGGTTTTCTCATTAATCATAACATAGGATATATTTTCACCAAAAAAAGTGTGGAATTGCAAAGAGAATGGTGCTCAAACCCAAACACCTGACCCAAACACCTTTATTTGAAAGCCACCTGCCTCTCCAGGTTCAACCTCTTGCTGTCTCTCACTGAGAGACATCAAGAAAAAACGAGTAGAGACAAAGCTTCATAATTTAGACCTTTCCAGTAAATATATATTAGTTGTATTTTCTTCATACATAAGAAACTGGTGATCATCTTCAGCAACATTTTCAGCTCCTTCCTTTAGAGAGGAAACATTGCCTATTACCTTGATGAAATGCTCTTGTGTAAAAGTGTGATTCTGCAAATTTTTGAAGAGGAATTTTAGCATAAAACCAGTTCTGAGTGCTCTGAATGTCCGTGGCTTGGGGATGCAGGATCTGGAAAATAGGTTTCCTAGTATGAAAGTTACAGGTCAGCACTGGATGGGCACAAACCCTGTAAGGAGTGCTTGCCTGAAACCATGTCAAAACATGTCAGCTTTTTGTAGGATGGTGAATTACTAATCAATTTCAACAAATTGTAATAAGTCATTGTTTTGTGTACAGCACAGCAAATGATTGTTTACATTCCCAGTGCTGAAAGAAATACAGCATTTCTATCTTCCAATAAAACAAGGACATTGTGGTGAAGTGCACAGTGCCCTTGCTGGAACTCAGTCAATGTCAAATACCTAATCTAGACTTGAACTTCATGACTGTGCAGTCAACCTGTAGGAGATGCTTAGAGACTTAACAGGATTACAGGTCTAAATCTTATATATTGGCAGTTTTTGAACCTTCAAGGTGTTATCGAAACATAAATATTCATCCCTGGGTGAACTCTCTGCCACAGCAGCCTTCCTCAGCACACTCATTTCAACCGAGTCTGTGATTCTTGCTGAGATATGCATTGCATCATTGTCTATTTTCAGCTTGTTACATTAATCAAAACCTATCCCGTTTATTAAACTGCTTCCTGCAGCTCAGGCATTTGAAATTCAGAGCGCCAGCAAGCAGCTGCCAGGCACCGTGAAGGAAGGAGGTGGAGCAGATTTGAGTAATGTACAAATTGAATTTCAAGTGACTGAGCAGCCTCTTTATCTCTTAGTGACAGAACCAGTGATTGTAACAGTATTCTTAAAGGAAATGAAACCTGGAACTGTGGTTCAATCACTGGGTACTTACTATAGCCCTTCCCAGCAGTCCTCCCAGAACTACTGATGAGTGTGACCTTTGCAAAAATGCACAAAGCCTTGATTTCTGCACAGTTAACCTTTACAAGCTGGAACCCTCCTGTGGAACCTAACCACAACAGAGGAATGCTTTGGAATGAAAACACACCGACATACATTTTATGAAAGGGCAGATTTCCAAAAGAGAAGGAGAAAAGAAATAATAATAAAGGGAGAAAGAGAAATTATTTTGGAGACAGGCAGTTAACAGTTTTCCAAATAGATGATTACCCATTGTTTTGATTGGTACTTGTCACACTTTTTATGTTCCACAGGTATGAAGAAGTCTAGCTCCAAGGCTGCTTTTATCAGTACAATCTTAGCATCCTGTGTTCCACCAAAACCACAGGTGGAACCACTAGATACAAGTGCCGTGCTCAGTCAGTGGGTTCCCATCTCACCAGCAGTGTTTCTTCTTGAATTCCTGAAACCTGTGAGAGACTCCAGGGATCCAGATTTACATGTGAGAATAGCTGTCATAAGAGATTTTAGGAGAAGATGAACTGCTGTTCTCCCATCCTTACACTACAAACCTTGAACTCAGCCACAGGCATTATTTTCTTGACCTCACAAGAGTCGACGTTGTCTCAGCCACGGGTGTGTACTTCTAGCACTCCTTTGATGCTGTTTGGATGATGCCTGATGATTTTTGTCTTCCTTTTACGTCTTTCTGTACCCTCTATGCATGTGCCCTGTACCCCTTAGCCCACATGTTTAGTAAATTACTGAGCCTGATATTCCAGCATAGTTTAGGAGTTCTGCTTAGACAGAGACCAAACATCCCGGGGAGTAACGTGTACCCTGGTGCTTATCTTAAACCTGAGGCCCTCCGCCTTTGGTGAAGCCTTCTGTCCCAGAAATCTTGTGTAAACTGAGGCTTCTAGCGCTATCTGGGGGGAATTCATTGAATAGGGGGAACAATTACTGCAATTAGTTAATTCTTATTAGAGGAATCCTAGATAAGATATAGCATAATTCCTGATCCATAAAATTGACCCTATTCCGCTGAGAATCTAAAACGTTCCTGGACCATATGCATCCAGTAACTCCGTGCTGTACACGGGTGTGTTTCCCATCAAGTTGTGCTCTGGGATCCAAATACGAGGTAAAATCCCTTTTATCCCCTTAAGGCCGTGTCTGTGTCATTTTGAAAAACTGGCCTTTCGAGGCAACACGAGAAAGAAAAAAAACAAGCATTTTCGTTATGAAAATTTTGAGCAACACAGAACAAACTGTTGGCAGCCATTTCAGCTGATGTCATAGTGGGTAAAAGAGGGTGAAGGACAAAGGCTGTTGGAATGCTTTGTAAAAGTCTCTTGTGTAGAAATTTTGATGGTAGCTGATTCTCTTCTAGGCTTTTTTTCTCATCAGCCTTGATGACACTGGTAGCTCTTTGGGAAATTTTAATTATGTCTTTAAACCTTGTGAAAGGAGACATACTAGTCTTTTATATTTTGTTGATTTAATTTCCTGTGTATATGTCCTTGTGGAAATGGTCTTTGGGGTAAAACCTTTGGAAAAATCACATTTTTGGAAACAAATCCTTACAATGTAAGCAGTGCATTCTCTAATTTGTCTGAATACATTTTAATTTGGTGTAGATGTCTCTCTCTCACATGTGCTGTCCCACTGACCATGCTTGTCATGTTGGTAGCACAAAATTCCTGCTTTATATTTTCTGGGTGAATCCACTCAGGCAGACGCATCAACTGAAACACTAACCTAGAAAAATTATGAAAATTAATATTAGCAATATAAATTGACAGAAGTGTGTCAAAGAGCACAAAATAACTAACTCATAAAAGTATCTTACTTTTAACAACAAATTAAAACATTCATCTTGGGAGCCAATATATTAATTATCACAATTTTTGTTTCCCTGGACAGATTGAAAACTTACACAGCTTTCTGCAATGCCACTTTTTTAAACTGCACTGCAAAGATACATGGGTAAGAACAACTTCATTCTAACCTTCAAAGTGAAGCCACATGCTTGGACCACAGCAGGAAAATGACTTTAATTCATTCTAGATGACCTTTTCATTGAAAAGCAAACCTCTGCCCTCAGGCTATTTAGAAAGGTTAGGTGTACCTTTTTCCTTTTACTATTACAAGGCATATATTTATGTAGTGGTCTACTGGCCGTTTTTTTCCAACCAACTCCAGTTAGCCTTTTGGAAAAATCAAACAAATCCCACCTTCATCCTTCTCTTCTCTCACCTTTGTATCTTATGCTTGATCTTCTTTTGTAGTAAAATTCATTCTTAAGCTATGGTTTAATTTAAAAAGAAAAAAAGGGAGTAAAGTTCAACAGTATAACTGATATAATTCAGCAAACAATAGCATTAAATAGCCAGACATTCTATTCTTTAAAATTGTTTTGGTTTTTGGTGCTATAAATGTAGCCAGTTTAAAAGAAAGAAACATAAATTTCTAATGAACTGGTGTTAAATTTGCTGCTTTTCATCTCTGCCAATAAGGATTTTGGTATGGATGTATGGATTTAGCACCCAGGGGACAATTTTAATTATCAACAGAGGAAATCCTGTTCTGTATGCAGTTTGGTGAAAAGTCTTTATTAAATACGAAAAAATAGTTAATTCATCATTAGTCAGAACTTGAAACCAGAAGGTTGTTGGCTTTATTGAACCATGCATCACACAGCCAATACTCATGGATATAGAGAAACATTTGTTAAACCTTACTTTAAACATAATTTTCTTCCTACAGATAACACACACCAAGTGGGTGGAAACTATTTGTAACAACCAATACTACCAATATTAATATTTAGGTGTTTTAAATGTCAAACAATCTTCTTAATATATAGTCTATAACAACTTGTGCATTAATAGCACCAAATATGAAAGAAAAGGGCTCCCATTCCACACACAGCACGATATTGTAAATAAAAAGGTATAATTTGGATTTTAACTAACATGGTCTCTCAGACAGTGCACATGCCATACAGCCTTAGCCCTTTCCATAGAAATACTGGGAACATCTTCATGGTGATGAGAGGAGGGACTCGCCCTCCATCTGTCTTACTTATAATACAAAACTAGACTTGCCTCACCCGAAAGGCTAATCTTTGTTTCTGTATGAAGTGGCAGGGTACTGATGTATTAGCCAGTATCGAGGACATAAAACCAAATTGTAGTTTGCTCTGGTGATAATTTCCTGATCAAGCCAAAATAATCTCCTCTGTGTGTAAATGAATATGTCCATCCGTCCGTCTTCTGCTGAGGCAGCTGCACTTATCATTTTTCCCTCACTGCAGATTTTCTGCTGTCCACTAGCACATCAAGTGAGAGATCAAAATTCCCATGTAATTCCTTTGGCTGGGATTTGTACTTACTTCTTGGAAAAATCAACCAAGAGAATGTACTTTGAAACCAGTTCAGCAACATTTCTCTCAGGAGTATTTCTGGAATATGGGAGTGTCCCAGATTACTGCCTATACCCTCTAGACATGTTGTGATTAGATTAGCATGTAGCTTCATTCAGGATGTCTGTAGTCATTGGGAGAGTGCCCAAAATGAGAAGAAATTCTATTATTAGAAATGTTTGGGGGTTACAAACCTATGCAGGATGCTATTTCAGGACAAGCCACACCGTGCTGTGACCTATGGCAAACAAAGCTGAGGAACCCGCGGTGGTCCACTGACGTTTTTCATAAACCCATTTTAGCTTGGCTGAACATGCATAGCAGCCTGTACCTAAAATTGCATCAGCAGCAGGCGCTGTTAGTCTCGAGGTAAAGAACAGATAGCTGAGCAGAAGCCCTGCCAGCCCCCCTGAACTTAACTAATGCAGCTGTGCTACATACAGCACCTCTGGGATCTCAGTAATGAAGTGACCCATCTTTAATAATTCTCCAAATCACAGTAATACGATAACATTTGTGACCCAGTCACTTAAGGCAGTTACTCTTGAGTAGCAAAATAATAAAGCAGGAGCACGTGGGGTGGTTAAATCAATAGAGGTGGTAATGACGTAAACGGTAGCAAATTGTGGGGCTCTATTATCAGCGCTGCAAATGCTTGCAACCAAAGACAGCGGCTCTGAGGGACTCAATTGCCACTCAGTCATTTCCTTTTCTAATGGCTATTTCATAATTGTGGGAAATTTCACGTGCATGTTAATTCTTCAAATGTACTTGGCCAGCTTCCATCCAGTAAACAAGCTTTGCTATTATCTAAGTATTTAAGTCAGCCGAGCTCTCAATAATAATTTAATGACTGGATTTCATATTGCTTTGGGAATACTTGTTTACTGAATGGCTGCACTGAGAGGTTGAAATAAAATATTCTTGAAACCATCTTGGATTGTTGGGGCTTTTTTTTTCTCAATTTGAGGGTTGCATTTTTTGTTTTCCACCACTGCTTATAATGTTGCAAAAAAAAGAGAAAAAAAAGAGTGGATCTTGTACACAGCACTGAATTTCAGCAAGATGATTTTCCTGAAACCAGATGCTTAGAATGTCTTTACGTCTTCATCTGAAGTGCACGCTCCTGAAATCTGGTGAATTTTTCCTATGGTTGTTTGTGAAAAAACATTTAAGCAACTTACACCCTAAAATGGTGGAGTTCTCACACAAGCTAGGGAAGGGAAGAACTCCACAAGCAGGCAAGCTGTCTTTGACTGACACCAGTCAGACTCAAGGGCTGACACCAGTGCATCCAGGATGGTGAATTGTCACCCTACCAGTGTGACTTGATGAGGCCTTACCGCTTAGCTCTTAATGGGCTTTGATGAACTCCTTCCTAAAAAAACCCTTTAGGCTCTCCGTTGACTCCATATGGCATTCTGATGAGCTCACACTTCTTAAGCACTTCTGTATCAGAAAACAAGAGCAAAGCTGAAACAAAGTGAGTCATCTGTTTTACTCTTTGCTTTCACTGCATGAGATAATGTGGAGGTGTTAATTACACGACTTCACTGAGTCTTGACTAATAACAGTGTGCAAACAAATGTATGTCAAATTCAGCTACAGAAAGCTTCTACTAATAAGGTAAAACTAGCAATTAGAGCTGACATTGAAGTCATACTTTTCCTTGAATATTCATTTATGAAGCACTTGTTTGTAGGCTTGTAGGCTATCAATTTGTAGGCTTTCTATTTTCTTCAAGAAAACTAATAGGAACTCCTAGTCATTCATTAAAAATGACTTAAATATAATTTGGTGCTCCAGCACAGTGGATTTAATTCTTCTTTTGTAACTAATCCACTGACCCTTTGCATCAAAGGCAGAGAACTAATGTTGTCTGAGATTTCCCAATCTGTGACCTTGGGATAATAGGAACAAATTGAATTCCCAGAAGAAGAAAAATGACACTGACCATATAAAATCACTAACCACATGTCTGAAACACCATTTATTTCATTTAAATTCTACAGTGGAGCTCCTTCGGTTACAAGAAGAATGAATATGATTAGCACACTAAACTTAGACCTGTCAGTTGGACTGGGGCTTTTTACCCCCTTCTTTACAAAGCAGTTTTGACATGCTTCTTTAAACACACAAGCTTTGCATTCCCATGCTGGATGAATGCATGCCAGGAGGAAGCAGACTGCACATTCAAATCTCTTTATGTGCCTGAATCCCCAAATTAAAAAACAATTGTAAGCTCAAACTCAGCCATGCTGTCTAATTCCATATCCATGGATTAATTATTGCCTTAAAAACATTTAATGATTATACAAAAAAAAAATCTATCTAAGTGACTACAGATAATTTCAGATTGTTTTTAAATAGCATTTCTTTTGGTCATATACAGTTGACAAGTTCAATGTTATTCTAAAAAAATAAGAAAGAAAATAAAATTATTCTGTTTGAAAAGATCCTTTCTTTGATCAGCAATCTCCATTTTCTCCATTTTCTATAATCCAATTAATTCCCAGTGTTGACCAATGGTGGCTATGCACCACTGCCAAGCATTGCTGAATCTGTGCTGAGGACCCTGCTGCTCCAGAGCATCTTTCCTCATGTGATATCTGTGTAAGTAATAGTTTGGCTTCATATCACTCAGTCTGTTCCCAAATGCACTTCTGCCTTTTATATCTGTTGAGGCATCTGTAGAAGCCCATAGGGAAATCTCTGTCGATATCTACATGCACACACTGATGCACATTATCAGAACCCTTTTGTTCGAGTGTTGTTTTCCAGCCAAACTTCAGAAAGCCCTTGTTGGCCTACTGCTCTGGGAAGGAGCAGATGAGAGGACTAAATTTGTATATTGGCACCAGTAATAGCTAAAGATGAGACTGACAAGCACAAATCTGCAAACCTAATGCAGAGACCTGGACATGGTTCCACACTGTGAGTGGCTGAAGAGTGAGAATGTTAAAATTTTGATAATTCAAACTGCATCTACAAAGAAGGAGATCTCATAGCTCTGTTACTTATACAGCCAAAACCACACTGATATAAAAATCTGACAATGTATTTCTCTGGTAATGTAAGTATATATATTTAAAAATAAAAAGGGACAAAATTAGTGAATTCAAGATGATGTATACAGACCTTTATTAGACCAATAAGTAACAGGTTTTATTAGACTAATACAGCTGGAAAATCAGCAAATTGTTAGTATTTCATTTGGTTGTGATGTTAACCAAAACTTCGAAATAATCACCACATTCTTCAGGTACTGTTCAAAGTGTATATCATAGTATTTCAACTTCAAAAGACCGTTGGTGAAAGTAGATTTATGCATTCTTATATTATTTGCAAATTTAGGAATACTAACATGCACTTAAAATACAGAAATTTCCTCCTCTGTAGCAGTGCAAAGTCCACAATAGATTTGTACTGCAAAATAGTTAAATACAAATTGTTTAAAGCAAAAAAAGTCAGGAGGAAAACTTTTGCCTTCAGTGAAAGAGAATTTCCTATGAAATTGTTTCCGTTAATTATTTCTTGCAGCAGGTATTGGCTGCCAAGGTAATGCATTACTACACCATTTGGAAAAAACTACAGTTCTAATTAGATGAGCAAATAAGTGTTCATTTCAATTTATTAATATAGCTGCAGGCCTTGTTGCAATTTATCTCTCATTTCTGAGACCAGTGCATCGCAGGCTGGAAATCATTGTGGTGAAGTAACTGGCTTTAATAAAGGATACAGGCGGTGAATTATTCATGCAGAGGGGGGCAAGCCTTGATGCTTTCCGCTCACTCCTTTAATTAACTGTGAGATGCTGATGGGCCCTACAGTGTGCCTAAGCTTTCTAAGTTTATCTCCCTGTAAAAGTGAACTCTCTTGTAGCTGCAAAAATGTTCTGTTTATGAACAGCTTAATCCAGCAAACACCAGCCTGACAAAGTAACTGCTCTGCAGCTCTTTATTCTTTTGCTTTGCTTTTGTGTCAGTACCATTACTGTGACCCAAGCCTTCAATTTCAGCCCCTAAATAAGCTCATCTGTGCCCTGCAAAAGTGATACAGCTTATAAATTCTACAAAAGACAGCCTTATGGCTTCGATATTCAGTGCTCTTTCTCCCTTGAAAGTGATGGATAGGAAATTTGCTGATGAGAAATGTGCTATTCCCAAGACAAGTCCTCAGATCCCCCAGGAGCACGGGGTAACTTTGCAGTATTTGGGTTTCTTTGTGCTAAGGGTTGCACCAGGACAGTTTCATTAAAAATAGCCCTCAAATGAGGCCCAAATGATGAGTCCAAGCAAGATTTTTCAAACTCCTAAGGATAAAACTGTATAGTTTTGATTGTGCTTCATTCAACAGAACTACTTCTGTGAGACAGCATATATATGCAGTATATATGCACAGTATATATGCATAACAATTTGTAGGATCTGGCTTCAAACTAGGAAAAATTTCGAAGTGTGTAGTTCAGGAAAACTTAGTACTAAGGCTTATAAAATTACAGAATCATAGAATAGGATGGAAGAGGACTTCAAAGATCATCTGCTTCAACCTTACTTGGCAAAAGCACGCTCTAGACAAGAACCCTGTCCAGGTGAACCTTTAAAAGTGTCCTGCACTGGAGAATTAACCATTTCACTGAGGAGATCATTCTGATACTGATTGTTCTCATTGTGAAAAAATAAAATAAGAATACATGCAAAGTAATTGAGATTTTCCTTTCACTTTACTGGACTCATTTTTTTTTTTATTACTATCAGTTTGTAACTGCTTAAAGTTAATTATCTACAGAAGATATTTTTAAGCCTGTGTTTGGTGTAACATCAAAAGAGCATTGAAAACTCATACCAAATGTAAGCATTCCAATTTTTTGATTGCACATGGGAGATATGTTATGCATATTTATGTCGGGTTGCGCAATGTGCTTTAAAGGTTCCTGTAAAGGGATCGATATATATTTTTCCGTGAATTTTCTTGACAAAAAAATAAAAAAGAACACACAGCAAACAACAAAAAAGTATTAAAAAATGTTTCCCCTTTATAACATACACAGGAGAAATATAGGAGAAATTCATTTCACAGAAAATACCTATGTCTTGCCACCGCGACTCTGAGACAAGTAACACACTGATTTTGCTGCAGTCATATTAGCAGCATGCTTAGATAATTGCTTGTCCCTTATCTGACACATCTACATTGCTATTAGCTGTTTCCAAGCAAGTAAAATATGCAGTGCACACGAACACTTATTGAGCAATTTTTGTATCGCAATAGTAGTCTTCCTTTGACTTCCAGCATTTCTGAGCTAAAGAAAGAATCTGAGGGACGTATTTTCTTCCCGTTTCTTTGTAGAAATTGAATTGCTCTTTCTATAAATCAAGTACCGTGTTAAAAGCTCAGTGAGGTATACAATGATGTATGTGAATTAGCATCGCAACTTTAGTCAATAAAAATCAAAGTGCCTTTATGAAGGTATTGATGTTTTCAGCTCTTGCGGAGGTTGAATATGTTTAAGCATTTACCCCTGGAGGGACTGTTGATCCAAATGAATTTATTCACTTTGAAACCAGATCATGGCCATGGTGGCAAACAAGCTTACATATACCAAACTAAATGTGGAACTTGCACCAACCATAGTAACTGTCAAATGCATGGAAATGCAAGAGCTATTTTTAACGCAACAAAATGGAGCTGACAATAAACACCTGATTGCAGTATACAGGCTGTATTTTAGTTCCATTTTCCACTTATTTTTGTAATTTCAGATAAAGGCAGTGTCAGTAGAATGCACTTATAATAACATTTTTACTTATTCCATCTGAAAAGAAGAAAGATAATTGTGATAACAGATCTGTTATTTTCTCATTTTCCTTACTAAGTAATGCCTGGTTTAAAAGAGAAAATATTTTTGTTTGTGGTTTCTTTTAATGCAAATGTTACTCAACATGTGCCATTTCCACTCCTGATGGCATTTGTGTAAACCTAGAGAAGTTCCAGCATAGCTTTCCATGAGCAACCACGTTGATTTAAACAGAATTTCTTGACATTGATGCTGATGTGCCAGGTCCAGCTGGCCCTATGTGTCGGACACTGATCGCATGAAAGCAGTGCATGGTGTAGGTGCTGTTTATTTCTACAGAAATAACAACTGTGTGAAAAATAATACCTTATTTCTGTTTGAATAATGCAATGAAAATGGCCAGTATACGGGATCAGCTGTAGGACGGGGAACCTCGTATCTACAGTCACAAGACGAGCAGGAAAAACTGCAAAATTGCCTCAAATACGTGTTTCAAATACACGCTATACGCCTTAACCTGACAATCTAAAAGCTTTTTCTCTCTCTACAAAGCTCTGAAGAAGTTGACTGTACCCATGGGGTTAAAAGGTAACGTATTGCCTGTATTTCAGCATTCAAAAGGGTAAACCTCCTTTGAAACCCTTTGCCTTTTTCTCCAAGAAAATAAAAACTTATAAATACCTCTTCAAACCCATCATGTTTAATAAATGTCATCTTGCCTGAGGGTGCTTACAAGAGACAAATGTATATTAGAGGAACCTCACAAAACTATAAAACAAAATCCCTGTGTAGTTGAAGTAACAGATCTTTTTAAGCACATATGCAAAAAAAAAAAAAAGAATGTAAATTAAAAATGTCCTCCACAACGGTTTTTTTAGTCTCTCCTTCTCTAAAGAATAGTGCGGCATTCAAGTGGGAATGTTCCTTAAACATGTGTAAATCACAATTCGCCTCGCAGGCTTGCGGCAGGCCCACGGCGGCGGTGGGGGCGGGGAGGACCAAACACTGGTCAAGCAGTGTTTAATCGAAACATTACACAAGCGGTTTATGTGGTAGTAATGAAAAAGGCCTCTTTCCATCCCATCCTTTCATTACTTAGCACAATCCTTAAGAGGATTAGTTAAAAAAAAAAAAAAAAAAAAAAAAAAAAAGCGGGGGAGGAGGAGGGGGGAGAATGTGCTTATCAGTTGATTCTCAGGGTCGGTGGTGCTGAGTTCTTAATAGATTGCCCCTGGATTTGGGATTACTGCAGCGCAAGCTCTTTCAGGCGTCGCTACAGAACAGAAAGCAGTTTGTTTTTGCAGCATTCTCACCCTCGGATGAAGAGAGCTATTGACTTTGTGATGAAATGACACGGGACTCTAAGTTGCTGCGGACTGATCCCTTCTGTTGCTCCATCTTTCCCTTAAAGAAGAAACTACACATTCATAATGATTTCTTTACGGTGGATGATGCAGATTGCATTGAGACATGCACTAATTCCTCAGCTAATATGATTAAAAGCTGCTGACACTGTGAGTTTAGGCACAGCGAGCAGCAGACTCTCATGAAATCCCTGAGCTGGGATTCACCTCTACAGGCAATTTACCCTGGAGCAAACTGGCTACAGTGCCTTGTGCAAATGTGGACATTTTAGTTCTGTTTGGAACAGGAACAATTTTGTTCTGGAGCAGATTATGGTGGATGATGTGTGTGCACATGCTTCCCTGTTCCTAAATCACTGCTTTGTGCACAGAGCCATGTGTCTCTGAGCTCCTGGACTTTGTCTCGCTGCCGCTTTGGCCTCCTGCGTGAGAAGCTGTAGCAGCACTTGGGGACCCTCACAAAAGTTTCACCTGTGCCAGCCTGGCTTGAAAAAAAACATCTGTGAAGGCGTTTTCAATTCAAATAAAGAGAAAAGGTGTGCTTGGCCCATGTATCTGTTTTATTCACGCGAGGCAGCCCTGCAGCTGACACGGATGGAGTCCCCCCAGAGCACCTGAGCACAAGGTGACCGTCACCTGTGCAGGGCTGGAGGGAGGATGGAGCAGGAGAGCACTGCTAACACAGCCCAGACTGGCCTGACAGGGCTGCTGCTCCCCTCGTCCTGAGTCTGATTAGCTGGCAGTTGATAAATGCACACATTTATCCGATGGTCCTGATTAGATCCTGTTGTCTCCTGATGCCATCTCCCCGACATTATCGCCTGGTTAGAGATCTCCGCTTTCCCACTGCTCAAGGAAATGAACTAATGAGGGCAAAGTGGGCAAGATCAGCTTACTGACTGTTCATGAAACTAATTTCTATTCTTACTGTAATTGTGTGCTGTCACAAAGAGATTTTATTTTCCATCAGGAAACAATGACAGAAGAAGATAATCAGATATTCATCTTCGGTTGTCTGATATCTCTCACTTGGCAGCTTTAAATGTGGGAAAAAAATGCTGGATGACAAGAGAAGTAAAGATTTCTGCTGATATTTTCATTTTTGATTGGAAATGGACTGAAGTCTAAAAAAACGAAATCCTAAAACACTTTCCTACTGTGAGCTAGGAAATCAGAAATTTTATTTTCTCTTTAACTCTTAATGATATTGTACAAGAACAATTTTCAACAACAATGAGACAAATTGCAATTAACGATCTAGTTAAAAACATTATTAAATAAGTGTCTCATTGAACTCAAAAAAATCACAATGGACTCCAGACTCAATGCATCTGGAACCAACAAATGAGATAGAACCGCTTCATAATCATTAATTATCTGCCATTGTTGATAGTTTTGGAGTTGGTTTGGACATATCAGCTGAAGCAGATCTCAACTATCTGATTTTGACAGGGAGGTCTCTCATTATTTGGCTTTCCAATCTGAATGGAATTTTTAACTAAAAGCGCGATCTCACAATTGATTGTGAGTTAGCTATTTGAGCTAACTATTTTACAGCATCCTCTTACTTGGCTCAAAATCTACATTTAGGACAATGTTGTGGTACCGTGGTTAAGTATTCAATACTCAGAAAGCACAATCTTAGCTCTGTGTCATGAACATTTTTAATTATACTAGTCCTTAATTACCAAATTAGTCTTCAGAATTATTGAGCAATTTTTCGTTCAGCCTGTGTACAACACATGTCAAAATCTCCCCCTCCCCCCAGTATTTTACAGCCCATTTATTTTAATATGATAACAATTCTGCGTATTTTACTGAGCTGAATTCCAGACTGCAATATCACCCAACAGTATTTCAAGAAGTTTATAGGGTTTCTAAGATGTACACCATAGCTTTTGCCACTTCCACTCTGAGAGATGGATGAGAGCATAACCACAACATCAAAGTAACTGGAAAATTCCACAGGCTATTCATGTATGTATGCTTCGGTATATATGTATGATACAAACACAGACATTCCTAAAACATGGCAAAAAGAAAACTTGAGTTTTACTGGAAATGTCACTGTCAGTTGTGCTTGATTCAAAATGAATATTTGTAGACCTCATTTCATTTGAGCTAATTTAAATGTTATTTTTAGTTATATAAAAAGTGTTATTAAAAACTCATTAATTTTTATTTTAAAGGGTTATAGAGGTGCAGATCTCCACCAGATGAGCAATCTAATGTCATGGTATTGTGAAAATGAGCAGTCTCATCCTTCCTTTTGCTTTCCATATGTGTGAGCAAGTTTAGCTCACTAAATCTGCAGGAAACTGACTTGATGGGAGAGAGAGAGTATGTCATTAACTAAATTAACTTGCTTGAATGTCCTGGAGTGGGTAGGTGAGAGGGTTGGGATTACACAGCCAGATGCAGAAAAGTGAAAGGAAATGAAAGAAGAGTGGGATGATGAGACCTACGCATTGCCATGGCAGTGAGATGTTAGAACCACTCACCTTCCTGAGAGAGACCAATATTGAAAAAAATGGTTGTCTTCAATGTATGTGTTTCAGAAAGCTTTTTTTTTTTTAATACTGGCCTTTTCTGTTGAAGATAACCCACAAGTTTAACTAGTGTTTACTCATATTTCACTGAGCATTTCCTACACGCAGCTTCCAAGCACAATTTTGTTCAGTAGCATTTGCAACATGGCATCCCAAATCACCAAGCACCTCTGTCTAAACCCTAGTCTTGCAAAAACTGCACTTCTCATTTGCTTTATGTGTTGTCAGGCTTTGAAGCTGTGCTGTCTCAATCCCTGGTGGGTTTCAAACCTAATTGAATGAAATCTCGAGCATCTTGCTCTGACCTCAGAGCTGACCCTGCTGTGAAAATCACAGTGGACCGGAGACCTCCTGAGGTCCCTCACAACCTGAATTATCCTGTGATCCTAAATTGTCCCACATAATTTAAGCCTAAAACAGTGCACAGGGCTTTTTTTAGGTCTGGGACATGAAAGCACAGAGATTGTAGCATAATATCCCAAAAAAGGAAGAAGTATGTTACCACATAGTCAAGCATCACATGTATGTATTAAAGACAATAATAATAGTGGAAAAAACAAAGAAAGTCAGAAGTGGTGAAAACAAGCACAATCTGGAAGACCAAATCCATGCTAGGTCACAAAGTAATAAATATGATTTCTAGGAACTCCTGATTTTATGTCATAAACTGGCCTCATTTCTGTACACAAGAACAGAAAGGATCATTGAGAAATTCTTGACAGACCGTAGAAAAAAAGAAAAAGGTGTTTACTTGCTCCTTCGAATGCAGACCACATGAAAAAAGAAATAGCAGAGTGTTTATTCTATGTGGCTGGATCTATGCCCAAAGAACTATACAAATAATCTAAGAAGGTGAAGTTTTCAATTTAAAGTCTAATTGGACAGAAACTGAGGAAATCATAGGCAAAAAAATTAGAAAATATATGTCAACCAGCACTATCTCAATAAGAGTTTAAGTTAATAGAGAAACTTGGATTTCAATTTAATTTTCTAAAGAACTCAAATTCCATGACAGAGAAAACTCGAACCTTGCTTTTTTGCTGTCATGTGCTCCCACAAGTCTCACCAAGGATTCATACAAACCCCTGGTTCCTCCCACTGTTTCACAGATCAGGAAACTGTACAGCAGCTCCATTTAGCATAGAAAAAAAAATAAATAGCTAAATAAATTTCCCAGTGTCATCACAGCACAAAAAAAGAGCACATTACCCTGGGAGTGGGACAGCTGACAGCTAGACTGGATTGGACTGACTGGGTCTTGGTAAAGACATGGATGCAAACTTTGATGGGTTCTGCATATGCCTTTTGAGGGAGCAAATCCAATACATGTTTTATTTTTATTCCTGTCTCATCCATGTACCCTAAACTCAAGTAGCAGAGACTATAACATGGTGAAGGCCCTTTGCTGCATGGACATCAGTCTTGTACCTGCATTCTTTCTATGAAAATGTCCACCAAGGCCGGACAAGTGTCTGCCTTAAAGAAAATTCATCTCACTGTGCATAAAAAAGGTGTTCTGGAGCCCTCATGCAGACACAGCTTCAG
This sequence comes from Malurus cyaneus samueli, assembly GCA_009741485.1. Taxonomy (NCBI): domain Eukaryota; kingdom Metazoa; phylum Chordata; class Aves; order Passeriformes; family Maluridae; genus Malurus; species Malurus cyaneus. The sequence continues at coordinate 54,159,046 of CM019236.1, read as the reverse complement.
AAAATAAAAGGCTGTGATGTTCTCTTATGATTGCAATTACTATTTTCAAGGCCAAGTAATTCCCAGCCTTGGATCCAGCTCACCCTTAGAATGAAAGATGCCTCACTTTTGTGCCAAGAGTTGACACAGAAAGACAAGTGAATAAAAAACTCCAGTGACACCATTTCTTGGTGTATTATTTGTCCTGATCACTTTGGATGCTTATGTCAAACACCATGACACTGAAAAACTGTGACAAGGTCAAAAGAAAGTAAAGATTCAGTGACCCTGTTGAATAGGAAGAGTTTTTTTCACCATGTTTTCTTTCTTTTATTTTCATTTTTTTCTCTCTTCTTATTTTTTAATATTCTTTTGACACTAAGTAATTTCTACCCAACATACCTCTGCTCACTTTATTTTCCATTTCTAGAACCATTTTAGAATAAAGCTTGTATTCTGTGGGCATTCTAATCCTGAGGCAGCTTCCCTCTCTCATTCTTACAGCACAGTTATTCACCAGCAATAGATGACAATACTTTTGTTATGTTCAGAGTAACAGGAGGGAATAAACACACTTGATTTGTGCTGACATGGGGGAGATTTTTAACCTCTTTGTAGCTTAATTTCCATGTTGGCAAAATATTTTTACAGGATTATCCTGAGAATGCAGTGGTTAACGTTGGCATGACAGTTTGAGATTTCTGGATGATCAGAACTACAGATACATCTTAAATAAATGCATATATGATGCACATTCATGTATACATGTGTGTGTATGTATATCTATATGTATGAATGTATAGATATACATACATGTACATAAACACCACAGTGAAATTGCTATTTAATTGCTGACACTTCCCTTTGTCTCAAAAGTTGTTTGTAATATACTTTCCTTGCATAGGGTGAATAAGCATTGTTCCTCTCTGAAAATCACCCTTAATTCCTTTTTATCCTTTTTCAACTCCTATACGCCCTCAGGAAGTAAAGTAGAATGTTTTGCTTTGTCATGTGTTTTAGCTTATGAATTAGGAGATAAATTCCCTCTGCTGTGTTCCAGAGTTTGCTGAAGCTGTATTTTCCCTGCTTGACCTTGTTAAGATGGCCTTTTGGAGCCAGAAGTACAACAGGTTTATAGCCATTGAAGGCTTCATGGCTATAAAAAACCAAACATGCCAAACATGGCATAGCCCTCTGTCTTTCACAGTGATGGTCTTAACATGCCAGCACCTCAAGCAAAATTTCTATTCATAATTTCTTTAAAAAGCAGATGCACCAAGAACACAAAATAAAATTGTTTAGAAAAATTAAATTCCAAAGTTCCAACTATTCATGGATCATGACTAGCTTGTTGTCAGTAAATATTTTTGGGCAGTAGTTAAGCTAATATAAAAGTGAGCTGGAAATGTTAAGAAGAAATCTTTCTCCTAGAGGAACTGATGTATTTTTAACATCTGATGCTAACAGGAGGGCTTAAAAGTTCCTTATCCTTCCAACAAACAGGTACAAGATAGAATTAAGTTTAGAAAAGAAGACAGAATAATGATTCCAGGATATTCATGTAGGAGCCACAAGTATTACAGGAAGGGGAGAGCGAAGGAGGACATAATGGTCAAGTGCTGTAGTGAACAGCTTTTAGACACTGTGAAATTAATTTCAGAACTAAATAATTTGTCTTGAAAAACTGATTTAATTTTCTTCAAAATCTTCTAACACCACGCAGCCTGGAAAAGCATGGGTCTTTGAGTTGATTCGATTAGTTTTGACAATACTGTCACATCACAGTCACAAAGTATAAAGAAATCCCCAAGTATATGCTACACTTTATACCATCCGGCAAACAAACAGTAATGGAAAGAAAATGCAAATAGATGAGTGATACCAGCCCCACAAACTTACTGGTTTTCTAGAAAGTGAAAACATTAAGAGGCATGAAAGAGGAACACACAAATTTGTCTCCCACAGATGAGTAGCTGTTCAAAGACAAATGACAAGACATAAAATAACATTCATAAAAGCAATAAATTGTCTAGCTCTACAGGAATTCACCAGCATCATGCAGCTGATAAGTGAATTTGCTTTTGTTGATCATCTAGGATAATTTCTTACAAAACATCAAACAATTCATGGGTGTATTATGATCCCTATGGGTGTTTTCAACCACTGACAAACATGTGGAGAAATTTCTTGAAAGGCATTAGAAAAGAATGTGCTAATTTATGCCTTCCTCTCTTCTTCAGTAGTACTCTGTTCCATGGCCTTTGAAAACTAACATGGAATCCTGTGCCATCAGTGGGAAGTCTTTAAATTTCAGGGATTTAGGACATATCCTGAAGAAAGTTTTGTAGCATGCTCACATATTTTCACTTAGAGTAAAACAGAAAGTAGTACAAACATTATATGAAATTCTATGAATAGATACAAAATTACATTGCTATTATCACCCACAAAGACAACAAAACACTGAAATATGCTTTGTCTCTTGCAGCTCTTCACGAAGTATTAGAAGCAACAGTTGGAAAGTCAGCATAGCGTTATAAATTTCCCCATTGCTTGCCACTAGCTAAAGAAACAAAGCAAATCTGAGATGGCATTTATTGGTACAAAGGGAGGTGATGTGGCATCAAACTGACTATTGCAGGAACAAGCAAGACCAATTGATTGTAGAGAGATATTTTTTCATCCAAGTTTAAGGGACAGGTATATTGATAATGTTTTAAATTCTGAAGTAGGATAGATTGCAAAAAGAGTAAGAGTCACGTTGGCGAGCACGTCACTGCAGTTCCATCTATTTCAGTAATGGTAGACAAACTTTCCAAGATGAAGTCTGATATCTTGCTCAGGACCTTGCTCTTCTCTGAGAGAAGTACACATCCTTAAGCTGTCATCTGTCTTACAGCTCATGACACTGTGGGTGTTAAAGAAGACACCCACAGTGCCTTAGTAATATACTGTAAACACTGGAAGCCTGAGAAAAGAAAACAAAAAAGCAAACATAAGGCGATAGCACTGCTTATACGAAGTTTTACCAGCTTGACAAACAGGCTAGTTTTCCTTTTTCATATAAAAATTCTCAGATGTTTTTTTGCTTTGGGGAATTGCTCTCCTTTGCACACATTATTTTGCCTTTCACTCTTTTTATTATGTACTACAATACTTGTTCTGTCTTTTCATAGTGATCTTCTGTGAGAGCTAATTCTATTTTAAAGGCAGAACTATGTGATAGAAAGCCCAGTTTCTCTAAGGTCTCGATTTTTCTGCTGGGAGTCACTGAGCCACACATGAGCAGTTAATGTGCACATGAACGCTTCTACAGTTCCTTCTGTGAAATCAGGTCAGTTTCTGTGTTGCCATGACATTTCAGACATCCTGACTGGCAGGATTTCCAAAATTGTTATTGAATGTTCTAAACTGCACTGGGGTTTCTGGAGTTGTCCCTGAGTAACAGAGTAGAAAATTAAACAGAAGAGGCTACCCTGAGCTTTTACAATTGTACTACGCAAAGGGTATAGAATATGTGCAGAAATAAATGAAGTTTGGTTTAAAGAGTGCCTGTGGTACCCTTAATTTCTGCAAATCAGCAAAAGTGATTTGCTAGATAAATTATGACACATCATCAGATGACACACTTCTTACTTCTTCATAATTATGTATCTGTGGGGTCAGACCAGTATATGATGCTATTATATAACAACAACAACAACAACAACAACAACAAAACAATAAAATCAATAATAATAATAATAATAATAATAATAATATAATAATAATAATCCTGATCCAAGCTGATTCCACAACTCATTTGGAATTTGTGTCAACACTTGACAGGATGACATCTCTGAGCATTACAAGGAGGTTGTAAAACCCCATTGAAATCACCACTCCTGATAAAAAAGTCCCCAAGTTAAAGGAAACTAATTATTCTCCAGGAATGAATTTCATTCTGTGCAAGAAACTCATGCAGGGTCTCCACATCTCTCAAGTTCCAATTAGATCCTCTGAGAAAGGCAGAAGTGGTGCTAAGCAGAGTCCAAAAAATGTTACAGAACCAGTAAACAGAGGAGGATTTGATTCCCAGTGAACATTAGACCTGGAGGGTGAGGAAGGTCATCTAACCAAGTGTTTTTGTCACAGAAATTTGTTTTGTCAGGCTCACTCAGATGAACTCACATCAGCATGCATCTGTGTGTACTCATGCCTGCAAATAAGCCAAAACATCACATGACTATTGTTGCCAGTTTAAATTAGAAACAGAAACATAGAAAACATTAAAAAAAACACAAACCAAATTGCCCTGTTTAGAAATTAGCACTGTTGTGACATAATAAAATAACTGTAAAATACTGTCAGAGCCTTCCTCTTCTGCTTGTCCATCACTCACCTTTGGGATCTACACATTTGGATTACTTATCCATGAGAAGGAAGGAATGATACATAAGAACTTCAAAAATGTTACCTGAATCAATTTAAGAGACATTATGGTTTTACTCTATTCTAATAAAATCAGAAGCATGTTTTTTTCTTTTGATGAAAGAAAATGTTATAAGGGGAAAACCCCAAAAATCTAAATGCTGAGAAAGCACCAGTGAAAAACAAGTCACTGCATATGACATTTCATTTCTTAGCAGCTTGAGAGATTAATGCTCTCTTCTGTAGCTCATGCATTACAATTCCTAGCTATCTAGAGATGAAAAATAGTATACTCAACTCATTCTTTACTGCATACATGTTATACGAAGAGAATGGAAATTTACATTTAGGTTTTTTTTTTTCCTGTTAAAGTATTACAGACTTGATAACATTAGGGTGAGAAATACTTCAGTGCCTATGCATTTTCATATTCAAATCACTAAAACAGTTTAATATATTCTAATTACAAGGTGGGAAATGAGAGACTTCAATTATATTAAATTATGTGGAGGCTACAATGATTTGAAAAGTCTTGTCATATCTACATTACATAGAAAATTTAATGATACATCCTCCCATACTGTACAGTGAAGACAGAAACTGCCCAACTAATCAGGAGCTGACAACTGAGGAAGAGCACAATATTGCTCGTAGGTTTTTGTAGAAACTGAGCATCAGAGACAAAGCCTATTACAAGGACATTTTAGTGCTATTCAAACACATGCACTAGACACTATTGTGGTAGCAGTACACATGACACATCCAAGCCTTGGTGAGGAATGGCTTCTTGGGTGAATAGGACAGTTCAGTTCTGTCACCCCTTGAAATGGACAACTTTGTCCTGTCAGCAGAATGAGTGAAACTTGAGCTTGACAAAATAAGCTGCTATGGAGATGGGATTGCTATTGATTAATTTGTTACTGGAATCAACAATATAAAGCTGAATTTACTTGATGTGAGTGCTGTCATCAGGAAGATAAAGTAGTTTCATATTAAAATAAGGTCAAGAAAGATGTCTGAGTTCTCACAGATACCACTCTGCAGCATTTTTTTCTTCTCAATAGCTTTTAGTCCTTACAAGAAATTACTGGCAAACATTTTTAGGAAAGTCAGCCCTTCCACGTGATGTTGTTTCAAGACAAAGAAACTCCAAAGTTTTGTATGTCACTAGCTTTCGTACATGAGTTATACTGAAGAGTGGTCAAACCAAACAAAAAATTCAGTTTTAATTAATTTGTAAAAGTGGGAGCAGAAACCTGATTGACAATTCCCAAGGAATATCAGCTCTAGCATTATTTCATAAGAGAAGCTTTTAAAAACATATTGAAGTCTGGAGATTGCAAAAAAAAAGAATAAAAAAGGTTTTGCAGATAGAAGTTTTATAACATCCATCTACATAAGACAGTTTCATCCAGCGGTAATTAAATGTTGCTTGAATTAGAAGAAGGTGTCCATATAAGCTTGTCCTCCAAGTTTGTCCCACTGGAAGTTCTCACAACCACAAAATTGGAAGAAAGTAAGATATTAATTTATTTCAAAAACTAGTTCCCCTTCAGACCTTCAACTGTGATAGTAATAATGTGAATAGAAGGCAGAGAAAGGAAAGCCTAGCTTCATTTAATTGCTCCTAGTGTCTATCACAGAAAGTTAGCTGGTCAGCACCAAAAATCTGTTCCTCTTGTGCACTAATTTGTACCTTTGTAGCAGTGAAGGTGACAGCTGGTGCTTACAACACTGTAATTCCCTTCTCAGAAGTTGAACTTGGCCAGTTCACTAATGAAGTATCAAATTTGTGTGTTGACCTCAGGCTTTCTCCTTCAGCAGCTGTTTTAAATCTGAATCTGTAAAATTGTAACTGTGAGTAGTTTCTTTATTATGCATTTTGATGGCAAAAGTTTTGGGAGTGTGTACATGCATACATATGTAGATTTATGTATTTCTGATTGAAACCATTTTAAATTACTTTTGACATAAATCCTTTTCTATGATGCCATAGGTTTGGTCACTGCTCATCTGTTGTTAACTTGGATTTGTTCAGACATGTTTTTGTTCCTAGTTATGATGCTTCTGTTGACACGATAAAAAATGAATGTTAAGTCCAGGTATTCAAGAAGCTGCTGTCTAGCTTTGTATTTCATACTTGTTTTTCAAACACGGAACTCACAACTTCTGTTTGCTACTGTGACACAAAACAGCACAATATTGTAGAAAAACTTTCTGACTAGTTGTGTTAAACTCTTGGAGTAGCATGCCAAAAAGAGAGGCTGTAGCACTTCTGGTACATTCATGTAATAAATATCTAAGAAGTTTGTGATATTTTCATTATGGGTCATAACAACAAAGAGAAACAAATCCATTCCACAAATTAAGAGCATTTGCTGGTTTGTCAGCTCTAATTTGTACTATAGGTGGATCACAAAAAAATAGAAAGAAATTAAGAAGGAGATAGGAGAGGCAAGATGTATAACAGAATAAACAAGAAAAATAGGAACATATTATTTCCCTTGGTATTTTACTGCTGAAGTACAACTGTCTTTTGGAATACAATTTTCCAATTTCCTTTGGGAATGTGGTGAATCTCCCAGGATCTTCAATGGTGCCTCCTGACAAGATTCCCCATGATTTTGTTAAACATCTGGCCTCTCTGGCATGCAATTATATTGCTCTTTTCTCTTCATGCTGACCTCCAAGTTCAACTGTCTCTGACATGAGCAGCAGGAGAGAACAAGCAGCTCAGTACCGTGTGAAAAGAAAATCGTGGTGATGGAAGTTTCATGTAAAGTCATTATCGGGGCAAATGGAAACATTCGAGAGTGGCTCAGTGTATGACCTAGGAGCAAAACACTGCACAGATACTGAATGGGGCCAGCCAGGCTGCTTATTCATCAGCCTTGGAATATATGGATGGGGCAAAATGCAGTCATAGAGGGCATTTTTTTCTGAATTCTTTTGTGAAATTGTGTTTATATTTAGTATTAGGGCCCAACAAAATAAAGACAGGAGGCAAGGGCTTTGGATTAGGTCAAAGAATGTAAGGCTTATCGAGGACAAGTAGCTCTCTGATACCTTTTACAACTGAAGAATGAGGATGGGGAGGAACAGTTCATTTGCATTGGCTCAGAAGTATATTCCAGAGCCCTCATTCTGTCAGAGACAGAATGCACTTGTAAAGTGTTCTCTGTGATTAGGTGATTAACCCTTATAATATAACTCCGGCAAGTATATTTCTATGCAGCAACCCCCTCCCCAAGATAAATTACATCCACATCATGTTAATCTTCCTCTGTGGAGGGGAAGCAGGAAGCATGGACCATTACCAAGACTCGCAGCAGAAGGAATGATACATTTGATATGCGTAACATCAGGTGCACAGAAAGGGCACATCTCTGTAATACTGCCTCAAGGGTGAAAATTGGACAACCAGTGTCATCATTAATCTTGCAGCACTGTCTAAAACGGTGCAGTCATTTAGTCCAACAAAGCCCTTCTTAACAGCCAGGATACATATTTGATTTTGATCCAGTGACAAATGTCTTTTGATGGCTTTCTGGCAGGCCAGTAGCTCGCTGGATTAAGTACCTGCGAGAAAGCTGAACACATGAGTCACTACAGAGGATCTGAGCCCCAGATCCTTTCTGATAAGAGCAGTAATTCTGTCACAAAACACATCTGCAGAGAACTGTCTTTGCAGTCTGCTGCGTAGCACTAATATTTATATATACTTCTGTAATTCCATTAATAAAAGAAGAATATGCAATCACCGTGGTTTCTTTCATGTAATTCAATCAGTGTTTAAAAATTAATCTTACACTAAGTTTTCAATTCAGTGCTCTTTTTGTGTAACATTGAGAAACAGACATCAGGTAGGCACTGATATCTCTCCAGCTCCTGAATAATGAAAACAATCTGAAAGAACGCATAACCTTTTCTCCACTAAATCATCCTTTGAACATTAGGAATATGTTCACTGAAGTTAATTAGGTTATGCACATGCCAATGCAAATGTTCTAGCTTTTAATCTTTCAAAAATATTTGGAATGGGCTTTTATCTCTCCATGTAGGATTTATTTATGCAACCCATTGCCACAGACCCAGCCCGACCGTACATAAAAACTCTTTGTTTGGTTCTGTTAAAACTATATATTTCTTTTAGAAAAAAAAAACATACCAAAGCAAAAGCCTCCACAAAAATACCAACAAACATCGGTGAAAGAAAGACATAAAAATAAAACAGGAGTTTGCAAATATTTCAGAAATTTTCATAAAATCTCATGTTCCATTAACTACAGATCTGTGGAATAAAAAGCTCAGAATATGGCAAAACACTGCATGTATTTATTTACCTATTTACTCAACAGTTTGAGTAGGAATAAGTTCTTATGATGGTAACCCTCGTGTGACATGGAGATGGAGAGAACTTTCCTTGGGACACAGATGCTACACATAAGGTATGTGGCTTGTGGATCTGCACACTGCCCTATTCATAAACAGGGAAAATGACACCATCTTAGCCTCAGTCAGGTATGTCTCAAAAACCATACCTCTGGAAAAGAACATTATTTATGTTACATATGAATAGATTACAGTTTGTGTGTTTAAGATGTGAATGCCTCTTTTTGGTTGTGCACCCACTGGAACACATAACATATCCTTACCTCCTTCAGTACTCTGGGAGGGTAATATTGGGCTTAATGGCTACCAGTGTGGGATAGCCTTGTGAACATCACAAATGGGACTTTTATTCATTTCTATAATGAATAGAAAATGTTTAAAGCCACTGCACATGCAGACAGCCTCATGAATCCACAAAAGTTCAGAAATGGAGTGGTATAACTGGAAACAGATGATTAGGTGCTTATGCACACTGCAACTTAGCAGAGACCTAGTTTTTTTAAATGGCTACCTTTTCAAATTAGAAGAAGGAAAAACACGAGCTGAATACATGTTCCTTTTTACAGTTGTTCACCCACCTGGGTGGTTGTGTGAATAAACATGTGCAGAACCTACCCATTAATACTGAGCTCAGCTTATAGCTCCCAAGTAAAGGATTACTCTTAACCCTGTGTATGCTCCCTCTTATCAGCCAGCTGTGAGTATTTTCTTGTCCCCATCAAACACCACCTACTTTTCCCACATAAATCCACATAATTCTTTATCATATATTTGCCATCTGTGGAAAGCAGTAAACCATTCCTCAGATGGTCTCACTTTGCACAGAATCAGTGACTATTCCTCCCAGGAAGGCTTTCCAGATGCTGTCATGTGTGGACCCCATCCCAAGGACTCTTAGACGAGGCAGGTACTATTCCACATTATTTTGTTCAAGAAGAAGGAAGGAAAGTGCACCCATCTTAATGCACAAGATGGATAAAAATGCCAGCAGAGTCTTTAGGTTAAGAATCAGTCACTCACAGGCTTAAAAAAAATTACTTGTAAAGGACCTACTACTGCTCTCCAGAACCTGTCTGACAGGAGATCTGATTCACTGGGGACCACATAATCCTATAAAACTCTAGAAACCAAACATTTTTCAAAACACAGACAGACATGACAGAGCAAGGGTTTGTTGTGAATATGTAGTGTGGTACACACGCAAATAATCAGCAGAGAGTTATTTAAAGTATACATTCCTTGGTTTGTGACCATCTGTTAACACTGGAAGAGGGTTTAGTGCTGTGAAAAATGAGAGGATGCTTTGATCCATCAAAAGGGTGCTATTCATAGAAACTTCCAAACACCATAACAAATAACAATGATATAACCCTGCAATGTGTCCTTCTACCTATATTACATTTTTTCCCATTCAAATTATTTCTTGAGACTTGATTATACTGGAAATTCACAGACCACAGTGTGGGGATAAGGCATTTTCTTTCATCTCATCATTCAAGAAGTGACAGATTACTGCTAGCCTGTCTGTGTTGCATTGGGAGATTTTAAATTCTTTCCTATGAAACAAACAACATTGGAAATAAATACGCCAGAAAGTTTCCTGGAAATGCATGGACAAAGAGTATATTCCCTGCAATTATTCTGAAGAGTATCCTAGAAAGTTACCCCTTCTAACTTAGGCAGGTCAGAAACAGCCTCCAGTTGGAAACCAAAGCCATCACTGGAGATAGAGAGTGAACAAGCAAAGAGATTTGAGTGCAAACTGATTTGCTGGGTTATTTGCTCAGTGGAACAGTTTGGATTATCAGATGAATTACTATAAATCATTCCCATTTTTCTAGCATAAATGGAAACACTCAGAATGGGATGCCTGCTGTCATTGGTCTAGCCACCATTTTCTTGTAAGAAATTTAACTCTTTTTCCAATCAAAACAAGACACCTACATATTTTCAGGAATACATCATGCTAAATTGTTATTCTATGTAGCCATTTGCGCAAGAATGCAAAAAGCTTTTCTATTATCATTCTTAAAGATGTAAGAAAATTCCAGCCATGAGCTGCTGAGCATGTTTTAGGGAGGTTGTTTGTGTAGGAGAAAAATGGTTCAGTAATGAGTAATAGGAGAAGGAAGATGTGTGAAAGTCTTCTAAGGCTACAGTAGTGGCTGGCTTTGATAAATTGCCACATAGAACAGGCAGAATTAAAAGTCTCCGGTTTCTCCAGAGGCTGTGCTAACACCCCCACCCCAGCTCCTGCTGGAATCAAACCTCTAAGCCATTAACTCATCCAGCTGACTGAGTGAAAAAAAAAACAAAAAAACCAAAAACGTGCCCCAAAGAATACTTTATTTTTTCTCAGTGTCTATGAGATGCCTAAAACACCCACAAACAGCCAGACCTTTATTCTTACGTACATGGGAATCTTCTATTTAAGTGGCTGTGTGACAGATGCCGTGTACTGGAACCTCAAGGGAAAAATATCAAGACTGAATATGGATTCATAAGTTTCTAAAATGCAGCCACATTTCCAAGAAAATATATACATGACACTCTAGCAAAAATTACTTATTTCCCTCATGTTTCACGTACAAGCAATATGTGGTTGATTTAACAGAGATAAGGATTAATTCGTCATAAAAACATGTAAACTAAATACCTCTTCTTTAAAATCTGCCCTTTAAATCTCATTAGTTCAATCTGACACTGAAAGAGACCTGATTTAAAAATGATTTACACTGCACAGATTGTTTGTCCAGACTTAAAGTTCTTTTATGAAATGAAAAACGTGAATATGAATTTAATATTTCTCAAATGAATAGGCAAGGGGCTTGAAATCTTCCTTTGACAGACGTAACTGCATTTTGTTTCAGTGTTAATAAATTCACTTCTGTAAGATTGTCCTTTTTTTTTCTTAGATCCATTCCTAGTTACTGCCCATCCGTCTCTGTGTAAAAGTATCTCCTCCATCAGAAAAAACAGCAACACTACCAGCCAAAGAACAAATATATAGGATTAGTACATTATGAAGAATAAAGAGCAGCTTTCAGCTCTCTCTCCTGGATGATATTTATCACATTTCTCTCTGCCCAGCTCCTAACAGCACTGAGGAGATAAAGTGGGTGGGATGCATTTTTCCTGTATAGTGTGGTTTACAACAAAAATAATAGTAAGGAGTCTAGAAGATGATGCATATATTTTTCCTCTTTTCAGTTTTTATTTTTTTTCTTAGCAATAAAAAAAAATGCTTGAAAAAAAAGGTGGGCTTAGACTTTTCTGTCTGTTATGCTAATATATTCATAGAAAAAGCTGGTGCTAAGGGCGGTTCTCCAATTAAGACAAATGAGGCACATTGAATTTCTCCCTCAGGGCACAGCAGGGGTGCTGGCAAAATCTACTTTATTCTTTCTGTCAGGGCTGAACTGGAAACAAAAGCATGAAAATTCAACACATCCACTTACAGAATAATAAAGGCTGTTGTTTAAAGCGTGAAGAGTTTTGGCACCCTTCTGGGGCCTTATGCAAATCATTCTTCCTCTCAACTGCTACCAAACCATCGGTCTTGGAAATTAAAGATGTACTTGGTCGGTTAACAGCTGAAAAGAGAAGAGCAGCCTGAAAGTCAATTAGATTTGTATTAAGCAAATAAATCAGGTCTGACTGATATTGGCTAAACTAAAATGCATTATTATGGTCTGACAGTAATTCCAATTTGATTGACAAATGTATGTAGTGTATTATTAAACTAAATGAAAGATGAGAATAATCCTATTATTTTTTTTAGAGCAGCTTTCAAGCAAATAGCCTCCCCCGCCCCCAAAACACAATAAAGACCACCAACGTCGTATTGTCATCTACAGTATGGCTAAAAAACACCCAGAAGTGTAATTTTTTGAGATATTATAGTAATACAAACAGAACATCTCCTTTAGAAAATGGCAGTTTTGTACAGATACTTAATGTGTCTTCCCAAATATAGTCATGTATGGGGCTAAGGCAATTTTTTTTTTGTTCTTTGTGTCTCTGATTTGCAGATAGCCTTGTCCTGATGACGACATTGGTGTACAGAGTATGACAGTAAAAATGCTCTCCACTTTGCTTGGAGTGGTGCTGTTACCAACCATAGTACCAATTCTAACAGCCACATGATTTAAGCACATATTTAAACACAATAAAAGTGTTCAGCAGATATGGTGTTAATATCAACCACGTGGCTGTTAATCAAATTTTTTTTTTTTGCATTCTCAAAGTGCCAGCACAGCTAAAAGAACCTTTGCAATCCAGAGAGATGCCCAAATCTGGCTTTATAGGACAGTGTAAGCAAGAGTATATGAACACAATTTAGGCGGACAGTCATCTTTCAAGTGCATGTAAAGCAGGATTTGTAATGTAAATGTCTCTATAGGTGGCTCGGTGCCTGTGCTTGTGTACTAACACCCAGTCTGTATGTTCCTGCCAAGGCTTTCCTTTCAGAGGCAGGACACGTGCAAAGATACTTGTGCAGTTGTGGAAGTCTGACAGTCAGAGCTTTGTCATCCTTGCTACTTCCTGGGCATAAATTATTAATGCTGTACATCGTGTTGCTTGTGAGAAGGAAAGATACCACACTGCACTAATGTGGTCAGGAGCCAAGATTTGCCCTTCAAAATCAGCACGAATCCCAGACAGATCAGTGTTAACATTAAGACTCTGTACTCAGCAAGCATTTTGGTAACCATTAAAATGGTGGTGGACTGTTTTATGCAGTCGGCAATCCAGTAATTGCAGTTTTGGTCAGTGCTTTTTTGGGCTTTGGTTTTATATATCTGAAGGATATCACAAGATTTTAATAAGGAAAATATGTGAAATACCTCCTTGCTTCAATATTTACTGCATTCATAATTTTGTGGAATCCTGTTTTTTAGAGATAACATATGGAAAACACAAACCAGTGTGAGTGAATAAACATGGTGGTTCAGAGGGAAGTGGAAAAGAATTTTGGAAATGTTTTCTGAAGTCCAAATTCAAGGCTAGAGCTGGCAGGATACATCAAGAAAACGTATTCATAAACATATGCTGGAATAAAAATAATGTATCTACTTTGATGGCATTCAGAGATGTTTTTATTTGTTTTCCATAAACATTTATACAAGTGATTTTTTTGTTTGTTTCATTTTCAGGAATGTTAATTGAAAGCAAAGAGCTGGGCAGTGGCCATGAAAATCACTGAAGCAAACTTTTTCTTTTTTTCTGAAGTGAACAGGAAACCTCTTCTTAAAAAGAAAAAAATTGTAAAAAGTGGTTTGTTAAAAATAGAATTTATAAACTTTCTGTGTTTCTGGCTCTGCTTGAAATCATGACACTGCACCTTTGCCATCTGATGTGCTTGATTATGAGATATATTATTGTAGAGAAAAATGGTTTATGATTTTAAAATGCTAAACAAATGTTTGGTTTTTTTTCCTCCTAGCTTCAGAAAGGCTTATTATTTACCAGTGTCAGGATTTTAGAACCACAGAATCAGAATTTAATATTGGTAGGGTGAGAGCTTTGGAGGTGTCCCCAGAACTGCCCCTTTGTCAGCTCTGGCCATCCAACAGCTCCTCACAGGGCTCCAGCTCAGTAATACTCTGTTTGAATTCCACTAAACTATCACATCCCCTGATCACCATAGTACTGCTAATTATTTCTGAGAGTGATAATTCTTTAAAGAAAAACAGTAAAAAAGAAAAAAAAAAGAGTAAAACATTAATGAGATACTTTCTCTGGGTCCACACAGTAAAGCAAAACATTATGGTAATTAAAAATGCCACTTCACCACATGTAGTTTGGATAAATTTATACAGACAGTGTACGTACACATTGGCATTCCAGAAATATCTGCCTTTGAGCACTGTTACTGGTTTTTAGAAAGATGTTGGCAATTAGGGCTGAGCATGTAAAGTAGGGAAGCTGAGCTCCAAGTGACACAACAAACGTTTTTGGTAAAATTGGCTCATTCCATCACAATCAGTGTTGGTCTTGAATATCAGGGTTCCTTTGGCATGCATCCTTTTACGAGCTGGGAGGAGAGGAAGGCACACTTTTGTTCTCCCCAAGATGTCAGCTCCTGCTTTCGTGGTTAGTCTGCACTTAGGTAATTTTGCTCACTTGGGGCTGGTAGAGGAGTCTACTATTTCTCCTTTGCATCTCATACCTCAAAGCCATGTCATGCTATTTCTTAACAATGGTAGATCCACACAGGGATTAAAAAAATAGAAGAAAAAAATTTGCTCCCTTTTTCTTTTAGTTTTGGCTGACACTCTCCTGGAAAGGAGAGAGGTCAGCTGCTTGAACTGAGTCTTTCACCTGTAATAAATATAGGAACAAAACAAAAAAACCATGCAATTAAGTAGAAGACATGAAGTCTTGTGAGAATATTGCTTAAAAATGGGCTGAGATGAGTTTGTGTACGTTTTATGACAAAACAAGCACAAGTTGAATGACAAACCAAGCACGTTTCACATTATTATTAATATTACAAAAAAAAAAAAGAAAAAGTTCATCTAGCACATCTTGTCACAGTACAATAATTCTTGCAAGTCGCAGATTTGCAAACGGTTTGAGTCTTGAAGGGACCTCTGGATATCACCCAGTTGAAACCATCTGCTAAACCAGGTTCAGTTAGATCAGGTTGCCCAAGGTTTTGTATATAACCAAAAATGGAGGCTTCACAACGACTCTGGGCAACTTGTTGCACTGTTTGATCATTCTGACATTAGGAAAAACAGCAAACCAAGCACATTGGCTGGAATTTCCTGTGCTTCAGTTTGTGCCCCATATCTTTTGTCCAGTCACTGGGCACCACTGCAGAGACTCTGACTCCACCTCCATTAGTTCTCCCTGCTCCCCAGTGTTTGTCCATGTGGGTGAGATTCCCCACAGTCTTTCTTTTTCCAGGCTGACCAATCCCAGCTGTCTCAGCCTCTCCTCAAATGTTGTGTGTGATCCCTTAACCATCTCTGCTGCCCTTTGTTCCAGTCTGTCCTTGCACTGGGGAGCTCAGACTGGACCCAACACCTCTGAGGTTTATCTGTCGGACTGAGCAGGGCACAAGGATCATTCACCTTGGCCTGCTGGAATCTCCTCCTAAAGCAGCCCAGAAGGTGCCTCTTTCTGTGGATTTCCAATTCACAGGAGGCGTAAAAATGCATTGAATATTCCATAAATTATCTTTGGTAGTCGTGGCTTAAATGAGATATACTAACCCTTAACTTTGCACAAACTCATGAACAGAAAGCCATTTTTTTGATGGACAGGAGAAGGAAAACGTCAACAATCTCATGTGCACACCCACCAATTGTTTGGTGACACCTGTGTATCTCACAGTGATTGACCCTCATTTCTGACCTAACTGCAGACAGAGCTGCTCATCCAGGATTGGGGAGGAATCCCAGATGAGGGGATTGGAATGGGGACTACATGACACTTAACATTTGGATCTCACATCAGGAGCTGAAGAAGTTTTCACAGTTGGTTCCTCTCTTACTGCTAGTTTGCCTAGTGATAAAGGAAAGGTCATTAAACAGGTCTTCTTCTCATCTGTCTCTGCCCAAATTCTTCCCTGACCTTCAGTCTTCTCCAGTGCTGAGACTGGAGACTTCTCAGGGCTTTTATCCTGCACTCTAAAAGGAAAAAAAATTACTTTATTTCCACATCAGGTTTTAAATAAATTTTTCACACAAATTGTTAAGACAACACCCAAAGACACAACTGGATTAAATGGCGGACGGGTGGGTTTTTTCTTCTATCAACAAGCTGTTGATAGCTGTTTCTTCTCATGCTTGACAAAAAAATACTTCCTAGCACATGCAGCTCAAACTGATTCTCTTGCCAGAAACTGTTGAGAGAGATCCTCTGCTTAGACAGATCTCACTGAAGGTCTGACATAATTAAGTTTCAGATTTCCAGGTCAGCAGTGTATGCACATAAAAAATGTTTCTAAGGCACAGAGATACAAAACAATTATCTGAAGGTGTTTTATGCTTTCTGCATAGTTAAAATTTTTTTTTTATTTTTTATTTTTTTTTTTTTTTTGAAACTAAAAATTTTAGAGTCTGGTATGCACAGGTATTGTTTTTCGTTGACTAATCTGACATAAATCTGTTCAATTAGATACATGTAAGTTTAAACGATAGCAGCACTTTGAGGAACATAAACAAAAATTAAAAGGAAATTAAACGAATTTCTAGCATTTTAACTATCACAGTTTCATTAACAACAAGCTGTTGTAAGCACAAGGCAGCTCCAAAATGTATCAGAAAAATTAATCATCTATTTCCTTTTTTCCCAGAAATAGCCCCTCCTCATTTTTAAAATGGAGGTTGGGTACTAATTTCATGATATTTCTGATCGGAAGTTTTAAAACCAATGAGAACAGTTCATTTAATAAAACAGCAATTAATGCTGAAGGAATTATATCTGCCTTTTGGGTTTTTAAAACTTGGAAAGCTATTCTAAAAATATATGTTCTTAAGATAATATTCTTCTAAAATGACATTCTATGCTTTTATGTTTAATAAGATGAAGACTTGCAGTTTAAGGTAAATAATACAATAATACTATAAACCTCAGGATACCAAGCTGTGTCTCTTATAACTATATAAATTATGCATGATTATATGATCATTTTTTAATGGTAACTCCCCATCTTAGAGCTGCATATTAAAACCAGAGCAGATTTTTTTCCTCTCACACATACATATATGAATAATATTTAATTTTCTTGCTTCATCATTATTAGGATCCTTTTGGTAGGCATGTCTAAATTAGCGACTGCCTATTAACGTCACAAAATTTGAAACAAGTAGCTTGACACACCTACTACAAACCTAATCGTGGTGATATAATGTGGTTTCACCACTTCTTTTCATTTTACCTTATTTTAATTTTATTTACCTTTACTGAATTGAACTTGGTGGACATTTAATGCACTTGCATTACTGTCTCATGGCCAACCTTATAACCTTTAGTGCTTGCAAAAAATACTCAAATTCTTTGCTGAAATGACTGGACTTGTGGTAAATTGCCAATGCAAATAATTTAAAAAACAGAAGAAAGTTTCCAGTTAGATACCCCATGATCATGAGGAGGTACATATCAGGATGCAACTAAAATTCCATGTAAAGTGGAATCCCTAAGTTTAGCTCTCAGGTGGTGTAGCTTTTAGGAAACCCTTGCTTTCAGAGAAAAGTTGAAATAAAATACACACTTGTGATGCACGTTTCAGGTAATGCAAAAATATGACAGGCCATAACTGAATTCTGAGTATGATCTCATAGACAGTATTGCTAAATGCCTGAAAATGCTGTTTTTTTTTTTTTTTTTTTTTTTTTTTTTTTTTTTCCAATTGCTTGTTGATATAATGGATTTTATAGAATTTTAAAACTGTCAGTTGGAAAAATAAACACTCAGTTTCTTGTAACCCTTTTTTCCCTTTAGCTTTTCTCAGAACTTCATGAGCACTAATGAACCAAGTTTCAGAATGCTCACCTGAGGTGTGTAACAGCAAGAAAAGATAGTTCTTGCTCTGTACTTGAAAATAATCCAATTATGAAAGGGAACAGTTTACTAGAAGTGGAGCAGAATAACCAATGCTAAAAGTGTCTACCAGAGAAGCTTTGCGTGTCAGATCATACTTTCTCCTGTAATTAATTAAAGTACCATGGCTTTCGGCAGTGCTAAATGTGAGCTGCACCAAAATGAGAGGACCACACAGGTCCAGACCAACTGCAGCATCACATCAAAGGAAGGTCTATTTTCTGTTCTTGCCTCAACACATCAGCATGATTTGTAAGTGGTCAGAGCAGAACTGAGAAAATGGGAATATCCACTCCCAAGTTTCCGCTTGAAGCTTATGCACAGAATATTTGTAGTTCATGTTTTCTAGATACTACATACATTCTTTTTTGTAAACGTGTACAAGTAAGGGGTAATTACAATTTAAAAATAAATTCTTTCCAAGAAGCAGGTTTTAGATAATGTAGAGTGACCTGCAAAATGCAACCCAAATTTCACTTGGGTCACACTGAACAACTTCTCTGAAATGATCCAGGACTCCCAGCATTGTGAAATATACAGTTTGTCCTCCTGTACCTCAGCTTTCCAGGACATGAATGCTTCTTTTATTCAGTTCTTAAAGGACTCCCTTATATTAGATCAATGTAGTGCCAGAAGTGAAGGAAAGTGATTTCTTCATGAGCTTCCTTGATTTATGAGATGGAACTTCCACTGAGTTTGTAGCAACTCCAGGGCTTCTTGAAAGTGGTCAGTAAAGAAAACTCTTTAATGTGTCACCATTCCGAATTCCTGTAACTTTTTAACTGTGAGAATGAGAAACCAAGTGGTCTGACACATATTTAGTGTGGAAATGGTAATTGTTTCTCCACAGAACCATAGAAGCTGCTGCCATTGCATCTCAGCATCCCTCTTGAGACCAGAGGAGGTGAAGATACCAAAGAGAGGCTGCTCATCTGGCCATACTTGAGTGGATAGAAGTGAAAAATTTTGTCCTCTTCATCAGTTATGGGTCAGAAATTATATTCAATGTGCTTAAATTGCACATTACATGCACACTTCATCATCTGTTCATGCAAAGGCCAAAATTACCAATTTGAAATTGGGTGTTTCTGGGTCACTTCATATCCTGTAATATTTCTATTAAACACAAATTATCTGGGAAGAGCTTTTAAAATTATGTAACATTCCTCTAAGAAAAAAATTAAGTTTCAGGTATCTGATTGACAGTAACTCCAAAGCTAATCTACTAAAAAGGCAGGACAGAGATAGGGGAAGAAGAATAAAACTGTGCAGGGTGATTTACTGAAACTATTTCTATTGTTTAGGGTTTTGGAACCAGAAATAAAATAACACTGGTCAAGGATCCTCAGACAGAATGTTTATTCCGAATTACTGGTGTCTGGTAGATTTCAACTCAAGTTACTTTTGAGGTATTGCAAAATGAAACATCTATTTTAAAACGAGTGTTTTCTCCCCACACCCCTCAGCTCTCCCGAAAGTGTGAAACGGCTATTCTGGAAAGAGAAAAAAAAAAAAAATCAGTTTCTGCTATATTTTTTCAGCTGGACATTCTGCATGCTTGTAGAATGCATCTGCAAATACACCGTACTTCTTTTACAGTCGGGAAGTGATATTTCAGAACAAACTCTTGTAAAACAATACTCCATTTTCTGTGGTTTGGGGAGAAGCCAACACAAAATTTAGATTCTTCCTTTTTCATACACCAACTCTATAATAAACAAAACTAACTCCATAAAGCAGATTTACAATGCTGCCTTTGTGTGGGGTTCAGCGCAACTACAAAATATTACGTTGCACAAAATTAATGCTGCTGAAAATATACGTTTCCAGCAGCTCGGATAATTACAAGGAAAGGCAGTTAGTAATGAATTCCTTTAACTCTGAATTCAAATCTCAGGACTGAATGTTGCCCATTATTGCAGTTCAAAGGCAACTATCTCTGGAATTGTTCTTTTAATGTTTGCTCGATGGTTTTAGTTGTTCTTTTCTTGTAGGCACACAATTGTTGTCTTGATCTTTGTGATAAAAAGAGCTACACTGGAGCTTTGTAGTGAATCCAGTTGGCTTGGTAATGTGCCCGTAGTCAGAATTCCAAAGTGGGAAGACAAAAGCTTAGAAAATATAAGGCTGAGAGCTGTTTGTTCAGAGCTGTGGGAATCTAACACAGACCTATGAAACCAGTGAGCTCTCTCCGTTACATCCACATTCATAAAGTAACTGTCCGATTCCACCCTTTTGTCTTTTCCCAAACCAGAATTGTAACCACACTTAAGGCAAATGTGGCAACTTCTTTGTGTCTCAGCTCCTACCAAAATTCCCCATGTGCTGTAATTCTTTCCCTTCATGTTAAAGATCCATTAGCATAGCTTGTACAAAGTTGCATTTATTTCCCTAAATAACTGTGCGTCAACACAAAGGGTTTCACTTAAAGAGACAAAAGCAAAAGCTGCTTTTAAAACCAAGTGTCAGTTTTCACAGGGTCACAATTTACATTCCAAAGATATTTTATAATGGTTTCTAGAAATAAAATTAAAATGTATGTCTGTCATTTCTATCTTAATTGAAAACATAGAATTCTAGGTTGTATCTGAGTAATCTGTTGCATCTGTAGATCTCAAAGGACGTTGTAAAATACTCTGTAAAAGCTGAGGCACTGAGTCTGAGGCACAGAGATCATGTTCCAAGTCAGAAACAGAATGAGGAACAAAACATGGGGCTGGCAAAGGCAGTTCCACCACATGTCTTGCTACGCTGCTACACTGAAATGCAAAACAGGAGCAAAGGAACTAGCAGAAGGACACAGAGGGAGGAAGAGTGAGTGAGGCTTGGCTACCTCCTCAGCAGCTGGAGTGGCAGCTTGTTACTGGTGGCCTTTAAGTGCAACAGCAGCTGACTTGAGTGACAGAATGACAGCTAGAGCAAATGTGTGGCTGTCATTCCAGATGAATGATATTTGGCTGGGGCATTGTGGCAAGATTTACACCTACAAGAACCTTTGGAAAATATGCAGGGAACCAATACTATATTAGTCCATTTAGTCAAGATAAACTGAAAGGGGTCAGCAAAGCCAAGGAAGCATTAGTCATATTGTTTCAGAGTAGAGGCGAGTTGTCCTTCTCAAGATGTCCAGGGAATTGACAGGCGAATGTGTTTCGGCAAAGGCGAGAGATTACCGGTTCCTCATGCAACAGGAAAATCTTCTGGGATCAGATCTTTCTAGAAGCAGGTGCTACCTGTGGCACTGGCATGAAATATAGATGTACCTTAAATTCTCCCTGTCTTCAGTTCTCTGAGTCACCGGACAAGGTGGGAATCTTGAAGGCTACACATATGCTTAAGTAAGTACCTGCATCCCTGTTCTTTTTCTTTCCTTTTCTGAAACCAAATATGACTCAACACATCAATCACAAAAGAATACTGTCGATTTAGAAGACACAGGTGAGATAGGAGAGAGAGGCAATGGCAATACCTCGCTCCCCTGACAGATGACAGGATGTTTTCCTTCCTACACAAGGGTATCAATAATTACTGTCTGTGGCTGAGAACACCTTTCTGCTTGCAGAAACACTTCTTTGTTTTAGACCAACTTTTGCTACAGTGACCTGTGTAGCTGCTCAGCTATGCAGTCACCCGAAACCTGTTTACAGTTCTCTTCCTATCATACATGGTCAGTAAGTGAGAAAACATGCACAACATTGTGGGCACAAGCAGAAATTAGCCAGCTGTCCTCAAGAAGGCTGCAGAGGCAATGCACTTGCATTTTCGCCCTTTAAATTATGACCATCTTGTACAATAGGTCCTGTCTTACTCGTGAGGTGTTGGCTGCTGGCCTCATGGGTTGAACAGATTGCTATCAGGGTCCTGTTGCTAGCTGATAAAGAAAACTTGGGAATTACCTTTGTCAGATGACAAGGTCAGGTAGGACCCATAATCAGTGCATCTCTCCTTTGGTTTAGTGCGAAACATAAGAGATGCTCCACCATCTTTCCACAGAACCACGTCTGACTTTTAATAAGTCTTTTAACAGCATTTTTCCTGTTTTAATTCACTAGAAGGTAATCTTTAAAAAAGAGCTAATGTTCAAGAAGCTTTTTATGTTGTCCTGATTGCACTGAGGATAGCAGCTTTCGAGTAAAGTCGTTTGACTAGCAGTGTGTGGACTTTGCTGCCCCAAATCAAATGGCTGGGTAATCCCAACAAAGAATACGAGGAAAAAAAATAGTCACAGTGAATAATGGTGGGAAGAGATCTTTGAAACTGACCCTGCTGCTGCTTTCCCAAACTTACAGTCTCTGTACCAAGTAAAAGCTTGGTGTCATGTATTTGATCTGAAAGAACAAAGAAAATGGCAGAATAGAGGCATTTGTTTATGCTGCATTTAACAATTGACCCGGTATTTCATGAGGAGTTGATTGTGATTGAAAATGTTATTTCATGCCTACTCCATGAACTATATAAAAATCTCTGTAAGAAGTCAATTGTAAGAAGCAACTTTTCCTCTTCAGTTCAAAGTCTTGAACCTGATTTATGCATGACCTGAATCTTTATTATCTCTATCCACTCATTATTTTGAGTAGTTTCAGTAGCTTCAATTTTACCATACAGGCCTGGCAGGTCTTTTTTCATGGAATCATGGTTTATGGGGATTATTTTAAAAAAAAAAAAAAAAAAAAAAAAAAAAAAAAAAAAAAATTGTTGCATTGTACATTCTTGGCACTCGTTGGATAGGTAGCTTTAAAAATGTGACCAAAAAGCTGTGGTTCCTACCTATGCCATATTCTATCTTTTCTGCATTTAAACTCAAATATTGGGTGTAAATTTGATTTCAGGACATTTGTTCTACACAAATATTTATTAAGTAAGGCCAGATATTATGTTTCTTTTGCATGATCAACTGAAGAATCTACTATTCACTGAGATTTCATTATGAAATGGATGAATAAAATCTGGTTCTTATCTATCAGATAAATAGATTATCTTTATAAATAATCTCCAGATTATTGTATGTTTATAAAATATGTGTTTGCATATATAAAAGGATTTATTAATTACAAATTTTTCTATTAAAATAATTTAAGGTGATCTTTGAAGGACTGGCTTATTGTTGTCTATCAATCCCTGTCTTAAGTGGCTGCAGGAATCTTAAACTGCCAAGGACCTCTACTGTTTCTACAAATATAAGTAACTAAAAAAGCAAATTTATTTCTTGCCAGTCCCTTGTATCCCTTCACGATTTTATTACTAGAAGGAGGACTGATACCTGAGATGACATTTTTTTTTCTGTCCCCAGGTGAGATTACTGAGAATGGTGATGCTAGGAGTGCTGCAGACTGAGTTCATCAGTCCTTGGAGATTCATCTCCTGTTATCTCATTGGTGCCAAATATTGTTTAGAAATCATTTCAGGTAACTTATTATATGGGAACATCTATAATGCATTTCTCCCTAAAGACCTATAACTGTTCTCTTTTCCACTACTATGACTGAAACTTTTGTTCTTCTGCAATTACTTCCCTGTGCAAATAATTTCATCCAAAGAATCTAACATCCAAACAGGAAACAAAAATTCCAGAAGTAGTGTGCCATGAGTATTGCACAGGAAAGGAGAGGAAAACATTGAATAAAGACCCTCCATCCCCATACTGATCTGGCCTGTAGGTGTTGTAACATACATTTTCTGCAGAGTATCCTAGTCAAGCTGCTCTGCTTGGAAATATGTTTGTGGCAGCAGTTAAAAACATCCCAGTGAAGGTTTTGAACACAGATATTCAACATTATTTCAAATAAGGTGCTAGCGGAAAGTGCATACTAACATTTAAGTTCGTGTGCGTTTGAAAGCAACAGTAAACAAGTCTAACAAATATAGTACTGCAAATCCATATGCAATATATAAGGCATTTCATGGTTATATTCTTAAAAGCTTTTAAGACATTGTGCTTAATTAACAGGCCTTTTTAGATACGAAGAGCCAACTTCCTTAAAGATGTTTATCGTGTATAAGTACATAAAGATTAAGAATACTATGCTTTTCTTCTTAGTAACAGAATATCAAAATAATGCATTCATGAAGACTGTGGGGTAAGAGGATCAGTTGCACTGCAGTTGAAATCTTGTTCTGTCTATAGAGAGAATAATATAATTCACTCTTCACTGAGCCATTATGTTGTATGCTTCTAGAAAATGCATGTATGCATACTTATTAACATTTTATAATTCAAATTTTTAATAGAATAGAAATTGCTCTTCTGACTGCATCTGTTTCTGTCAAATACACAGATACTTCTCTTCATAATGCCCTTCCTGCACCAGAGATCCCTGAGCTAATTCATGACACTTGACATTAATCACATGCACAGATCAACAAAGACTTTGCTTTCATATAAAAACTAATTTAGAACATATTTCTAAATTATGGCTTGTTATTGCAGTCAATTTAATTAGCTAGTTAATGACAATATCTGTTCATAATCCAAGTAGTCAAAAATACCAAGTTCAGTAATTAGACCATATAATTTCTTAACAACTCAATTTTATAATGGAAAAGTGCTGTGGTTTAAGTCAATTTACTTCTAATACTCTTCTATATTCAAAATTAGAAATTCCTAGGTGTATTCTTTTGACATTCAAAGCTTGAAAGAAAATATTTGGGTTAGAAAACTCAGCTCCCCTCTGCATTCCACATTAAATTGCATGTAAGTTATATTGCATTGTCTATCATTTTCCTAGACCTTACTGCATGTATCCTATTTATCTAAATACTAGGCTGAAGAATCTACTATAAAACAATTGCAAAAATTTAATCTTTGTTAGACAACTGTAATGATAAAACAATTACAGACTACTGTAGCTAGTAATATTCGACCATGTTATCAACACAGACATGGAACATTATTTCAATGGATGTGACAAAGGAAACCATAGCAGTTAAGGCTGTTTAAAAAAACCCCCCACAAACCTAACAAAGACAGTACCACAAATCCAAACTGACACTTATAGTAACCCATGGCAATGAAAAAAATCCTGTCAAAAAAGCATTAGAATAAGCTAATTTCATTTCTCCCAGCTGCCTGTCTTTCAATTCTTTATCCCTGCTATCAGGTTTGAATAAATTTCATCTCTCACACTACAAGTAATGAGCAGGCAATGACTTATGAAGCAAAGAGACCAAGTTGAGACAGAATTAGAATACAATTTTAATGAGACAGAGCTGAGAAAGTGGAAGTGTTACTCTTTTGACAGACTTGGCAAAATACCCAACATTATTTCAAATGCTCTTTCCTCTCTATAGAGAAACTGTCATTTTTTAAAAAATGGTACTACTCAGGAGAATACTTTTAAGGGTTCATTGTTAATGTGATTTAAGTGAAGAACAAGTTATTAAAGAATTTGCTTTATCGAAGACCAAATAGGACTTAAATTGAAATGCATTGGAAGCCACACTGAGTGATAGACAAACACAGAAACTTGATGTTCTGCTCTGCTGATATCCTTCTAGAGAATCAGTCTTTCCAAAACCTCTTTGTGGCCATCTGAACAGCACTGCATCATCATTCAGGTGTCTAGAGATGGAATACTCATAATTAAACTCACAAGTCTGATGACTCTCTGTCTCTAGCACCACTCCCACACCAACAATGTCAAAAGAGAAGGAAGTCTCAAGAAATAGAGTCTGTCTGCCAGACAGAATAAAAAGAAAAAAGAAGTCAAGAAAGGCAAGCAAGTTCACAAAAAAATTATTTTATGAAGCTAGCAGAAATTCATCCCAAGATGTAGCCACTAAAATAGATGCATTTAATATTGGAATGAATTCTGACATTCGGGAAAAGTGACAGGAGACAATGAAGCAGGGTGGCTTTGAACAGAGTTAAAAAAATAGAATATATATATTTTATACATATGACAAAAGAAAATGAAAGACCTAAACATGGGTTTTTCTACTAACTTTACCTCAATCTTATGAGCATATCCTTTGTGCTCTTCAAGTGTTATGTAAAAACCATCTGCCAAATTGATCTGTTGATGGAATAAGTTGAAAGAATAATAGCTATAAAAATAGTAACTACAGACCATGAAAGTACTATTTTATTCCCTACCCTAAATCCCTGTGTAAGCGATGCTGTTCTCACACATGCCTGCTCCATGCTTCTTTATTATTGTAAGCTACAACCCAAGTTTAGAGAACAGGTTAAGCCTGCTCGTTTCAGGGGCCGGAAACTCTGCCTATACTGCCTTTTCCTGACGAACCTGAGATCATCCTGGTTATACTCCAAGATAGCTGGAGGCAAGCCAGTTCAGATCTAAAAATTGTGTAACTGCTTTAGTGCCTCTTAGTAGGGCTTATTAGCTTGGGCTCAGTGCCATGCTAATGTGGTTACACAGCTTCTAGTCTGGACCAAGTTCAGGTCTAGTTGGTTTGGAGAGAGTTCTTTCTTGCCTGCTTTCAGTCAAGCAGACATAGTCTGACAAAACCACCCTTTGTCACTTCTTAGCACACAAAACCCCAGCTCATTCTCACTTAAAATTGATAAGAATGAAAATCTTCTCTGAAGTGTATTAATGTTCTCATGTAAGGTTGCGAAACAAATTGGCAAGTCATACTACATAAAAAGGCTCATGGAAAGAGTTTCCAGGAAAAAAAAAAACCCTCGATTGCAGTATCAAATGTCACAAAAATGCAAATAATGACAAGTAGTATCTTTAATCAAAGCACTTATACTTTATACTTGGTTATACTTTTACCACGTTAAAATTAAGAATTTTACACTCTCAGAAAAAGTATAATTTAATATTTCTGATACACAGTTTATGCATTCTCTACCCAAGATTTACAGTTTTAGAAGATAGGACTAAGACATGTATCTACTGTATGAAGCAAAGGGTTTAGAGTAGGCTGTACAAATTTAAGGCCTCTTCCCTTTAAGACTCCTGTTTCCAAATGATATTTCTCCTTCTCCTTTATATTTATTTACCTGAAACCAGTCTGACTTTTCAAATGGGTAAATATTGACAGGTATGCTGTTGAGGTTGAAGAGGTTTTATTTCATGACTACATATGTTGTTAAATGCCAGAGTTATGCAAGTCAATAAGAAGACAGTCATCGGCCTCCTTAACCTCACAGAAAAGCTTTTGATTCGTTTGAGTGTGTATTCTTGGAAATGTAGCAAGCTATACAGGGACAATCAGTAATTTTCTTTTATGACAGTACTCTATTGAAAGTGGCTGAAGATGTCACATTTTCATTTTTTTCCCTGAAACCTCCTTCCCAGAAGAAATTTTCAATGCCATCCTCTCAGCTACTTGGAGCAAAATGCTTTTTGATTTTGCCCTTGTGTTTCCAGCACTTTCTCCAAATACAGAGAACTGTGTACTAACTCAGTTCTCGGAACCTTGATGAAATCTGATTTATTTTTCTGAAGAAAACCAGGGAGATTTCTGAGAAGGGAGGAACCAGGCAGTGTGAAAGGTAAATACGTTGTATAATAAGATGGCAGAGATTTTCTTCACAGAGATATTTATTTTTACTTCGTGTTTAGCAGTATTCTATATGCTTAGCAAATTATACCCACAGACACTGTATGCAGAAATTTATTGCTGTGGAACAGTGTGATGGGAAGGACACCATGATTCTGGAGAAGGGAAGCCACATTTCCCCTCCTAGATTAGGGAAGATCCTTGAGTGGTCCTTGCACAGATTTGCTCTTTCAGGCTGCTCACTCCTGAGAAAAGAAACACGTTTTTCCACAGCGGTCAGAAACCCCTGAGGCCAGCCAGTCACTCAGACCAGCCTTCAGAAGACAGTCATCTATTGCTGCACAAAGCACCCAACTCTCAGTTCTGCCTTGAACAAAATCAGCACTGCAGGTAATCTAACCTGAGTTAAAAAAAAACTGAGAGAAACAGCATTTTACACGCCTGCAATACATAAGAGATTAGATTTTCTGGTGGGCAGTCCTCTGACATGAGTGATCAAACATGTCTAACTACATGAAACCACACTGCAAGTCAAAAGCAGTGGCAACTTTGTTCTATATTTTGCCATAAATTGTTCAACTTTATCCTCCCATGATGTTTTTACCTTGCAAGTTGCATCAGTCCTTCCTGCCAAGCAGACACATCATGGTTTGAGTCTGACATGATAAAGGAAAAGAAAAGCAACATTGCCTCAGGGCCTTCTTAAGGCAAAACACTTTCTTAATCTTAGCCATAGGGACATGAAACAGAGAAAAGTTACAAAATAATGAAAGGTAAACCGTACAGGGGCAAAACCAGAAGTAAACTCATCTTCAAGATCTTTGGTCTTGGGGATCTGGAGATTAGATGCTTCTGATGTGTTTCCTTTATTAACCCTGAGATAACATGATTGTTTGTCCATTTCCTTAAACCGTGCTGAAGTTTGTATGGTGGCTCCTCAGCTTGCTTCCAAGCAAACGCTGATTTGTGCTGTCACAAGACAATCCTGGCAACAACATCCAGAAAGAGTCATCCCAGAGGCAGCGAGACTCCAGACCTATTCACCAGGTCATTGCTGTGAGTGGACATGTTCACAGCCTTGTCCTCAGAGCCTTCTGGGGCACCCCCTGACAATGGGGTGAGATAATGTTCTGTGCGTGGAATGTGTCCTGATGGCTTGACCGAGGCACAGGATCCCCATGTAAACAGGACAAGCCCTCTGCAAAGACTCAGAGAATTTCTGGTTCAGTAACTTTGAAAAGACAATGCAAAGTTTAGGGTATAAAGTAAAAAAGCCAACCTGAAAACAAATAAATAAGCAGCCTCTCATAACAAATAAAACCCACTCACATATCAAACTGGTTTTATGTTTAGATGCTATTTCTGTTGTATTTGGTTTCCTATTTGTAATTTTTCCATCTCTGGAATTCCTTAACAAAGTTGATATAACTAGTTAGATACTATGATCAGTGCAAAAACTGTTTGATGAGTTCTGTCCTACAGTATCAGAAGATACATCACACTATCTGCAGCTTTGAGTACACCGTAAACCTCTAAATTTAAAATATCCTATTTTCTTAATTCAAGTTTTCTTTCTCCTTCTAGTCTTGGAGCTGTGATTCAGTAAAATCCTTTATGCAAAGCTAAAATATGCTACACTTCCATGCAAAAGCATGGAGGGACTCTGCAGAAAATAAGGTTTTACACAAAATAAAAACAATATAGTGTCTGAAAAGGCAGCATACAAAATATTTTCACTTTCTCAACAGGGTTGTTTGTTGCCTTTCAAATAAATTTCAATATCCTGCTGTTTTTATTAATTTTACCCTTAGATAGTTCAGTCAGATAAAACTGTATGAAGTCAGGTTTAACACTACAAAAATTAGAAATACGAGCAATTTTTCTTTGCATTATTATATTTTTATGTATTTACTGATGAAAAAGAAAATCAAACATGGCCTGCTTTCCACATCTCCAATTACTGATTGTCTAGATGTTCATGAAGAAAGAGTATAACAGCAAAGTAATTCTGCATGAGCTAAGCAAGTTTTTAACTAAAAATTAACAGCAGCAGAGAGCTGGATCACTTCTAAGTAAGAAAATGACAAGAAATGCAAAGCAAAGTTGCTTTTCTTTCCTCCTTTGTCCTCCCCACTGCCTCTGCTTTCCCTGTAGTGATTGCTTCCTGCCCATTTTTCCAGTGTGTAAAACATCTGTGATTTGCTGCAAGCAGTCCCTATTAATATATGAAGAACCACCACAGCAGGTGCAACTAAAAAAAAAAAAAAAAAAAAAAAAAAAAAAAAAAAAAAAAGGCAGGCAGCAAAGCATGAGTGTTATCCCATGACCCTGGAGGGTCATTTTACTTGTTATTGCACAATGCACGTGGGAAGGGTTCCTATGAAAAGGCTGTGCATAGCCAGCAAGCAAGATACGACTTCTTTTTATCACTGAAAAATGCAGCTTCATAAAATACTTTTCTCCCTGAAGCAAATATCTTTACAAATAATTGATTATGTTAAATCTAGAAACAGGCCATGTTCAACAACTGCTTAATATAGTGTGTATTTGAAAGCAGGCATTATGAGATGTGAATTTTTTCCCATAGTTATCATAGTGAGCACAAACCCATTGTCATGATATTCACTGCTTAATTCAGTATAGCTGTCAAAGCAGCGTATTTCCCAACCAAAATGAAAATCAAACCACTTCATTCTGAGCAAATATATCTGATTACCACAAGAATTCTAAATGCAGTTTGTAGTTAACATTCCACCACAAAAAAAAAAAAAAAGGATTTACTTCAATAGTCACATAAATACCCTGGCTCTTGAATATAATTTTCAGCAATTTGAATTAAGAGAATTTCGTTAGCTCTGCGCACTGAGCTCAACAATCCGCTTGCCAGCCTTGGCTTTTCTTCTAGTATTGTAATATTGTTAGGTTCATTGAATAAAAAGTCTGTAGGCTCTTCTTTAAACTGGATATATATTTAGCCCTTTCAGATCTGTCCTTTTCCCTTCCCCCCTCTACTGTTTCCAATGCAACTCATTGTGAGAACTAAGAGCTTGAAGCATAAGAGATATAGATCTGAATACAAGACCATTACTGGCAGTTTAACCTTCCAGTGCTAATAATTGTGGTCCTAATTGTCCTTCAGCGTGTTCGTGTCTGCAAAAGCTGCATTTCATGAGTGCCTCAAAGATGAACCCTGTAGATGCTTAATAATACTTAGGAAAGCTATTTTAAAGGTTAAGGTGTTCAAGCATGGCTGAGTAAAAACTCGAGTTTAAAATGCTGGAAATGATCGGCATCAGCAATTACACACATCGACAGATTTTCCATTTCATGTCAGCTGTGTACAGAATTAGGAAAAGTGGAACCATACTAATTCAATATTTTATGATTCACGTACAACATTCTGTAACACACAAAACATTGGTTGTGCGCAAAACATATCAAATTGTTTAAATATACATAGTGTATCTTTCTGTATTAATTAAACCCTGTCCCTGAATACACCAGGAGAACTGTTATAGTTCAAGATAAAATTACTGAAATTACACGATGGCAATGTTCTTCCCTTCAGGTTAATTAATTGCCAAATTATTTCAGTAATTCCATTGAGGTTTATGTGAAAGGGCATTCCCAGACTGACCATCTCACTATGGTGACCAAGCGCGATCTTAACCTTAACATGTTGTCTAGAGTGCTGATATTTTAAAGCCTTCGTAACATTGTTGCAGAACTGCTCACCTAATATGGTTCACAGTAAATATTAGGGATACTAGCATAGGGAAATTACAATTGAATTGTGGCCCTAAGAGAAAAAGCAATTTCGTTTGCGAATGAGCACTCTAGGGGTGTTAAGATAAGGAACGAAGCGCCTTCTCCGACAAACGAGTAGCATTTATTCTGCAACGAGCTCGAAGAAGAAAGAGGAACCACACACAGGACAGCTTGAACAGCTTTCAACTATCAGCCAGTGTGCTCTGTAGATCGTTGCTTAACACGTGGCATTGTTCCTCTTTGACAAAGGGAAACTCCACACTTACATCATTCAACTTTGGTCTAAAACTCAGCCATGGCGTTGTCAGTTTCACGCAGGGAATGAGCGGCAGTCGAGCATAACTTGCAGAAAACATATCTACAAAATTCTAATAATCAGGCAACAAAAACCTATCAGCATCGTCAATACAACCACTACAAAACCGATGCACCGTTTTCTCGTGACAACTTTGCTAGGGTTTCACCTCACTTCCGAGCATTGCTTGGGAATAGACCCATCTGGCAGCGATTTCTGTGTTTTGAAGCGAAAAACAACACGTGCTCCGCCAAACTCCATTCCTAAAAATGGGCACTTCAGATTTTTCACACTAGATGTTTTTTCCTTTCAATATATCCTTTAAAATTCTAAGGCCTCAGTGTCTTTGTTTTCCCCTAGCTTAAAATAAAGAATTGTAACAATGAATACTTATATCCTATGTAAAAAGACTGAGAATGTTTCTCTTTTAGGAGCATTTCTAACATATTCCAACTTACTTTAAAGTGTGCACATTTTAAAAGAAAATATGCTAATAAGCACATCACTTTTGATTGTAGGTGTAAATCAAGAAAGAAAGTGCTTCGTGAAACTCCTTTAACTCACTGCATAAGAAGAAAACGGAGCTGAATGAATTCTCTTGCTTGAGTGCTAAGCAATAAGGTTCAACAAGGCTAACAGAAACTAAAGACTCTCAATCATCTTAGAGAACCACGTGTTTTGCAGGACTAGACTGAAACAGCAAGCAGGAGTAACACCGAGATCCTCTTCAGCTTAGGAGAAGAGAATGACCTGTTGTCAGCTTTCCTGCCTTTGCAATCCCTTCTTCCATAAAACAATGGTTTGCAAAAGGCGCTGAGCCATCCTTGCACAAAAGCCCTGCTTGCTGTAAGTCCTGCTCATCATGCTTCACTGACAGCCAATTTTTACCCTCTGAAGGGAGCATTTGTTTCAAAAATTCTTGTAACATACCTAGTTTTGCACTGACGCTACAATCCTTACTCAAACCAGTGGGAATTTTCCATGACAATTTCTAACTGCACCAATCAATGCAGGAAAGAGTAAACAAATAACAAAAGTAAAACCAAGAGTTTTCAGTTGTGTCCTTGATAACTGAAATATAATTAATAAAAACATAGTAGAGATTGTTCATTTATTTTAGCATTGCTTCTATAGCACAGTTCAATTATGCAGTTCTGCTATATTTGTGTACCCACAGGCTTTCTTCACAGCCTTCAATTCCCACAACTTCTTCCAAGAGGTGATTAAAAAAATCCATTCTCAATTGTGAAGTTAACAAAACCATAAACTGATGCTCAAAAAGGCTTCCTTTACTGAATTTGCTAAAGTCACATCAACCTGACAAGCAGGGGTCACTGAAGTTCAACCCTCAAATGTTCACATCCCTGAGGAGAATGGGACATTATTAATATTTTTGTATAGAAGAACTCCTGAGTGAAGCAGTCTCTCTCAATGATGAAATGAAAAGAGTATTCCACTGTGTACTGTGAAATATATTATGTATCTTCCACATAGTTGGTTGGGGATCAACTGCCAGCTTCTTCACGGTGTGAGCTCTTGATTGAAGCACCAGCTGTGTTCAAGGGATTGAAAGAGACCTTGAAAATGGCAAAGCAAGACCCAGCATTCAGAGCTGACAAAACAAAACTGACAAGAGAGGCAATAGCTATTCTCTCTGAGTGCTCATCATAGGAAATGTCATTGAAAAGAAAGAAGAAAGAGAAAAGGGGGTGGGAGAAATCAAACAGAGGTTTCACTATGATTTGAATATGTTCTTTTGTTTTCTCACACTTTTTTTTTTAAGTTTCTAATTAGGAAAAAAGGAATGTAACTTAAAGCTTGAAGAAAAATTAAAATGCAGGAGACATGAGAAAAACCTTTTCTGTCAAAAACATTCAGGAAGATTCTTGTTTGTTGCTTGTGAGAATTAGAGCTAGCAGAGGCCATCAAACTGTGATGGCATAAGTCGGGTGTAATGCAGAAAAAAATGTAAATCTTCTGCTTTATAAAACTCACAGAAGAATTAGATTTGTAAGGGAGCCCTGGATCCTGGTAATTCCTACTGGAACAAAGCAATCATAGTCCCAATTTAAATATAACTCTTCACTTAAAGTATGTCTGAGTCACTTATAACTCCTAGGAACTTAGAGTGGTGTATTTTTGGAGGGCAGGAAGTATCTAAGGTCAGTATCCGTCTGTTATGTAAAGACACATAAATGTGCTTTTGACTTTCAAGACTTTTAATGGGTTCTTTTTCTGCTTTGTAACTTTTTTTTTTAATGTGTGCAAGGCTGTTCTTTGGCAGGCAAAGTGTTGAAATGTCAATTGGTATCCCCTGGAGACTTCATTTCCACTGTCTGACACTGCCAACATCATCATGTGGTTCAGGGTTTATCTTTCCTGCTGTGACTGAGCTGGAAAATCTAAATCAGCCCTGTACAAAAGGTTGAGCAGAGGCCAGCCATAATAAGACAGAAACTATATATTTTTGACCAAAAGACAGGAGGAAGGAGCAGGGGAATCACTTAAGAAAAAGCTACATAGGAAGCTAATCTCTCAGACTAGCTACATACAACGTTCTGCTTAATAATCAGCTTAGCAGGTAAATGAGAGAGGGAAAAAGTTAGGGCATCGGTAAATCCTACCGAGTCAGAATCACATAGATTTTTTTTTTTTTTTCCCCAGATAGGGGTAAAAAGCTGTACCAGAGAAACATGCACAGGAATTTGGATATTTCAAACAATTTTGCATGTGACTGCCCTCACTTATCAGCCTATGTGGTCAAGTGAACAGGTCACTAGACAGGGCACTGGAGACATTTATGCTTTATCTCTGGTTCTGCCACTGACCTAATCAACACCAGGTCAAGATTCCTCAGCCCTTAGGCCACTCAATAATGCTTTTGTTCACAAGCTTCTTGGAAAACAAGCATTTTGCTTATAGCAGTTGTGTTTTGCCTATCTCTTTAAGAAGAGGGTTTCTGAGAAGGCTCACTCCTAATGCAAACAATTTAATAATTATAAAACATTTCAAACACAGATTAATAGCTCCACTGTGATACCAGTGTGACATTTTTCTGTGTTTGGTTTGCAGGCCAACACCTCTAACAGCGTATTTGTTCAGCGAAAGATAGAGTGCTAATCTACAGGGACTAGAAATGGCTTTGTCATTTTCTAGATGACAGCTCTTATTTTCCAATGCTTTCTGGCAGAAGAATTACCATTAGCCTTCCATCTTTCTCAGCAAGACACTTGCTTATCTAGCTGCTGGAAAAGCTTTTGTTTAAAATTCTTCTCATATAACTGCCTTGGTTAGAAGAAACCATGCTTGGTTTACAAAACAAGCTCGTGCTGCACTCTCTCTCTGATGTATCTGTAGCTAAAAACAGTCAAGAAACAGCCAAGGAGAAAAAAATCCAGTTATTAGGCATATGACTTCATTTTGTTAGGATAAAGAAAAGCAGTCACTTGTGCCAAGGGTTAAAGAACTCTCATCCTTACTTATTTGCAAGGGTGCATGAATGTGTCAATATTTGAAAGTAATATATGGAAATTTGATTGGAGTTGCTGTGACTGTTTGGACTTAAGTGGAAGCAGGACCTAATCTACATAGGATGCTTCAATTATCAAGCAAAGACAGTATAATAAAACTGTGCAAGCATATGCAAGGACAGATTCTGGTAGAATATAGGTTAGAAAGAACAATTGCAAAGATCACCTTTGTGCTTGTCTAATCCTGAAGGCATTCTGCACAGTAAAATATTAATTTACAGTGTCACTAACCTTTCTCATTTCCTTTTTTTGAGCCTAGATGATAGCTGATAAGCATCCTGGAAAAGAAATTAAAATCTTCCTCTTCGGTGTGGCCTTTTCAAGATGTATACAGGTTTTGGAAATAATTGGTTTTGAATAATCCATTGTGACAGCTCCTACTCAGTCACTCAGTACCTGTGCTTCAGATAATGTTACCATAGGATGACATTTACTATAAACTGTGGTTTGTCAATAAATCAACACAGTTGCTAATTTGAGAGCAAGCATTTTCGACAACAATAAAAGCAAAATTGACTGAAAGACCAATGGGTAAAAACTAGAAATTCTCAACCTTATTTTCTTTTGTATTGAAGGGTGACAGTAAAATAGGCTGAAATAGATAGAGCTATATTTGTGTCTAATGCACAATAACAATAATTTATGATGGGCAGAATAATTCCTGAGGCAAAATTAGAGTTAGCTAAAAGGTTCATAGTTCATTACTGCATTCTCCAAATAAATCAAAGGTAAAAATGATGAAGTCAATCCAGAACATCTACCATTTTAGATTTTTTTTAGTAACATAGATTTTCTGCAGCATACCACCAAATACTAATTCACTTTATCATCACAGAAATGCAATTTACAGCACATAAGTCATCCATAAGTAAAGAGGCTTCATGTTATTTCTGTAGGAACCATAAACAGATTTCAAGACGACAGAGCTTATTTTCAATCTCATAGAAAGAACAAACATTTGGATTTTGTGCACCTCCCACACACATACATGCAAAATCATGCTTACATTATTTTTGAAAGGAGTAAGACTCTTCCTCTCTGCCCAGAGAGCTCTCCAGGGAAATAGCACATCTTCTTCAAAGGACTCCTCCTTGGTGGAGCCCTCTGCTTGGCCCACATGAAAACTGTTGGTGAAGCTTTTTTCAGAAAGTAGTGAGTATGAAAAAATGGTTCCAGGAACTCACTGAATTAGCAAAGATTGTCTCTGGTTGTCACCACTGGTTGACTCTGCATGGTGTCTTCAGCTCTAGGAAAGATTTTATGGTTACAAAAGACTTTCTACAACAAGGTGGAGTTAATGGTTTGATTTCTGATGCTTTCTGAATCTGCCCTATTTTAACTCTGCCTGATTTTGAGAAGGGATGGAGTTACACAT
Source organism: Malurus cyaneus samueli (assembly GCA_009741485.1). Classification (NCBI taxonomy): domain Eukaryota; kingdom Metazoa; phylum Chordata; class Aves; order Passeriformes; family Maluridae; genus Malurus; species Malurus cyaneus. Next base: position 54,122,271 of record CM019236.1, on the reverse strand, counting down.
TTTTCATGTAGTCAGCTGGATGCACAGCACAAGTATGTGTGTCACTTGAAAAAATAAAAGGAGGGAAAGACCAAGACATGTAACTGCTAGAAATGAAAATGAATTGTGATTTTTTTTGCAAACCAGAGTCCTTACTTTACTCTAAGTCCTACTGAATAGCTGTAGCTGCTCACCAGCTGTCCCAGCTACATCTTTTGACCCTTGCTGATCTTTCTGAGTACCATTTTTTCTGGGTCTCCCTTGAAATCTACTATTCAGCTGTTCTTTGGTGTATTTCTTTCTTCAATACATGGTATTTAACAGCTGTGATTAATCAACTTTTTCAAAGCAAAGTATTGTTTGGTTTAAACATAAGGAACAAACCAAGAACAAAAGAAACAAGCCTTTTGTAGATCTCTAAAACCACTAACTGCTCAGCATGTCTGAACAGGAACAAGGGAGAATTTAGCTATTCAGTCAGATTTCCAAGCGGGGTAATTTTACAAGGGCTCTCCGTATTTCTCAATAGCTCTCCACTTATCTGATAGGCTGCTCAGTCTCCAGATGGTAATTTTTTCTTTCCCTCTTTTCAGTTTGCTCTGGGCTGTGCTTCCCCTCACCAATCAGCAGATCTGTTCCCTGTGTAACTGAAAACAATCTGCTTGGCTATTTCAGTCACAGCAGAGCATCCACAGCCCAACCAGCACTTCCAGCCTCACAAACCTGCAGTTGTTTTAGATGTGGTGTGCCTGTAGCAGTTTAAGAACACAACTTTCTGTGAATCTGGCAAGTCTCTTCAGAAATATAGCTGTGCCCACAGATAAAATGCAATAATGAATTTGAAAAAAAAATAAATCCCATTGTCACATAACTAGTAATTGTTCTTTACTTCTTTAAATTGCTATCATGGTTACTTCGCAACACATCCATCAGCACATGATCAGCTGCATTTTTCATCTTTTAATCAGCTGGATTCCTTCAATAAAATAACGGTCTGTGTTGAAGGTGTTGGACCTTGACTGTTGACCTGTACAAGATAATAGGTATGTTTTTAATCATCACTTTTCTTTCCCAGAGAATAGACTCTAAACTGATGTGGTCAATATTATGTGCTATAAGGACAGAATAGATTCTACCTTCCTTTGTAGTCTCGCACTCCTAACAAAGTAACCACCTGATTTTTGTCAACGATTTTTAGGAAAAATTACTATATCATTCTTTGCGTACATGCCAAAACGTCATGAAATCGAAATGTTCTTCTGTCATAAATTAGAACAATTTACAGAGGGGATTGAAGTCTGCACGAATGCGAAAGGAATGGGAACCTCTCAAAACTCAGATGGAGGGAAGTAACTTCACATCATGCCCTTTAAGCTATAAATATTTTTATGAAATGTCTCACAAGAAGAAGAGTGAGAGGAGGGAGAAAAAGGGTCCTGATGCATGAGTTTGTATAGAATTATTTGTGAGCTTGAAAAAGCAGCCCCCCAGCTTAATAGCATCACTCCCCTAGCACTCATGTACTTGATTGAAATATTAGTTAAGATTAGGGATGTAAACACACAGTTTGTCTTTCAAGGGTCTCTTGCTGGAATGCATATCTACCTAGCCTTCACAACCAGCTCTAGAACACATCCATAAATCCTACCGCCTCACAAAGCCAGCTGGACTGTATTATCAGCGAAGGGGGAGCCCAATTCGCATGGGAAATGGGAGCTCACCTTCGAATAAGGATGAAAGGGAAATTGTTTGGATTGTTCTCTTACAGGGGTCTCCCTAAATAAATCCACAACTGTATGAAACCCTCCAAGTCCAAGCTCTCTTTTGCATTTTCCATCTCAATAATACTAGGTACAATAGCTACTCAAAAATAAATGCAGTCGGTCTGGCTAAAAGTAAATAAAAAAAAGAAAAAAAAAAATAAACAAAAGCGAGGCGGGGGAAGGAAGGGTATAACAAACCCTAAAAAAAATTATAATTTTAAAGGGTCACAGCCCTTACAGCCTGCTTCAGAAAGACATATTCTGATCATTGATATAGTTTATGCTTTAAAACTTAGTCTATTAGAAGAGAATATATACTGCAAGTGAAATTGTGTAAATCTAGATGTTTCTGTTAAAGGCATCTCCTATAAAACAAATAAATTCAAGTTGTTATCAGCCTAATTTCAGTATGATCACGAACAATATAGACCTTACCTTGCTTCGATTTTCAGCTACCATGGAGCAACAGATTGAAAAGATTTCAAGAGTCCAGTGTTTTGTTTTCACTGTGCATTTACCAAGAAGCAAAACTTTCTTTAAAGTCTGGGTTTTGAATTTCTTAAGATCTATCCATGTTTCAGCAGATGGTCTCTGGTGTGACGATTTTTCCGCAGGAGAGTTCCATGGTGCATTCTACTATAGTGTTCATACTATAATTCAAATGAACAACTGCTTTTATGGAAAGGCCGTGAGCCTCATGGGGCCGAGCTTCATATCGTGCAGGAACTTACATAAAAGTAATGTTTAAAAGACTGCTTTTTCTCACAGATCTGGATCTGTGCTGTGGTTGAGTGAAATATGTACACGCTATCAATTTCAGAACAGAGAAAAACCCACGGGAGGCACACAAAACTCAAAACATGAATAATGCAGATCTACGTCTCTCTCTT
>CM019236.1:54028541-54106812 GCA_009741485.1 Malurus cyaneus samueli | reverse complement strand
TTTGGAGGTTAAAGAGGATTGATGTGCATCTGAATGGCAGCTAAAGATGTAAGGCACACAGGCTTCACACTTGAAGACTTCTGTCAGCGGAGCCTTGGGGAGAAGGGTCTGTAAAATCTGCTTTGTTTGCAGGCTGCGTTCGATAAATCCAGATCTTTGATAATGACACAATCGTATTGAATGGTGGCTGCGAGTGAATGCTTGTTGAACTTTTAAGATATGATTCAGCACAGGCACTAAGAGAACAGAGCACAATAACATTAAACACCAGATGGCATTTCAAAGCCCATCAGATACACAGATTCCTTTTTCTTCTTTACAAAAGATCGGCAAGGCCTCATGTCTGAAAAAAAGCCCATTAAGATAAATGGAGTTGATTTGGTTTTGTCTTGCTAGGGCTATTATAAGAAAGTCATCTGAATGGGTCAAATTACAAACCGCTCTGGATCAAAGGAGAACAACTGCAGTAGCGGGTCAAATTGATCCAAGCTATGTCAACTGGATCAGCATGAAACCCTAAACTGCAGAGCAAAAACTCCTTAGCGTGGGCCTTGACAATAATTAATGCAAGTAGTGCCTCTTTTATACTGGAAGTTGGGAAGGCATTAGCTGAACAGACTCATCAGAAATTTCTTTTGCCCCAGAGGAAGACATTTGTGGAAGCAGCTTCAGGGACCCAGGCTCAACAGGGGCAAGTGCCTGTGCAGCCCTAAACACCCACTGTGGGGCAGGTGAGGGGAAAAGTAACGCAGCACTACCTCTCGGGGCTACATGTGGAGAGGACTTTTAGATTTTGAGTCACGTTCAGCCTGGGAAAAGTCCTCCTGAGGTGCAAGAAATTACCCCCATGATTTATTTCATCTGTTGGCAGCACTGCATTTGTTGGCCTGTTGGGGTGATCCATTGGTGCCACACGGGGTTTGTGTGAGCAGTGACATTGGGGAGTGTGGCTGTGGGTCTGTGAGCATCACTGTAATGTAAGTAGCAGAGCTGATAGTGCCACACAGAGTGTAAACAGCTTTCAGAGCAAAAGCTGCATTAAAAAAATAAATTAGAAAAATTTGTGAGGGAGAGTAAAGAAGTGGTGGGGCCAAAGAAGGGAAAGCTCCCTTGAAGAAGCTAATTATGTGAGTGAAGATGGAAATGGTAACTTTGAGTGAAGATAGAAATGGTAATTTACCTCCCCTCTCCCTGTTGCTGATGGCAAAGTAACAAACAGCAAGAGACTCCACCAGACGGCAAAGACTTCTACTTGTGAGGCAGTATACATACAAAAAGCTGTCATGGTGTTGCCAAAAGGAGCAGCCCTCCAAGCTTCATCACAGATGTCCAAGTGTCCCCTGCAGCCTTTCTGATATGTCATCACCAAATGGTGCCAGCACATCAAGCAAGTGACTGACATAGATACATTTTCTAGCAGTCCAGTTGAGTATCTTAGTTGCAACTGCTTTTCTAGTTGTTGAGCCTAGAGAAGCCATTTGATGAGACAGGAATTACCAGGGACCATGTAAATACTCCACAAATTGCTGTTTGCTTATTATGTCCATTCAACACAAGTCCCATAACAGCAATTGAGTCAATGAATTAATTATCTACTCCTCTGATCATTACTCCGCTTAATTCTGTCATGTTGGAGGACTTTTTAGAATGCAGGAGGATTTCATGTTTAATTCTAAGAGAGGATTCCGGTACCATAAGTTTGCTGAGAGTGATAGTTGTCTGGTTTGATGTAAATAAGCAGCTTTTAGTAAATGATGCATATTTCCTCTCAGCTGCAAACACTTGAATTTTCTTGGGGGCTGGATGCAGTGAAATGCTATGGCTGTTCAAACAGACAAGGGTGTCAAAGCCCCTGATGATTCCTAACACTTGAACACATCACACAGGAGCAATTAAACTGACAAGGGGAAAAAAAAAACCTCTCCTCAGTCCAGATTTACACTGTGTTCCCATTCATGGACAAATCAGCAAACATTTCAAATGCCTTAACTGAGTAATGAATGGGTTCTGGGTTAGTTACTGTGCTGACAGCAGGTTTTAAATTCTATTGAGTCAGGCAAGGGGGAAGGTGAATAGTGTAGAATTACAGGAAAGGATTAATGAGGGGTTTCTTGCTGAACATACTGTTGCAGTGTTCTCTCAGTCACTATACCAAGCAGTCACTGATTTTTGCCTTAAGGACGCTACTTTTATAACCTAAAATATGCCTCCTTAAACAAATCCACATCAGGCAATGTGTCAACACTTCATTGGTTTCAATAGAATTCGTTTCCTAAACGCTCTTTTCTGAGGCAATTTTTGTACTTGAAAGTGCATTACAAGGAACATTTACTACAACTACAGTACAATGATGTATAATACGACAAACACGGTTTTAATGAGTGCAAGCTGTAACAACAAATATACTACACATATGGTCTGCCTTTCTTTCCTTTTGCTTCTCCCCAGTCCTAGCAAAAATCCTTACATTAATCTTTTTACAACCATTAGTTGCTACTATTAGATTTAAAAATTGTCTTGCAGAAAACAAAAAGGAGCACTGCTGAAGATGCAGTAACAATTTTTAGATGATGAAAGGTGCCTGCTTATTTATGTTGTGTTTCTGTTGCTTATCATATATACTAAAGAATGTCAAATAAAAAAATTTTCCTAGAGAGAATGCTCACAGAGCTTCCATTGTACATTGTGTGTGAAATTAAACCAGGCTTAGCTGGGTCACATTGACTGAAGAGCCTTAGACAGTACCAAGGGCTGTCAAGATGCCACATCACTGGCTCTGGAGCAGCACACAGCTCGGTCAGCTGCTAAAATTACATCAGTGTGGAGACATTGATCTGAAACACTGAGAAAAAAATCCTTTATTCTTTGTCTCTACATTCCTACATTTAAAACATTGTTTAAAAATGTCATTTAAGTAATTTTTTTTCTTCCCCTCAAAACAGCATTCATGGTTTAAGATACCTAATTTGTAAATTGCTTAACTTTTAGGCCTTGGTTTCTTTCATGACTTTTGCATTGCTTGTGTGCTATACTCTCATTCTTTACCTCCATGTTCCGCATTTATGGGATGCTGGCTATGGAACCACATTTCATCAAGGGCTGCTGGTTTCCTTAAATACACTCACTGAGGCAATACAAACAATGAGAAAAAAGTTCTAATTTCCTTTATTCTACCATGCAGGCTACAGATAAATCACATTTCATATCCTAAACGCCAAGCCTTTCATATATGAGGAAGAGTTTAATTTAATTGCTACATGTACTGGATCCATAGTGTTGCCCTAAGAGAAACGCATAGAATTATGGAATCATAGAATGGCTTGGGCTGAAAAGATGAGGATATTTAGCTTAATCATAAGCATATAAAATAAAACACAAAAAGACTCTCACTTAAAGTCCATTATAGCAAGACCATCACAGTTATGTTCAAAATTCACAAGGCTGAACCAAACTAGAAACTAGAAAAGACATATCATTTTACTTTTTTATTACTTTCACAAGAAATGGAGAAGCTTAAACATGTGTTTTGCATTCTTTCCTCTACATTTTCCTGGTAGTAGCATTAAAAAGATCTTGAAATGTGATATTTGCCCTTTGGCTGTTTTTTTTTCTTTAATTTTTATTTTTTTCTTCCACAGAGAAAGAGCAGAAGGAGGAAGAAGAAACATAAAGAAGCACAAAACCATGCACCTGAATTTGAAGCACATCTATTCACCACTCAAGAAAGTTCTCAGTGCGATAGACATGCAGGGCTAATGACTAATTAGGCACCATGAGAGTATTAGAAGTACATGCTTTTCATGCTGGCCTTGTTCTGCTGCCAAAGAAGACAGTGATGATACCCACTTTGAGTTCTAATACCCTCTTTGAGTTCTAATCAAAGTACAGGTGGCCTCACTTGATTTCAAATTTTTGCCCATCCTGCTGAAACACAAGTGCAATAAACACGTGCACAAGAAAGACTTCAGCTCACTGCATCTCCACAAGGCTTCCTAAGGTGGAAATCTACACTGAGACGGAATATTTATGCCTGAGCTATCAAGAGCTAGATTTGCCCCCCTCTGGGTGATAGAGAGGTGCTTTACTGAACATAGGAGCTCTGAAACTGGAAGAAATGAGCATTTAGTAAAGAAAGCAGGTAAGGAAATGATGAACAGCATCAAAGAAGATGCAGTGTTCTAAGTCTAGATCCAGCCCACTGCTCTTTGTCTGGACAGGCTCTGAAACCTGTGACACTGGAAAAACGGGGACAACAGACATTCTTCCTTTGGCATTTTCCACCCATTTCCAGCAGCTGAGGGCTCAAGGGCTTCAGAGGTGGTTCATGCAACCTCCTATTTATTGCCCCTAGAAAGACTTTTCTTTTGTGATTCATCTGATCACTTTTGAAACCACTGAATGGGGGTGGGAAGAGGGTAGTTTTATAAATAGTGAAGTCAGCCCTGAGAGAAATAAGTAAAGCCTGAATACAAATAGGCTTCAATAAATAATAAGTCTCTAAAAGGGAGAATTTTCAATTGGCTGCTAGGGAAGGCAGAAAAAGCGCACTTAAAAATGGTAAATTATAACTTCAGTAAAATAGCATGTGCAACAAGATAGATTACTTGAAATCCTTCTTTTTATTCCTGCAGGCAGAGGCTTAAGGAATTTCTATTAAAAAAAACCTTTCACTTTTATTAATTTCAAATGTGAATCCTTCAGCCCATCCTCTTTCAGTTTTTTCTGCACTAAGGGAATGCATACTTTTGAAACTAATCGGAAAAGTTAGTTGAGCAATACAGGTTGATGGATATGAACTTCAATCATACCAGTGCCTTAACACAGTTTACACCCATTTATCTGAGAAAAAAAACAAACCTGACCGATATAAATTATGCCTCCAAAAACTTCTAAGACAGATAACTAACCTAATCAATAAAATATAAGGTTCATTAGCTTCAGTGAGGACTTGAATGTCAGATATAACAAGCCCAGCAGGGGCGATGAAATTTCATATGAGAGGAAAAAGTTCTGCATGAATAATCTAGAAAAATTTCTCTGAGTTTTCAATATTGGTATTTTAAATATGAAATCAAGCCTGTGGACATAATTTTAAAAAAAGGCTTTTTAGCACACAGTTAGCTAGGTGCAAGTTAATTTCAAAGCTACATCTCCATAGTTTTCCAGAAAAGACTGAATTAGAGCCCAAAGGTTATCACCATAATTCCATATTTAAAACTAGTATTTATGTCAGTCAAGAGAATACAAAATTTGTGTATTGTATCAAGTAGTCTACTATAATAGAGATCTAAATGGTCTAATAGAGAGAGATCTTGAAGGATCCTCAACAGAAATATTGCAACGTCTTAAGTTTTTCCAGGCCTCAAGGGTTGTATTGCTCCACAGCTCACCATTCCACGTATCGTGTTACATTTCTCAATACCCACATGCTTGCTGTTATGTTTTCTGTGTTTACACAATCTCACAGTTAGGGCTGTGTGAGCACATTTTTGTTTGAACCAAGGGAAAAAAAGTATAACACTGCAAGAATATAACCTGAAACTTCACTTGAACTAGCACTGAACCTGAAAGAAAAGGCTTTGTTGCATAAGGTAGCAGAAAAGAGAGGGTGTCTTCAGTCTCCTTGTTAAAATTAACATTAAAATTAATGAATTTAAAATGAAATGAAAGATTTTGACTTTCATACTGAGCAATATAGTTTTACAAACTAAAAAAGAAATCATTTGTAAATCAATATGATACAGTACTTGCAATAGGAGGTAAAAAAATATATATTTCACATGAGAGAAATGGGCTCATTTAACATGCCTTAAAGAAAAACGTTGAGATCACTTGATTTTCAGTGTGCAGTATAAACATACTATTTAATGCAGTAATTTAATATATGCTAATTTAAATTTAAATTGATCATATTGAATTATTTCTCACACTAAAATTTCCCTGTTACATCCAGATTACAAGAACACAAAGAGATTGAAGTGTCACTTGATTTTGGTGATAAATAGGGATAAAAGCAAAGTAGAATTTGCTGCACATGTAATTATCCTAGTTTTTTAAGTCAGTTTCTGGTAAGAAGGGTAGTTTTCATATTATTTTAATGGTACAAATTCTTTCTCTGTTGAAAGAAACCTTCAATCTTTATCAAGATTAGCATAGGGGGCTCTCAGATGTTCACATCTTATCCCCATATGTGTTGTTGGAGATGTACAATATTTAAATTCTGCACAAGGAATGGAAAGAGTACTTTAATATCACCTGTGGGTTCTGGATCATGGGACTATTGCTTATTGAATACAGAGGCTGGAACAAAATGTTCTAGATTTATTGATTCAGTCTGAGTGGTTTGGTATAAAGAATAATTTTTCAAACAATAGTAACAAAATTTTAGAAGTGTTGTTTTTCAAAAGGGGTGTTCTGTGCAGCCCTTGCTTTACATTCATAGCTTTGCGCTCTTTAAAATAGTAATATAATTACAGTATTAGTAGAAAAGCACACAGAGGCAACTTTCCTACTGCTGCTGGTGTTGTGAATACATGAAACTTCTGAGAGACAGGACAAAAAGACATACCTTGCAATTTTGCTCAGGAATTAATATTCCAGCTGGGAAGCCTCCCTCCTCTAGAAGAAAGAATGCATTATGGGCCATCCATACATGGAGGTTAAGGATGTCCACCCCTTCAAACTCAGCAACTTACTTACAAAATTATTCCAGGGATTTGTTTCTGTATTCCTGTGATTATTGACAGGTGTGTTGTGTTTTTGCATTACAAACAAGAAGAAAGAAAAAAAATGATTACTGACATAATTCCAACATGTTCTCAAGTTTCTTGAGTTCCCAAGAAGAGGACTTTGATGTGTACTGGATTTTAAATCCAGAAGGGGTGTTCATTCTTTTCTGTCTACATCCTACATGCACCTCTGGAGAAATATTATTAATCTGTACTAATTTAAATAGGATTTAAATGTTTTTAATAGATCCAAATTGATAGCACTTTGGAATGGAACTCCATGTTCATGCAGAACAGGTTGCAGTAATCTCAGCATAGATGGTGGACCCTGGAGCAGCCTTTCACCTGACATTCAGAGCTGTGATTCTGGCAGAGGTGATAAGGAAATGGTTCCTTATCTGAATCTCGATTGGCCATGAGAATGTATACTTGTTACGAACTTAATCTTTTGGCTTTTTTTGCAAGCTGTACACATGAATCAGGAACTAGAAGCCATTTGTGGTGATGTTTCCTTTGTGAGAGGCAGACATTACTATAGTGAAGGAAATGAATTATTAATACCATATTTTTTCAGAGGAACCGTTAGGCTGATGGTAGCACAGATCAAATTTTTCTCTCCCTGTTATTGCATTCCTACTGAGACTACACGGTGTGTGCAGAGAGCACCTTATACTCACCCACTTCAGATTCAGAAAGTAGAGAGACTTGGGAAATACAAACCTGTACGCAATTTGAAAGTGGTAAATAGCTTGTGTTGGAAGGCAGTAAAATAGTCTACATTTGACAGGGAGCCTGCCAGATGGCCTCTGGGAGGTCAGCAAGGTCCAAACTGCTACATGGATATCATAAAATACACTGAAAACACATTTAGGCTTTGAACAAGGACTTGAATTCCAGTCATCTCTATCCCATGGTTCATTGTTCTATTTGACCTAGAAGAATTTAAAGATAGGCATACAAATTTCTCTCCTAGCTCCTCTCACCATGCATGTGACAATACCCAAAATGTGTATTTCCTTGAAATCTATTATTAAAATCATCCAGATGTTTTCAAATTCAGCTGTTTTTCTCTAGCTCATCACTCTGCTAGGAAGTGCCAGTAATTTAATCTGATATAACACAAAAACCTGTCTATTTTTAATGACATTATGCCAAACTCCAAAGATGAACAAAGCCAGCATTAACAGATAAGAGTTTCCGTTCAGAGTTCCTCACTCCCTGCAACCCACATTAGGATGAAGGTCTACCAGAATCATGTGCTGCCAGCACATTTCCCTGGTTTACACAGTGTGTGGTGTGATTCTGAGAACATGTCTTTTTTCACTTCAGTGAGCTAACAGGATCTGCCATTATAAAATGCAACACCGCTTGGATATTTTGTTTTGCAGGAAAAAAAAGGGCAAAAGAAAAAAAAAAACTAGTTTTTTCAACAATATCAGTACAAACTTGAAAATTCAAGGTAGGCTATGTGTGCTGTCAACATCCAAATAATCTTCAATCAGAATTGTGTTCTGTATAACTGATGGTGTCAGAGGAGTTTCACAAGGCAAGAATGGATGCATTATACCTCCCGTGGGCTACAAATTTTAGGATGCTGAATGTACAGCAACCAAAGCTTTGCTTGGCAACCAAAAATTATATAGGGGGAGCCACTAAGGTTATTGCAAGTACCACTTGTCATAAACAATAGCTGAGCAGTGAAGTTTCATCTTCAGTTTAAACAGTTTTCTAGCACCATGCTATCAAATTTACATGGTCTTCATCCAGATTAGGTTTTTCTAAGACATTTTAAAAGTGTATTCTATATATGCCTCTGTGCTGTGCACACATGGTTATTTCCAAAGCTTTTTGCTATTTTCCTTTCGAACTATGTCTAAACCATTTGAATATTTGATCTGTCCTGCTGGTGCTTGGCCTTGCATTGCTCCCTTTACCTTGAGACTGCCACAGAACCCTCAAAAACATCAGCAGTCACCCAGAAAATAGCTGTCAGGCAGCACTGTAGGTACTGAACCAGAAGCTTCAAAGACAGAGCTTGCAAGGGAGCTGATAAGTGTCACTGATCCTGGTTTGTGAGAGTTTTCCTTTGAATTAATTTGTGCCAGGTGGGTTGAAAAACTTTTCTCTCTGGAAAGCACACACTGAGCAAATGTTCTCATTGCAGATCTTACCTCTCTTCAACACTTGATTTCAAAGCCTCAAGAGATCCCCTACTATGTATCTATAAATAGCTATGGGCAAAAGTGTACTTAATTTTTCAATCAAAATCTCTTTCCAAAATAAAATAAAAAAGTTAAAAGAGTGGGAAAAGAGCCTAAAGCCACCTCTCTCATTCACCAGTGATGGAAATTCTTCATGAGAAAGGCTAAATTTTGAATTTTACCTCAACATAATGAACACTGTACACACCATAAAGTGTGATTTTTGTAGAGTAAGAGTCTCTGCAAGCCCTTCAAATCTACTGCTTCTATTGATTAAATGTGGAAAGTGCTCAAATACTTGGTGGTGCACAGTAATGTTAGTCTCTAGCACTCACCTCAATACAGATAATGATTCTGACTTACGCACAATGTGGGAAGTAATTGTAGCTCCTAGAGGATAGATTTGTTATCACCAAAGGAAAAGCAGTTATTAAATGTAATGTATTTATTTCTTCTGTGTTTCTTAATGGATTTTTTTTTCACACAGAAATTCAGGGATTTCATCAAGGATATGACCCTCATCTTCAGTTTTCTATCAAAGCCTTGGTGTTTTTATATTATCTGATCATGAAGTTGAATTACACAGAATATTCTCAGTAAAAGCCTGATTGATGCTCTTGTTTTCTGATTTAGCTAAATGAAATAATTTTTTTTTTCTAAAAAGCTATCACAAAATAATAAATTATAAATTTGCAGCTATTCAACCCAGCCAATTCTTATGCAAATACAGTAATGGGTCACAAGGTTAGCTGCGAATTGTGATCCCTTGTGCTGTTTCTTAAATGAGGGGCAATGCCAACTCAGCTTTGCTTAGCTCATTTACTCTGCATCTCAACTTGTAAATTAATCATTGCTGGCAACATCAATTTGGTTGTAATTAATCATACAGGGAGGAGCAAAGAAATTGCACCGAAGTGAGTCATATTAACAACATTATCTGATTGCTCTCAGTGTAATTTACGGGGATCCTGATGTGTGCATACAAGGTTTCTGGCAGGTACCCTGGCACAGAAGGAAATTTGTAAATTGCTGTGTACAATAGGTCAGATATTGTGTAGCCCAACTAGCCATACATGTAGGTATCCAATGAGCCTGCTTTGCTGCATTAATTTTGACCCCATAATTGTGCAAGCTCCCTGCCCTTTAGCTCTCAAACTGCCAATGAAGAAAAGGGACTTTTAGTGCCCCTCTAACACATAAGAAAAAACCAATGGAGAACATTTCCAGGCAAGCTGCTAGGAAGCACCCAAAGGTGGGACATGAGGATGGTGCTACCAGAGAGCACTGAGCTGGCTGAAGATGGGCAAAATCATCAAAAGAGAGAATAAAACATCCTACATTACATCCTACATTTTAATTATTTTCCTTTCAACCTAGAGACCTGAATAGCAGTGTCAGCCCTTCCAACACCTCTGCTCTGCCAGCAGAATTAGGGGTGTGGGAATGGAGTGATCTGGGCAATGCAGCAGCCTGAGGCAAGTTTACAGTGACAGAAATGCCCCACCAGCCTCCAGCAAGTTACAGCTCATAGAAGTCACAAACTAGCAGTTATATTGCTGTTTAAACTAGAGGCATTGAACTTAAAAAGTGGTCTTGTGAAGCTAAACTCAAGCATAATTTTGATAGTTTTTCTTCCTAAATATCTGAAAAATAATTATCTATAATTGGTGCTTGATGCTAACTGAGTTCACTGCAAGCCCTCTAATGAAGTTCAAGGCCAGCAAACAGCTCCTGTGGTCTTTGAGAGGATTATGTCCTCCATATTATGCAAAGCTGCTCTGGTTTGAACCCATAAGACTAGTACAAAACACTCTTAATATTCCTGCTTTCATTGACAAAAAGTGAAATAGAGGTGACATTTCTTACAACTTATTCACAGAACTGAATTTGCAGGGTAAGACAGTTTTTACCCCAGCTGTAAGCCCTCTAGCAATGGATTGTCAGTCTTACTAAGCATGGGTTCTAAATCAAGCAGCAGAAAATATAAAACAGTAGGAATAAAGAACTTCTACAGGAAAATCCCAGCTGTCCCGAGAATGCTGAATTGTTTTTCTTTAGAAAGGGAAAATGTGGTAATCGTAGGAAAATCACAGGACATCAACTTTAGCTTATATTACACACCACAGCAGGAACCACAATAATAACAGATATCCTAGTAGGTAAATTTTTAAATCTGAATAGTGAAACTGGCATTTCCATGCACAGCAAACTGGACTATACCAGCATGTCACATTCACTGTCAGTTCTCTAAAAACAATGTTTAAAACTTAGAAAGGACTTGAAAATCATTTAAGTGTGGTGCTAATAATGCCAATTGTAGGTTGGAAATCCATATGGGCAGTTCACTAAGGAGCTGCACTTGATGATCCTTTCGACTCAGACTATTCTGTGACTCTGTGAAAACAAGATTTAAAGCCTGATGTCTGCAAGACAGGCCTTACCTTGAGACACTTAACCAGCTCAGTCTATTTGTTTATCCAGAAAAGCAGAAATAGTGAGTTTATTATTGTATATTATTGTGTGTTATTGTGTATTATTGTAAAAATTGACAAAATTTAAAGGTTTCAGAAGCAGGAGGTCACAGTTGTGACCTGTTTGGGAGGACAGATGGGAACAATTGCAGTTAGTGCTGAGATACGTTTAAGCACCAGTGGAAAAACCCAAAAACTTTAGAACTGCTGAAGGATATCCAGTCAGAACAGGAAGTGGTGTCCTGCTCAGGCAATACAGAGAAACACTGGAATATTCTCTCTTGAGGTGGCTTTCATGCCAAAAGGGGGTAGGTGCACCCCTGAAGGACATGAAGCCCATGGGTGACTTGCACTGGAGCAGAGTCACAGACACAGTCACAAATGGAATGTCAGAAAGCTGTGAAACATCAGCCAGCAGAAAGAAAACATGGGGCACAGAACTAGGGGAAAACCACTGCACAAAGCATCTCAGCCTCCTGTACCACCTCCACCTCTTTGGGTGAACTGTGATAGACTGAGCATAATTTGCAGAAAACATATAAAAAGTTTAGGCTGAGAAAAGGGAAGAATAGATGTTTATCTGAGTACTTGTATAAATGCTTTTGGGTTTTTTCCCCACTTAAAAAGTTCAAATCAGTGATCAGAACTTTTTGTTTACTGAGTCAAATATGTTTCTCCAGCTGAAGGCTGTTTTGCTTGTGACAGCATATCAAAAAGGAAAAGTGATACTTCATTCAAAGTGGCTCTACAGCAGAAGAATGCACAGTAAAATCCAATTCTGTTTTTCTTGTGACAAGGTATTGAAAAAGAAATGTGATATCTGATTATAAATGGCTCAGTAGCATAAGAAGTCATAACAAAATCCAATGTTTGGAAGATGTGTCCTAGTCGAGGCTGGAAGAGGTAGAGTAACAAAGACTTCAATTAATCAGCACAACAATCAGAAAAATACTGGTTTGCAGCTGTGCAAGATCTTAAAACCAAGATCAGACAGAAGAAAATTACAGCGGTCCCTTGAAGGCTTTTAAATTCTAAAGTAAAAGCAATTGTACCTGAGAATAGAAATGGTGTACAAGAGCAGTTAGCCATAGGTAGGCAGTTCACAAAATTGTGTCTTGACAGCAAAACCTTAAGAAATTACTCTTTCCCATTCTCCTGCTTCTCATACCTTTGCCCATGCTGTGACTCTTTGCCCAGAAAACATTACTGATTGCATCCATTTTTGTAGCCAAAAATAAATAATTTAACCAATGCATAAAACACCCCAAAATCTCTAAATAGCTAATATCAAAATCATGCAAATATTCTCCAAAAAATTCCTCCAAACTCTAGTACACCTTCTGAACTCAGAAAAAAGACTTTTCAAAGAGAACATCACAATCTCTAATCATTTTTGCACCATGTTATAACAATCCATGCTTGCATTAACCTTTCAATAAAGTTTTTGTAGGTGTCAAAGCAACCTATAAACCAAAATGAAATTTTCAAAAGAGAGTTTCCGCACACTGCAGAACATTCCATAGAGCTGAGATGAGAAGATGAAAGACTTTTAAGTATTTTCAGGCATTTTCTGTTTCTATGAATATTTTCACCCACATGACCAATCCTTGCTTGCACTTGTGTAATCTTGGCTTTAAACCCCATCAAATTTTCTACTTGTGTCCTGTAAATTGCTTAAAAACTCATAGAAGAACAC
Source organism: Malurus cyaneus samueli (assembly GCA_009741485.1). Lineage (NCBI taxonomy): Eukaryota > Metazoa > Chordata > Aves > Passeriformes > Maluridae > Malurus > Malurus cyaneus. Next base: position 54,093,716 of record CM019236.1, on the reverse strand, counting down.
AAACATTTTAATAATGTGACTTTGGTTAGCTAGTGGTTTCATTTGAGAAACATCAGTGTCATTTAAGTCAACTGAGCACAGATGTTAGAGTTAAATGAAACACAGCAAAACTGTGTTTGCAATTGCATAAAAATTACAAAACATGATTGGCTTTAAGTGGGTGCCTGTGTATAGGACTCTGTCACAAAAACATCCTAATTATCTAGGATCATTGCCAATCAGCCCCACACAGGCGTTTTTACACAACTCAATATCCTAGAAATTAGACCCATAGTATTTGCAAGTTTCCTGTGTTCTGAGTTTTAACCAGCATAAGTGTAATGTATGATTTTAGATTATGAACATTCTGCCTATCTATAGAGTTTATGGTCTTGAAAAATGAAAATACAGCATATAAATTACAAAAATATCTATTTTACCATGGATCTCAAAATCAAACTTTGCTAATCCTATGTATTCCTGGACACTTAAAGCCTCTGAAATGAGATGACATTATTATAGACATCATATATTCTTCAGAAGGAGATTTGTAATCACTTAAACATATAAACTGCATTTCTGTGTCTTAAATTCATTTCCAGGTCATCTTGAAAATCACCACACTTTCTAAAACTTTTCCTCATGAAAAAAAAATAAATGTTTCAAATCAATGCCAGTTTAATACAATATTTACATTCTTTCTCAAAAAGTGTATGAGACCAATAATTTTTAAAAAAGTTCTAGTAATAGAACATGAAGGCCAAAGGCAATAACAAAATAAAAGAGGTACTTAAAGGACCAACATATAAAAAAAGGATCTCATAGTTTCTCAAACAAATTTTACTTCAACTCAATTCAAATTCTTTTTTTCCAATATTAGTAAGAAATTCTAGGCAAATATATGAAATGGAAAAAAATGCAACTAAACTATCCATTTTCTGCTACAAATGAAACAACAGCCACGATTATAGGAAGAATTACATCATAGAAGAAAATTCTTTACGATGAAACATAAAATTACAAGGTGAATTGTAATGTCTGTGATTGGAACTTGTCAGAGCGCTCAACGTGATGCAGTAACTTGCTGATACATTGATATTATTTGAAATATTAATACAAATTTGACGCTTCTGCTGACTGTCCATGGGGCAAATCTTTATACTTTAGATACATGCACAGGGAGAGAAACATGAAGGCTGTTTTTGTTTCTTCTGATGCTTTTGAGATTAGCTATGAGGAGAGAGAGTGTGTGACAGGGTCTTGCTAGCATTGAAATTTATCTTTTCTGTTCAGGGTTGAATAAATTGCCAGGTTTGGGCTCAGAGGTCTTCTTTCCAGTCTTAAATTTGTTATGGGTGTTAGTTTTACAGTTCATGATGACAGGTGTGCTCACAGCACATCCAAGGTTTCTGTGGACCTCTGTTAATTATTTCCAGACTTATGGGTCTGTGACTCAAGGTTCTGAACTCAACGGCTAAGATGGTACCAGATCCACACAAAGTAGTGTGATTTTACAGGCTTTTGACATTCACTCTTTGATATTTCGTAAATTACAGGCACAAATTTCCAGCCACTGCCATAAGCATGTTGCTGCATATGTGTGTACATCAATCATACAAACCCCAAACTCTGTTTCAAAAGCCTAAGGGAAAGTTAAGGGCTTACTTACAATATTAAAAAACTGAACAAATAATCAAAAATCCCCCCAAACAACCAAACAACCAACCAGCCAACCAACCAACCAATCAACCAACCACCAACCAAACATTACAAAAAAACAAAAAAATAAAAAAAAAACCCAAAACGCAACAAAAAAATCAACCCCAAACGAAAAACCCCAAAACCCAAACAAAAAAAAATCTTCTAGATCACATTATTCTAAATAACTTGATGTAATTATAAAGCACACAAAACTAGAGTCATGGAACAACTTGCACATGGAACACTGAGATATTGACATTATAGCCCTATTTTTTTTTGGTTAAATTTTTAAAGAAAATGTGTAGCCATGATTCTAGCCAGGAAAATTAGTATTATATATATTTCTATAGAGCAGTAGTTCCAGGTGTGACAGATATGTATTTCACCATTAAAGAAAAGCTAAAATTTGTTATGTCACTGTTAGAAGTATGGGGGAATGAATGGAAACATGATACACATTTGTTGAATGACTGCAGTGTGCCAGAGTGATTCCAATGCTCCTCCACTGACAGAGCTGGGGGACAAACAGTATCCCCCTTGGCAATTCTCATTTTTGAGACAAAAATTAAAATTGAAATAATACTACTATAAATCATAAATTCCAGTCTCCAGTGTACTACTGGGGAGGCTGTCATGTTCTGGACAGTAAAGGAAGTCCTACAGCTATAAATCATCTACTGGATGCTTTGTTTTTGGGTTGGGGAAATAGTCAAAACATGACACTACACAAATACCCGTTACATCACAAAAAACTAATCGTTCTAAAAACATGCCTTTCTGTAAACCCTTCCAAATGGTGATGATGAAGTATCACACTTGCAGTTTTAAAACAAAGGAAATCACAGCCTCATAAGTGAACTGGTTATCTTGTGGTGGAGAAAGTTATGTGAGAAGTAACTTCAGGAGCTACTTCTGAACAGGGACTATAAGGATAAGGACTCCTTTAAAGAGGCACAAAATGATTTTATTTTTTCCCTTTGTAAACTTAATGTGGTCTGTCCTTCTTTTATAGATTAAAAGACAGTTTTATTTTGAGTTTCACCCACTTGTGAAAGAAAATTAGTCAGGATTTCTGCAAGTCTGTGTTTCTAAAGACCAGATGGTATTGATTTGAACATAAGGTAGATGGCAGGAAAAAAGCAGAAAGAATATCACAGGGTGGGGGAAACCAACAAACAATCCTTTGTGAGTTCCATAGCCTCTTATTAATGCTGACTTTTTACATTTGAAAACCTGCATTTTTCAGCCTAGCTGCTAATATTGTGTAAAGTGAAACCTTCTTGTGTTAGGTATTTTTCTCTTGCCTGCAGCAAATTAGTTATACTTGATTTCCACAATGATTTAATGTTATCCTAATCAGCCATTACTTGTACTGGTAAGCCTTGCCACATATATCTGAAATTCTCTGTCTAAATTTGACATGAACATGAGAAGAAGAGAAGGTAGGAGAGTCAAAGAGCTATTCAGATTGTCAGTGTGAGAATGCTTTGAACATGGCAGCCTTTTTCATGTGCTTAACCAAACATATGTGAATATCGATACTTTTTAGAAGGAATTTTATGAATTAAGATAAGCATCTTATATTTTTTAAAGACCCTAAATGAGGTATTAAATCTCATTAACATACCCAACCACTCATTAAAAATTGTGTCTGTCTTTGAAGGCAAGTAACAAAATGGATAAGATTTCTCCTGGAGCAAGTGCTCTCTCAACAGAAAGAATTAATCCATAACAAGTATCTTTCTACCTTTCTACAAATTTTCATCTTTGAAAATTACAATAATTTTACCCCCTTCTTATCTTTCCAGATTTTTTTTAAGATTGTTGATGGAAAATAGAAAATAACATTGATAATGAGTACATGAAGTCCTAGGTGAGGTGATCCAGCCTGATCTTCCAAATACCATAGATTTTCCTTTGCTTTAACTTAAAGATGATTCCATAATGAGCCAAGTAGTGACATATAGTTTTTTCGGGATCTTCAAATCTGTTGACTGAAAAGAAAAAGGAGACAAAGAGTTCCATTAATGTTCATAAATGAGGAAGCTTCATAGGTACCACTAAGCATAATATTCCTACACAGATAAGCCTTATCAAAATATATCAATTAATGTTCTGGAAGCATTCCTTCACAGTAAAAAATTGTGGTCAGTTTAATTCTAAATGCATGTATTAATTTAATTCTAAATGCAATATATTCTCCGCTGGCTGTACTTCCACCGTCCTCTTTACGAGGACAGGAAAAGACAGAAAATGCTGCTGAACCCTTCTCGTCAGCTACATAGTAGGGAAAAAGGGGAAAACTAATACAAGTGATTCTGATCATTTGATTAGCTGTCTTAAAAATACTGACATTTTGCTTAGTATGTGGCAGGAAGCTCCATGGCTCCATGCTGAAAGCAATACAATGACGGGCCATGAAAGAATATTTTCAAGACACAGGATAAAACATTCAAAGATTGGAAAGGAAGGAAGGACTTCCACTACCTTCCTCAGATATTTACAGAAAATTTATAGACTTTCTCTTGGAAACACTGAAATTCACATCTAAATAATTTCAAAGTAAACTGACTCCAAACCTCCTGATAGTAATTTTTCACCTGAATTCTACGTGTTAAATCCCAACATTTTATAATTGCCTACTTCCAGCCACTGAAACTTTTTACGTTTTCTCACCCAGATTGAATAGTTTGCTCCTTTTGTGTGAGGTCTCTGGCCCAAGGTAGCTGCATGTATAAAATAACACCTTTCTCCTCAAAGAGTTGAATGTCCTTTATGAGTGGCTAGTCATTCAGACCCAGGTGACCTTTATTCCTTTACATTTTTCCTACCCCACTGTAATACCCTGGAGTCATCGTCCTCACATGCATCAGCTGCAGCACAACATTTGAATTGGACTGTAGCTGTTCAAACAGACATTTCAGGTCAGTTCTCAGAGGAAAAATAAGAGAAAAAATTACTTTTATTATTATTGCTAGACCGATCCCTATTCCATCTGAAACTTGTTGGAGGAAAAAATGGTATCAAAATTCAGATTTGCTCATCAAAATATTTTTGGGCCAAGATTTTGTCTCCTAGAGGAAACAGTTGCTGATCGATATCTCCCTGTTAACAGCTATATTTTGAGAGCCGTAAGCAACAGAATAAAATTCCATTTAAATTTGCCTCCCTCCTCCACTGCTTTAAACTTTGAAGAACTGGCCCAAAAATACACAGTAGTGGTTGGTGATGTGTTTTCTTGTCATAAGTAAACGCTGTAAGGTCGTGATAAATATATCTAAGCAGTTGCTAGTTTTAAGTTCACAAATTCGCAAGCAGATTGAGAGCCAAATTGAGTTACCTTCTGTTAATTGCAAGACTTTCTGGGTAAATAAGTTAATTTATATTTCTTTGAGAAAATAAAATGAAGTTTTGTTACTGGAGACTAGCAGAAGTTAAGAAAATGTCACACATGAAAAAAATCACCTGACATTATTTTCTTTTTCTTCAGGGGTCTTATGGACAGACCCTTTAGAATTTTCTTTTCCTCTGACACCAAAATCTTTTCCCCCCACAGTTTGAAAGCAGGGATATTGTGGCAAATGGTTATCAGTATCCTTCTCCAGTCTGAATTGTTGTTCTGAATTACTGATGATTAAAAAGTGCCTGATGTTTAGTGTCCCCTTCCTATCACAGGCATCATGATAAGTTATTTTAATATTTTACTTGCGCATTACATTGTAGTAACTTTCTGTTATAACAGCTGTTGCACCTCTTCCTTCACACACAAATATGTCCAAGGCCTCCTTCACTGCTTAGAGACAACAAGAAATATTGACAAGGTTACCAAAGCACAAAAAAGTAACTCTAGTTACAAGAGAAAATAACAAAGCAACATAATATGAGTCTTGGGCTTTTTGATAATTTGGTTTTTTTTAATGATTGAGGTTTGGCCATTTTATTTCCCTTATGTGATGAATAAAAAAAAAAAAAAACAAAACCACTTTGAATAAGAATGGAACTTCATATGACAAAAAAAAGTCTGTTTGCTTCTTGCTGAAAATGACTGTAAGAATTTGCACTCTGCTTAACTATAATGTCTGAATTCATCCTCGTGTGCAAAAGGTGTTGTCCAGTAAAGTAACTGCAGGAAATGGCATTTGATCTAGAAAATCTGGCCTTAATTTGTTTAATCTTTGTTGTTCTACAAAAGCTGACCATATGCATGCACATGCACTTTTTTTAAACCAAACTGTGTCTTGTCTGGAAAAAATAAGTATGTATTTTTCTCAACACTGAAAAATTTATAGAGACACATTACTGTAGGCAATGTTCTTTAGAAAAAGAAATAAAAGATTTTCACATGCTTTCATGCACTGGTGATTGCAATGAGAGCTTGGAATTAGGAGACCTGTGTAAATGCCTCTGGAGTCAGTGTGTTTATCTAACAGAGTAACAGATGATGACCTCTCTCATCTAAGAGGTGACCTAAGCTTTCATGAAAACAAGCATTGACTGGTCATATATATTATATAATATATATGTGTGTATATATATATATATATATGTGTGTGTGTTATATATAATATGTGTATATAATATATATAATATATGTATAATAATATATATATAAAGAACTTTTCAAAGGCTGCCCTGGGTCATCACCTCTTGCTCTGTCTCCCCAGGGAGATGCATGTTGTTCTCAGCCATGAGGGAGTTGTGCCCACGGGTACAAAAATGCCAGCGCCCCAAGCACACCCAACCCCTGTCTGGGCTCCTGAAGCCTGAATCCTTTGGGAGCAGGCATGGTGCCACCTGCCTTGCTGCCTGCCTTGGCTCTTGCCCTGCCCTGCCTGTCCCCACCCCTGGTGATCCCCAGCTTAACAGCATCTCCTGGATGTGCACAGCTTTAGAGCTCACATATCACTACATCTTCATAATTTATCCCACCTACTCTGGATGTCTCAATATCCCGTCTTCCAGCAACGCCTGTAGCCACCCAAGTGGGCAATGGAAAACAAAATTAAATTATTCCTCAGTTTGTATTGATAACCCCCATTCCCATCTAGAGAATGATAAGGTGTAGAAGGACCTTGTGAAACAATGAAAATCTATCAGGAGGTACCCTGTGACTTTACATATTCTGCTCAGTCATAAGGATAACCACAGTGTCAAGAGTTGTTTCTTATTGACACTCTGTTTCTCAGTGAAGAATTGCAGTACTTCAGTGAGTTTCAGGTTTTTTTTGTCAGGGGTTGCAATTCACCAAATCAGAAGAAATGTGACAGACTTGGGCTGAAAGCAGCAGCTGGAAAATTTTCACAGCTGTTGGATTAGAGATGATCTGCTTACTGCTTTGTGTGTCCAACAGCGTGGGGATGTCCACATGTCAAAGGCTGAGGGTGAATTCCCTGTTCTTTTGAATTTCTCAAACCCTTTACAACACATGATTTCCAAGACGAGTTGTAAAACTTTATGTGATATCTTACACATTGTTGCCAATGGTGCCAGAAGCAATACATAAAATGATAGATTGCACTAAGGAAAAAGGAATATTTGAATATTGAACCATCAGTTCTCAATGAAGGTGGAAGCTATATCAGGAAGATGGCAGTAGCATACGAAACTCACCAAAATAGTGGCACTCTTTAGCAAAGATACCTGAAACTTTAATAACAAATCTGTGATACAAAATCTCAGAGGGATGCTCTAACCCACATGAAAAAAATCCCTAGGCAAAGTAAGTTACATATTCCTTGTCATGAAAGAAATATTACCTCATTTATAAGACAAAATTTCAAACCTTGGGACTCTCAGAATAAAAATATAGACTTAAACATTTATAACTTTGTTTGAGCAGGATTTTCTAAGGCAATTACAAGCCATGCTATCTAGACTGTATTTAATACTTGCTTTATGAATTAGTTCTCAAAACAAAGTATCAAGATTCAAAAATCACCTTGATTGGTGCTTCAAGAATAAAGAAGTACTAAATCCAGTTATATTCAGTGTTTTCTGCTATTACAGAAAACTTATTCTTGTCCAAATATTATTATATGTACTCAATTATACGTACTCAAAAGAAAAGAAAAGAAAAAAATATTTGAGGGTGATTATGGAAACTCTGACTAAGAAACCACTGGTAATTCAGATTAAAAATAATGGGAACATTTGAATTGTGAACCCCAAATGGAGGGTTCATAATAAAAATACTTACAGACACTGGGCTGTATTGGCAGACAGTTTTCCAATAATGCAGCAATACGGGGGAAATGAAATTTGTTTTGGAAAACAGACTCCTCAGAAATCTGCAAATACAAGGGAGAGCACAACTTTACACCAAACTGTTGATTTACAGATGGCAGCCAGTCTGTAAATGTATTTCACAGAGTCAGAAGTAGTTAAAGAAAAGAAACATAGTAATAGTTTAATTGTTCTGTTTTAAATGGTAAGGAGAGAGGAAAAATATGACCATGTTTTTATAGAAGGGGTTTGTAGCCTGTTCTAGATAACTCTAATAACTGAACTATCTGAATGAACCAAATCCTTTTCCATGGTGTATAAACAATATTTATCTTAATTTGAAAATATTTTTTTTTCTTTGCAATTTAATTTTCTGTGCTGCTTCAGATGCACAATCTCACATTGCTCAAGCATTCAGCTGCTAGCCCAGGGAGACTCTTACAGGAATACTGCCACATTGATTAGACAGATTAGGGAAGCAATGCTATGAAGAGATCATAATCTTTCACTGATTCAGTTGCTGAGCTGTGGCCAAACACATCATGCTAATCACTGAGCTTCTACAGCAAAGGAAAAAAGAAAATATTTCTAATATCTAGCCAGCTTGAAATGCTAGACAACTGGTTTCCAAACAGCATTTTCAGACCCATCTTTTAGTACAAATCCATCTGGACTTCATCTTGCTCTCATTTTTTTTTTTTTTTTTTAACCACAAGCTCCACACTTACATCAGGATCATGCTTTTAATGCTAACATTGGCACGCATAAGAATTTTACAATTACCATGTCATAACAGCTATAAACTAATCACAATTATGCAGGTGAAGTTCATAAACCTTTATGTGCTTTTCAGAGTAAACGTCCCAGAAATTTAAGGAAGGTGATTGAGAGTAATCACAGTGGCTTTACAATGGAAAATCATGCCTGACCAGGCCAATAGCTTCCTACAATGAAATGTCGAGTGTAATGGATGAGGGCAGCAATGGATATTGTTTATCTCACCTTCAGCAAAGTCTTTTGACACTATCTTCCATCACATTCTCATTGACAAAATGATGAAGCACGGGTTAGATAATCAGGCAAGGAGGTGGATAGCAAACTGGCTGAACTGCTGGGCTCTAAGGTTTGTGAGCAGTGGCACAAATTCCAGCTGTAGCCCAGTCCCAGTGTGTGCCCTCAAGCCTGATCCTAGGCTAGGTCTGTTCAACCACATCCTCACTAAACTGGGATGGAGTGCACCCTCAGCAAGTTTGCAGAAGATATAAATCTGGGGGAATTGACCAAATACACGTGATGCCATTTAGAGGAAGCTCAAAATGCTGAAGAAAGGAGGCCACAGAAATGTCATTAATTTTAACAAAGAGAATTGAAAATTTTGTGAAATTTTTGGTGAATTACCACAGACAATTACACCAACATCCACTGGTGGCCATCTATCTGTAGTGCATCTTGACAGAAGAAACTGCATTTCCTAATGGACATCAAATTGAACTTGTAGTGCTGGATTGAAGACACAATATGTCCCTGGACATATTGAAGCAGGTCCAGCAAAGGGATAGTTAAGGGCTTGGAGTAGCTGCCATATCAAGAGATATAAATCTGAATATAAAATATAAAATACTGAGCTGATCCTGCTTTGAGTAGGGAGATTGTCTAGATAACCTCCAGAGATTCCTTCCAAGTTTACACACTTTGTGATTCTCTGAGTAGAGGGCATTCTGAATCTGTTTGCTGGCTCTCAGAAAAGAGAAAATACCATTTTAGTCCAGATGCATTCTGTGGTATATTAAGTCCAAAAGACGTGCCCAATGTTGCTTGTGGTTCAACAAATTACTGTGTGTGGTATTAATGAATAATGACACAAATGCGAATTACAATTTCTTGTTTTGTTTTTTTTTTTTTTTTGCACACATTCAATAGCCCTTTTACCTCAAGACATAATGAACAACTACAGAAAACAAAATATTTTATATCAGTGCTTTGCTAATGTCCTGGGAACCACTCATTCCACCCACATGCTATTAAGCTACCATTATGGAAACATAAGCTTTTTGTAACACAAGACAGTATAATTTTGAGACTTTTCAGCAATGCATATGATCATTACATAGAACACTTTTCTGAAATATCTGAATCACTATATTTATCTAATTTCATATTATGCTAACATTTGATAAACAGTCTTAACAACAGCTAAAAAGTACTTAAATAATTCAAAATTTCACCTAAACCCAGAATTTATAGTCCAGTTACCCCCCCCCCCCCCCCCCCAAAATAATTGAAAACATTCTTTATTCATGCTCAGTTGTAGCTTTCTTGTATTAGCATCAGAATGTGTATTTAAACACTCTGTGTCATCCCTTGCAGCCTGACACACCCTCCTGTTAAATATCAGTATCCACAATGCAATTGTACAGACTTTAAGGATAATCACTGTTTGCATTCCTGCCTAGCTCGCTTTAGTGGCAGTTTCATGGGTTTGATATTGGCATGTGCATTCTGACCTGATTGGAGTTTGCAGTTGTGCTACCAACATCCATCCTTGTTATCGTGATCCTTTCTTTGTTAGGCAGTTGTTTATGCACTTGGATTTGGATTTATGTGTGCTGTTGCATCAAAACTCTCTGACTGAGAATAGTACAGACACACAATTTTTCCTGTCATTTTCCTGCTTTCACAGTGCACTTCCTGGGTTTTTATTATGTTTTAAATTTCTTCTTGGGCTGGAGTTATATTTCATATTTAATTTTATACTCATGATCACTGAAAGAGGATTTGGCTGCTTTTCTCAGACATTTTTCAAGGCAACTGTATTTTCTTTTTATTTGCTTTGGCAAACAGTGTAAAGTTAATAGCCTTCTAAGACCATTTGAAAGTCTGTGGTTTTGTTTGCATAGCCTTTACCTTCTTTCATTTTACTTACATGCTGTAACGCATGGTAGGTTTCATGTAAAAGTACAGATACTGTGGCGTAAATTTTCTCCATGTCAAAGAACATAATGGGTTTGCCATGAATTCCAGGTCACTGGAATATCTTTGTAACTCTTCTATGGACTATTTCAGCGGCAAGCCTGTAATTAACCTCAAGTATGTTTAAATTCTGTGTTCATTAAGTTGAAAAATGTTAATTTTGGAGAGTTCTAAATGCCAATTTTTTTCATCTTTAAAATAATAATAGATTAGTTTAATAAGACTATTCATGTGTACAAAGCCAAGCATGTGTTTTAAGTGTTTGCGTGATTGAATTCCTTATATACAAAACAGCCAGTGAAATTACATTTGCGTGGCTGGTCTTCCCAGTTTTGAGAACTGTGAGAAATACACCAAATGGAAATTTGTTTCTTCTCCAGAGTGTAATAAAGGTAACACCTGTCCTTAGCAGTCCAGAAAAGTCCTGGGAAAAAAAAATCATCGAACACTGGTAGACTTTGCTGTGTTACTTTGGAAAGGATTGTGCCTAAATCAATCATACAATGGTCAAAAAATCAGACAAATTAAAATAATACAAACTGTGAGAAGGGGGAAAAAAAATAGAAGGCTGTTCATGCTGTCCTTAGTGGCCTGTGTCTGGATATTACAGGTTGTTTTTATTAGGTATTATTCACACTGAATTTTATTATTTTTAAAAGCAAAATCATCTCTCAGTAATGAAGGCGCATACACTGCATTTGAAGACAAACTACAATCTGACAGAAAACTCTTTGCCTCTTAGCTGTCTCCATAATACATTCTAGTTAAAAATAATGAGGCTGTTGATAAATGTTTTATGAATATTTACCTGCAAAAAGTGACAAAAGAAAATGAGAATAGAAGGAATAGAATGTGGCACTTTGTTCTGTAGTTTATAAATTAGTAACATACATTTTGTTGTAGTTTTGTTTCCAAATTCTCTTTATTTCAGAAAATAGTCAAAATCAGCCACAAATTATTGTCTAGCCTTTTGTTGTGGTGGTTACTTGTTTCTATGAATGGAATGCTCTAAAGACCAGGTCTAGCTTTCAAGTGAGTGACAGTGAGAAATTAAATTCCCTTAGCCTCCAGTCAGCCCCCAGGGATTCACAGAATTGGAGCTTGAGTATTATACAAACTGGCAAAATTTTTCTGAAATGTGGAGAGATGCCACCGCTATGCAGCTGTGCTACAGACATGGGCAGTGTAATTCAGAAGACTACTTCAGATAAAATATTCCTGAACTGAATGAGTCCTCTTATCGACTGTTAGGTAAAGTTCTACATAAAGACAATTTGGATGCATCCTCTGCCTCTTCAAGATTTCTCAAGATCACAGCTGTTTCACATCTGTCAAAGTCTTCTCAGAATCCAGTTGTTTACTCTGTACCTCACCTATTTGCAACTCCTGACAACTTTAATTCCTTGTGCGATTTTTTTCAAGAGTCTGGCAGATAACCTGTCAACTGTACAGCACTCACAGGATAAAGCAAGCAGATCTGTGAGCCCCTCTTGATAGATTCACTGATTTTAACTCAAACTGTGTTATTAAAAGTAGAAAAAAAGTACAATAAATGAGAAAGGAAAATTTTCAGTCAGTATCAAGAAAATTCTCAGTGATGGAAATTAATAAAGCCTATGTATAAAGTCATATACAAAATAATACAGAACATTTTCTACCTACAGAGAAAGAATCTTTTTCTGCAATGTGTCTGGTTGGTGAATAGATTTTAAGCATCTGGGAAAACAGACGTTCAAAACATGGAACACATGTTCTGCGAAAACAGTGAATCCAGGAGTGCAATCAAAGTAGAGATCTCACCAAAAATAACTTTAAATTGGCCACAACTGACTGAATATCCTCTTTCACTTTGAAATCATGAATTCTTCTTTAACTCACATGCTCTAATTTGTGGCTATAGCTGCTAGATGTTTTGAGAATATGCTCTTGTACCATAATCCCTTTAAACTTTTCAAGTTCCTTCCCAGTCTTTTAAAGACATCATAGAAAGGGTTGTTTAGCAAAGCGAAAACTCAGATGTGGTCTTTGCTGTTTACAGATTCCTGGAGCTGATATCTGCCAACATCTATGGAGATCCATGGAGGCTCTAAACATGGCCCTACCTTGAAGCTGACGTCATTTTCCTGCTGATGGAAACTGTCAGTGGTTTTCTGACTGCTGTCTGCATTTTCCTTCCTACCAGAGCTCATCACTTTCCAGCTTGAGATTTCTCCTTAGATTTTACAGTAGATGCATCCAGCGAGCCTCCTCTTCTGAGTGGAATCTGTCATTTTGGCTGCTGATACAAAGTACTTTTGGGAGCATTTCTACTGCAGAATTAGGGCTGAGAGTGGCACTTGCACTGACTGATTTTAGGCATCAAATTTAGGATGCTATTCTACCTAAACGTGTTACACAGCCAGCAGTAGGAGAGAGGGATTCCTTCACAGAGTAATTCAGAGCGACTGATCGTGGAATTTAAATTTAACAGAAGAGCTGCTGAAGCCTTACTTGTAACACCCTGTGTTACCTATAATTCAGTCACATGTAGAACATGGAATCCATCTGGTTTCCTTTTCCCCTGTGCAGATCTATTTATAACAGTTTGTTGCATTTTCATCTTCTGACAACAAATTAAGCATTTGCTGTTATTTGGATCAATCCTGTTCCCTCATTCCCATTAAAAAAGAATCATGCAAAAATTTGAATGTTTTATTTTTTACTCTGCTTTCCACTTTTCTCAACATCAGCTACCCACTTTTTCTAAATATATCAATCTATCTGGTGATAACACATGTATTTCCCTCTCTAGAAGTTTTTAAAATGACCTAGTTATTCTGGAAGAAGGACATGTATGTGTAAACATTCATAACTCAGGTGCTATCTAGGAATCAAAGTGTTTAAAGAAATGTTAGGGTCATTATCACTTTTTATGTACCTCTGGGAAGCTTTAGCAAATATACCAAAAAAGGGGGAATGAGAATTTGAAATAAGAAAGTGTAAAGATTTCTGTATATATTCTTCCTTTATGTAGGATTTGGTTTGGGGTATCTTTTTTCCCCTGTTGATTTGCTTTATTTTGTTTGTCAACTTCTTGAAACCACGAGAAGATCTGAAAAGCAGCCAAAATTTTGATGCTTATTCTAGTTAAGAAAAAACCCTACAAACCTTTTGAGATTTAACCAACACTAATTATTTCCTATCTTGTTTTATAATCTCACAAACTCTTATGTCTACCATCATCCATTCATTAAACTACTTCAGTTTTAGTTTTTAGTTTCCTTTTACAAAGATTTATTTGGCCTGTTGACTGACCTTTGATTGCTTCCATGTTGTTTTGAATTGGCTTCATGTCCTAAAGACTTTTCGCACTTTTTGCACCAGTTTATCTTCGTTTCTTTTGTCTCTTGCTACTTGCATGTAAAAACTGATGACATTTTCAATTGTGTTTAAACTCTGCAGATAAATTGGAGTCCTCAAAAGTGATTGTTTCCATTTTTTAGTACTTAGCCTAGCTTTATGATTGCATATTCTCCATAGGAAATCTGTTTTGAATCAGCTCCTTATGATGAAAGTTAGGTAAAATATTCTGCAAAAACTAGCAAACCCACAACATTAACAAAAACATCTGTAAGGGAAAAAGAATTTTTTCTGTCCTGTTCTGGACAGAATTGCTATTTTCTCATTCAACACAATTCACAAGATTCAAAAGATTACTAAAAGAACAAAAAATTAATTTGGTTGGTTTGTTTGTTTGTTTTGTTGGATGCTGTGGCCAATAGACCCAGGCAGCCTCTCACTCATCCTCCACCAGTGGAAACAGAGGCAGAATGGGAAGGGTAAAAGCCAGAAACTCATAGACTGGTATAAAGGTGGTTTAATAGGGAATAAAAAATCCATGTGCACAAGCAAAGGAAACCAAGGAATTAATTCACCTCTTCCCATGGGCAGGCAGTGTTCAGCCTCTCCAGGAGAGCAGAGCCCACCATAAATGTGCAACACTTCCTTGGACAGACAAACACCATCTCTCCAAACATTTCCCCCTTCCTCTTTCTTCTCCTCGCTTTATGTCCTGAGCATGATGTCACATGGAATATCCCTTTGGCCAGCTGATGTCACCTGTCCCACCTGTGTCTCCTCCCAACCTCCTGTGCCCCCCCCAATTCCCTCATCAGCATGGAAGTACAAAAAAGCAGAAAAGGCCTTGGCTCTGTGTGAGCCCTGCTCAGCAATAACAAAAACATCTCTGAGCTGTCAACCCAGTGTTCAGCATAAATCCAATATATAGTCCTGCACTAGCCACTGTGAAGAAAATTAACCCTTCCATAGCCCAAACCAGTGCATTTGGTTTCCTGGTCTGTGTGTTTTACTGTTGGGAGGGGAGGTAGCAGGGTAGTGAGATGGAAGTGGATGGGACTTTAGCAGGAAGAGTTTTGGAGGACACATTTTTTTTCTTTTATGCACAATGGTGCGCAATTGCAAAAATGCTTTTCCCTTTCATCAGCTTGCTGTTCCCTTTGCTCTTCTCTGTGCTTATTTTCTTTGCACTTCATGAGTTCTGGTATTGCTCAATTTTTAAGGCACCAATCAGTTTTAAGTCTGTATTAATGTTACAAAAATAGTTGCCTTATGCTCCTCCTTATTGAGAGACAAAGGAACTGCATATCCATGTAGGCATGATAGGAATTCTGAACAACAAAGAAGAGAAGGAAATTGGATATGGAAACAACAATAAATGAGCAGAAGATGAGGTATGCTTGTATCATAGAGAAGTTTCAGAGATTTACTCTGTTCAGGTTTCTGTACTCTTTCAATGACAACAGGCTACACAGGGGGAGATCGTACTGCCCAAAATAAATCTCTATGTAAGAAAAACATTAGAAATAAGACGTAAAAATTCTATGTCCCTGCCCCTTTCACTCCTTCCCAAAGAGAAAAGTTGAGAACTGGGTTAGTTTTAAAAAAAAACAAAACAGTATCTTCAATATATCTAGTATATCGTGTATTTAGTCTTCCAAGTAGTAGGTAATTAATCAAATATTTATTATAAAAACCCCTCACCCAAGTCAATTCACTCAAGCATCATCTACCAAACTTCAAGTACATTGTTTAAGAGGCTGTCTAAGTGACATATACACCTGTCCTTGATAACTAAGCCTCCTAGATTTCACAGTATTGTGCTTCCACTCTTTTAATAAAGCCCTGTTTTAGCAGCACCCAGGTATGTGTCCCCTACCCAAGCTCTGGAAAGAGCAGGATTTTCTTTTCTTTGTATATGATTGCCTTCAGTTCTGTGGCCTGCAGGATACAGTCCTTATCCTTTAAGTGTATCAGCCAATCAATAGCTATTCGTGAGAGTATAGCATTTGCCTCTGTCTTTTATTTGTAATCCTCTGAGCGCATTGAAAGGCTCTTGCTTTCTCCAGGGCATTCAACCGCAGGATTTCTGGCAGCCTCCTCTCTAGCAGCAATAAAGATTCTCCCTCTTCTTAGTTTCTAAGTAATTTGACTCTGGGGTATGGGCCCAGCTCCATGTGCAATAGGATTATTAAGTGGTGTGTATAGCTGAGTAATAGAGTTGTTCATTTCCCCCCCACCCTGTTTTGAGAGATCAGCAACATTTTCTTCCACACCATGCAACAACTGATTTTATGAATATGGCTTTGCTGAGGATCTTGAATTTCAGCTTTATAGGCCAGGTTTTTAACACCTTTTAGTAAAAAAATCCTCAGATAGTATTACCTGGTCCAAACATTGTTTTGTGCTTCAGTAAGATGAGGCATGAGTGAGAATTTTCAAAAGGTGAACTATGACAAATTTGAATTTGCAGGCTCTATTTTATCTAAAATTAAAATAGTTCTGTTGCAATATGAATAAAAGGTGTATTAAGATACAATATCTGTAATTCCCATAGTAAGATGAGAATGGTCTTCTGCTAGGACCAGCTCAGGTTTATATTTTCTATACATGGTTAAACATTTCTGCCAAGAGAAACAAAATAAGTAATAAAAAAAGAGTTTAGAATCTGTGAAATAGATGTGGTGTCCATAAAAATGAAATGCTGACACTTTGTTAAATATTTTTTTTGAGTATTTACAGAGTCTGAAAGGACATCCTTATCATTTCTCTGTCATTCTGGGGGATTTTTTTCCAAACCAGGGAAGCAGGCTTAGTTCTCGGGAGACATATGGAAATGTTCACATCTTTCACCAGATTTCTTTCTCCGTTCAGCACCAGTGAAATGTCAAAACCAGACACTGGGTTCCAAGGCATAATCACCAGCTCCTGGACACCTAAGCACTTCAGTAGTTAATGACTATGAAGAAATGTCTCAGACTTGCTCAGTTTTGTACACTGGTCACAGAAATCAGAAAATTCAACAAAAACTGTGAGCAAATCTGAAATCAGGTGGGTTTCACTGCATTTTGAATTTTGTTATGGCAGGTGTGGACATCTCTAATAGAAAAGCTGAGAGTCTTCATTTCATATTGTAGTACGAAGAAAAGAAACTTATAAATTTTAAAGAAACTATTTTTGCACTTTAACAGATGTAAGGCAATGCTGGAAAACCTAACATTTTCTGTAAGTTATTAAATATTTACTCAGTCCTACAACATAACTTGTGGGACAAAGAATATTTTTCCAGTCTGGTTTCCGTGACATCTACACTCATTATTTTCTTGAGATTTATTGGTGTGTCCTGTAAAGCTCTAGTGAGAAAGTATGCTAATCCACATCTGTAAGAGAAGGAACACAATGTTAAATGTATCAATCAGTTAATCGTTAAAAGACATAACTGAAATATTTAGGTATGGAATACCCTCAGAGGATTTTCATGGCACCCAAAAGTCATGTATTCCGAGCACAGAATCAGTATAGATTATTTAGAGACACTGTGCTTTTGTATTTTCAGCATATTGCCTTATTAATGTAACCTTAGGACTTGAACTACGTGAACTCTCTTAACTGAAACAGAAAACCACTCAAGGCATAGTCGGGTTTGGATTTCATTGCAAACTGGAACATTAAGGCATTCAGCAATCTTGAAGGCCTGGCCTACATTTATTCTCACACACATACACACCCTCCCCCTTAAAAAAAAAAGGTTTAATATAAAGCTGCCCAAGTCTTGATTCCCTAAGTAGAGTCAACATGTACATGGTAGAGATCGACACTGTGACTGTTTTACCTTGCTCAGGGCTGCCTGTGTGACAGAAGGCAGAAAAAGGCCAGCAAGACTGACCTGATAACACTGACTGCTGAACAACGTGTCACTGAGAGAGATATCCTGGAGGAACCTTGCCCAAACCCAGCAGAAAAACAGATTGTAATTATGGTGGGAAAAACTTCTCACAAAAATATGGGAGAGGCTCCTTCTTCAGTTTTCTTTGGAAGGAAACTCTGATCTCTCAATGAATTTGCCCAGAGGTCAGCTCTTCTCTGCTTTTGTATCAGATTGTTATTTAGTGAGCAAAAAAGGGGTGAAAGAGTTTGTCACCCACGATATCATCATGACATAAAATATTCTCACCAGTCTGCCACATACTCCACTGCCCCTCTTCCTTCTTGTGCAGATTTTGCTGTACAGCACTTCACTAAACTCAGCTTTCTTTTGGAAGAAAAGCAGATAAGGATGCTTGTTTCATTTGTGAAAGAAGGCTAGGGGGAGAGTTGAAGATTAAAGTTCCTATTCTTGTTACAATCACTTTTACACAGTAATATTTTTACCCTACAAGTTCCAGTTTGGAAATTACAGTGCCATAACAACACTTGCAAACCTATAACCATCTAACAGTTAAACAAGGATATGAATCATTCATAGACAGCATTAGAAAAATTTTTGAAAGTGAAATGTTTTTCCTCTGAAACGTGCAACATTCTAAAATTTAGACCCTGTCCCTCCTCCCTTCCCCAGTCCTTCAGTGGAAACACTCTTAATATAAAACTGGGTGACAAAGAACCTTTCAAATACACTTTAGTGAATCTAGATGAATGCACAAAGATGGTGTGTATCTAAAAGCTCCTGTAAAAATATGCTCCTAAAATCTCCTGTAATAAGTATGCCAGCTTAAAATTTGGGAACTATTTTAATGGAAAAAAAATTACCACAAGCACACAGTAGCTGATTTCCTAAATGCAATAAGGTGGTTATTTGCCATAATGGCCACAGGCACTGTGCATCAGTCCACATTAAAGTAAGAGTTAATCATTTGGAGTTTAAAAGAAGAAAAATCTGACTGGCTTGCTTTTGAGTTACAGGACTGTAAAATGCATTTGAAATCACCAATTCAGTTTTCTTTGTGGCTTTATAACTTTTAAACAAAACACATTATATTTATGTGTTTATTTTTTTAAATCTTTTTCCTGCTTAGACCACATATGCTCTGTATGTGTAATTTTATAGGTCAGTTATGAACTTCTATAAAGAGGTGTGAAATAAAAATATTGACAGCTGAGTTTGCTGGCAAAATTATGACATTTTTCAAAATAAAGGTCAAAACTCTGAAATCATCGATTCCACAGCTCCAAAAAAAACAAAAACATCCTAGCAAGTGTTGAAATTTTTTGAAGGTTTTATTATTTCTTTAGCTCAACCCTTTTAAAATCCATGCAATTTTCCTTACCAGACAGGCAAATGGTCTAGTTTGTCTTTCTTTCCACTGCTTTTCAGAAGTGTACAAAAAAGACAAAATCCAGAAACAAATAAAAAAACATCATATTTTGAAAGGAAAGCTGGAACACACAGATGTATGATTTTAGGAAAGCAAAGGTCAGAGCTCAGTTGACAAGTTTTGTCCAGGAGTGGCAGGGAAATTAGGACATCTCTGAGGTTGTATGACTGTCTGAGAAAAAGTCAGAAGACTACAGAGAAAGGACAAATAACTACCTTGACCAGCACAGTGCCTACTGAGAAAATTGCACTAAAGTAGCCTGAGTTAGTGCCTAACCTCTATGATTCTCAATGACGCCCTTTAGCTTTGTGAAAAAAATAATCACTGGAAAACATCCTGAGTGAATGTAAAGCCTGTGTGAAAACAGGAACAAGAAATCTCTTCCTGACATCACATTAAGGGCTGGAAAACAGACACTTCAACCTCAAAGCTTGTGGGGCAAAACATTTAATATGCAGGAAACTCTCTTATGGAAACTTGTAGAGCTATTCTGTTGCTTCCCCTAAAACAAAGCTTTTTGGGCAGGTATGTCTGTAAGAAACATGATGCCAGTTGGGTTGTAATCAGGATGTGTGGTGAGGAAGGGCTAATCAGAAACTTTCTGTGTATATTTATGGCTCTGTTGAACTATCACTTGAAATGAAATCACAGCCCAATGAAATCTTATGGGATATTTGGCTTTCAAGTGTAGCAGGTCAACAGACCAAATAAACTTTAATGTGGACCTTGATCAGTTCAGGAAGGCTTTCCTGGAAAAACATGGGATGGGATTTACTGACCTGGGAAATTCTTTCCAGTTGTATGCTCAGTGTGGCCAGAATTTCATCCCTGGGCCTTGGCCATCCCTATGTCAACATTTGTATTTTTTTTTTTTAATAAAATTGTTCAAGACACAGTCAAATGTGTTGTGGCTACAGCTTAAGTTGATTAAGAGGTCACTGTCCTCATCTGCTCAGCCCCTCGTCTCTCTCTCTTCTGCTCCCTGAGCTATGTAAGCACAACTGTATAAGCAGTGACACCTTCACCAGTTTCTGTGATAAAAGTGTTGCAATAAAACAAAAAGACTAAAATACATGCAGCTTAGCAGAGCTTATTCTCAGCAGTTACAAATGCAGTAAATCCAGAAAATCTGAACCAGCTGAGAATGTGCAAATGCATTCAATCATCTCCCAACCCAAACAGTTTCAACACACACACAGTATGCCTGACTATGACTTTTCACCAAGGTGACCTGATTTTGGTAGGGACAGCGTTTTCATGTCATCTAGTAAATTCAGAGATACCATGTGGTGATTCTGGCTTTGGCTTAGTGTTACTCATTAGAGGACTGAGGTTTAAGTGGCTTTCAGCAGTGAAAGAGTGCCTGGTGCATGCTGCTGTCCCTCTGCTCTGCCGACGTTGTGAGGTGTGGATGCACAGGGGTGCCCTTCAGAAAATTAAATGTGAGAACGTGAAGTGATGCAGGGGTTCACTTTTACCTCAGCTGCTGAATTTTATTAATAGGAGATATATGTGCCATGCAATATTAAGATCCAAGTCTGAAATGTACTCCAGGGTTTGATGGTAGAGGACATAACAGAACACCAGCAAAGCCTTGAAATCTATTTTTTCTTATGTGGGTTACAAGCATTAAAAGTAAATTTAAAATGATCAGATCAATGTTTTTGTTTGTCTTTTTTTTTAACTCTTACAGCAGACTTTCATGCAGATATTGAAGTGTGGTAAAATTTTTGGGGAGAATCAACTAGTAGAGGCATTAGTCTGAGTTGGAGGAAATAGAAGCATACAAGTGTTTTCAAATCAAAAAAGCAACACTGAGTTGAGAAATGCTTTAACAAATAATACAGCCTTAAGTGCTTTGATGAATATTTCCTAAGAATAGTCTAGAATCTGCATATCAACCAAATGGATAATGATCTAAAAGTATTAATCAATCTAACAATCAGATATGATCTGCTAGTTGTCTTGTATTAGAATAGCCTGCAGCTGTTTGCAGAATTGCTGAAGACAGTAATTACCAGGAAATTATCAATAGCTGGGAAACCAAAACCATTATGAATCCCAATGCCTAAGGAACTATACATAATTTAAATACTGCCTGTGCCAATAGTCCAGACATTGTTGTAACATCTAGTATATTTTCTCTGTTTTGTCACAAAAAGATGTCTATCTCTTGCTAAGCTGTGAAAAGAATCTCCTGATCTTCCATGAGTTTACAGGAGCTGCCAAAAATTGTTGGAAAAGAAGGAAAAGGTCTTAGTAAAAGCCCTTATAACATAGTTAAAAATTAATTTTTCAACATTTTGAGAAAAATGCTTGACTGACAGAACAGAAATGAACCTCCTTTGTTTAGCCATACAACAAATAAAACTTTACCAACCATTACACAAAGTCTACTGTGCCCATTCAGCACATCCCTGACCCAATGAACTAGACAGAGCAATTGAAAATCCTAGAGTACCCCAGGAAGGGCTTTGATTCCTAGACTGGCACTCAGCCTCGGTGTCAGTTTGGTTCTCGGGCTCTTTACAAGCACTCACAAGAAGAATGCCAAATGTCTGTGGATTCTGCTTTTGCGAGGGGACTGACAACCAACTTGTTACACAGAAGCTACAGAGGGACAGCTGTTGTATGGAAATGACTTTTAGTTAATGGGCGTAGTTGATAGACTGCAACAACTGGCAAATTATTTCATAGGTCTGACTGAGAAGAGAATCTGAGGACAGTTGATGAATGACAAAAGAGAACAGCAGGTGGGCTTTCATTCAGATTAATCCTTTCACAAGGCTGAGCCTTAACTGCCCTTCAGTAACTCGTTAAGGTATACACCACAAGCTGATCCCATTTGATTTCAAAATCAACCTTAAAAAGAGAGGCTCTGGGGGAACATTGTTAAAGACCATAGACAGATACTCTGAAATACAGCATTTTATACCTCCAAATGTTTACAAATACAAAACTGAGGGTCGCTTTTCAATGTCAGGCTACCTATCATGGGTAATAAAATTGTGGGGAAAAAAGACTTTTCCTTTCCACATCCCATGTTTTGTCATTGTCTTCTGTTGCTCCAACAGAATGCAGAAGAATGTTACAGGTCTCCAAGTTTTGAGACTCTCCCTTAAAGATTTTGTGATCTGCAGGCCTTTGAGACTGGCCATAAATGAGAAAAGTTGAAACAGTATAGTGCAACAACCTTTGAAGGTCAAGACTCTGTTGCATGGCTACTGATCTGAGGTGAGGGGTTGCCTCTGTTAGCTGTGACTCTGCTGGGATTGAACTCTTACAGGACAGACATTGATTCCCAAAACAATGGTTATTTGTCTTGCTAATGTGCTCCGAGGTGTAACATTGACAAGTAAAGGTGGGAAGTAAAGGAGGAAATCAAGAGCAATCTTGAATGCAAGATGAAAAACCTATCCTAACTTTGTGGTTGTCATGGTATTATGCTCTATGAGGATGTGATAGTGAATATAAACACCAATAAAACAAAAAAACCCTACTGCCTACCCTTTAAGTAAACCCCTCAACACACAATACAGCATGGAAATTTCAGATTCATCAGCTTCACTAAACACCACCTAAACCTCCTGGATGCTATCTGGAGAGAGAAAAGAAACAGCTAAGCTAAGTATCTGCAGGAAACAGGGCAAATTAAAGGAAGTAGAAAAAAATAATTTACCTGCACTGCCAAAAAGGAACAGATGGTGAGATCCAAGGGGAGATAAACATTAAAGATTGGAAACCAAGCAATTCATTCTGCCAGCTTTCAAAGATCCAGCACAACTGAAAACTCTAAGTACCATATAACATCAATGTTAAACAACAATAAACAAGGCTATAGGACAGGTAAAGCAGGGTGAACACGCTGAGCGGAGGGACTTGAATGCTTTCAACAACAAGCCCATGATGTGTTCTTGAAGTCAGATTGCAAGGAGATTCCGAGCTGGAAAAAATTAAGGGAAAGCATAAAGAGAAAAGACGAATTGTCTGGTAGAGTATATGAAGGAAAAAGAGTCTTGTGTTGGAATACAAAGCTATCTCAGCAACCATTTCAAAAACATCAAGAAAACTCAGAAAAAATGGAGTGCTTTTGAATTTCAAAGCAGTGGACATCACTAGAAGAACTCTACATTTTTTATTAAAATATGTTCTCTGATACAGACAATCAGTCACAAAGAAAAGCTTTTGGACAGTGCAATGCTTGGCTCACATAAGAATTTCAAGTCCCCTTAAGCAAAAATGTTGGCTTCGTCCTACTAAAATCTTCGGGTCCATGGTGTACAGATGCCATAATGAAAAGTTCCAAGTATTTAAAGGACCTCACACAGCTGCCATTTCGCTCAAAGAGCAGGATTTTTGTGTCTGAGTCCTCCCTCTAAAAGCTCATCAGATAATCTGAAAAGCTGCCCTGGAAAGCTCCAAGTGTATTAAGAGGAGATTTCGCATACACTTGGAAACTTGGCTTGGCACTGACCAGCTGCATCTACTGCTTTTTTTTCCTCGCTTTTGAATTGCATGGCAATGCAAAGCAGTCAAGATTCCAGCTCAAAATCCAGGGGCAGAGTCCAATTGTGCCAGACAGGAGGGCAGTCTCAGATCCAGCCTGAAGGCCAGGGGAAGTTGCAGCAGTGACCAGTGCCCGTGACCAGTGCCAGTGGCCAGTGCCAGTCCAGCCAGGAGCACACACCAGCACTCCCTCTGCAAAGGTCAGCACCAGAACATGATCGTCACACAGGACATGCAAAGTACAAATAATTGGAGGGGAAAGCAGGAACGTTTTCACAAGCCTGACACATTAGATTTAACCTCAACACATAAATCCCGCATTTGAACTACAGCTGCTTTGAATTTCTTAGATTACTAGCATGCTTTATCCAGCACTTGGACAACACACACGTTTCACCTGAATGTGAAAGAGCCTTCAAACTCACCAAATTGGACTGGGAAACTTGAGACATTTAGAGGTTAAGAGGATAGACAAGAGTTAGAAACATAGATAGAGTGGTTATCAGACAGTAGTATGCAATCAGTAAGTCTCCTTGACAAATCAAAATAAACAGTTAATTCCTTAGCAGATCAACTGATACAATTAGAGACCTTCAGAAGGTTTCCAGTCCAGGTGCTAGAGTGAATATCAGCTACATCTTGGAAGACTTAAATATTTCTAATTGGAAAGCAGATCTATGGAAAATAGTCAAGGCAAAATAAAAATGTCCCAGATTCTCTCATTACCAAAGGAGATTTCCTTCTCCACTTTAAGCAGATGGCCAAACTTCAGCCAAATGTAATCTCCTGATTCTAGCACATGCCCCTTTATTCCAGGTTTCTCATCCCGTTTTTCAAACATCCAGCTGTTTTCAGGCATCAGGATGTGATCAGGGGCAGCCTTAGTGCCCTCTTGACACAGCTACATTTTCTTTTTAACCAGTGAGATCACCATTACAGACAGAAAACACAGAATTTCCAATGTTTTCTGTACTGTTGTGGTGACATGGCAAATTGATCAAGAAGAGCATGAGGCAATTCTTGGTTCTCATTCCCAGGAAAGCTCTCTCCTCCTTCTATTTTGAGGTCCATTTGTTTCATGCTTTCCTCTCTTGCATTACAGAGTGAGCTTTGACATTCTTGTCTGAGGAAAGATATTTTGGCAGGAGTTAATATGCCTTGGGCAGAGAACAGATAAGCTTGTCTCCTCCCTGCCCTGAAATAGATTGGCTGGGAATTTAACACCTCTCTGAAACAAGGACTCCAGAGTCCACAGTAATATTAAACATTTATTTAACAATACTCCCTAAAGTTTCTAATGAAAATAAATTTGCTAAGCAATCTAAAATCAACACCAATCCTTGCCAAATTATAAGGAAAGAAAAATTTGTCTGGAGTCCCTAGGATAATACTACAGATATTTCTTTTCTAAACATTCCTCTCTCCCCAGCTGACTTTTTTGCAATTTTATGGAGAAAAAATACACTATGCACTTATCATTTAGTTATGGACATTCTAGATCGAGGCATAAGAAATCACAGGTGAAATGATACAGCATGACTTGGTTTCCTGCCTTTTGCCTTTTCCCAAGGTATGAATTTTCCAGGGTGCTGAGGGCACAGTCCTAAAAGCCCTAAAAGGCTGTTCTTTGGCAGAACAGAAGCGGTAACCTTGGGGCAGAAGACCAGAAGTCACACTTGTTACCAGGATTCTAACTTCCCATGTAAAAGCAGAGGCAAGAAGATTCTGAGTATAATAAAACACTGGAATATTTTGATGGAAACTGGTAGCAGGTGTCTGAGAAAATTCTTGAAGACAGAAATTCTCAAGAGCTTTTATACTTCAATGTTTATGACTTCTCTGCTGCATTAAAAGATCATCGTAATCACATACACAGAATTCTCTTCCATTTTCACTTGAGACTTCTCTCCACTCTGTGAAGTGGAAGAGAACAACGGCACCTCTTCAGAAGCTTCCCTCTGGAAAGCTTTCTGGGAAGCTTGCAAAGAGCTGAATTATCAGACTCCTTTGTAGCACTTTTTTCTTCTGCGTCCCTTTAGTCTTCTCTGTTCCACTTTTATACCTCTTTTGTTGTGGACTGCTCAGTCCAAGGTGAGCAGAAATCTCCACTACTAAAGTAGAAAAAAGAAATATATATAGAGAGAGTTGATAAAGATGTCTACATTATTCTGAATAAGCCCAAAAGGTAGACAGAAATGAAGGTGGGAAATGGCCTCGTGGAATGGTGGATTTCAAGTGGCGTTTAGAGAACAAGGTTGGATATAAGCATTGAAGGGGCTTTTAATGGCAAGGCATCAGTGCTCAGATCACTGGTCACATTTGCTAAATCTCCCTCAAAATCCCTGCCTGTCTGCTGCTTTTCATTTCTAAATAACCTTAAAAGCTCACAGCTCCAGCTGCCCGGTTCAGACAGCATGAAGAACAGCATCAGTGTTGGTGGAAGTTGTTTGTTTGTTTTAATCTCTCCCTGCAAGAAAACCACGGTCGCCAGAGCAACCATGGGCAAACAAAGAAAGCAGTCACTCAGCGGCCTCCCCAAAACTCAACCCCGTGTGTGTGCGAGCCCTGTGTGCACAACATTCACCCCACAGCTTTTTGGGATAAGGCTGTTTGCATGAGAGGAGAGAGCGAGGAAGACACAAGCATTGGTTAAAGGAAGGTTTTTCTGGTGCACAAAGAAAAGCCTTTGCTAAGGAAACGCTCTGGGGTCACCTTTGCCGCTGCCTCCCTCCCTTTCCTCGCATGTGCGGCGGCTCCTCAGCCTCTGCTTTCGATTATGTTGAAACTCCAGGTCTATAAATCGCCTGGGGGAGGAACGTGCTCCCATTTCCTTCTTCTTGAGATTCAGAATTACAAATTAATCTACAGGAAACAATTGCTTCAGCAATTTAGAAGTGGTGTGGGCAAGAGTCCACACATTTCCCTTCTGGTAGCAAGGAGGAAGAAGGGGAGGGAGGGAAAGCAAGAGAATGGTGGGCTGCTATTGTGCTGTTCCTGCCACACTATATTGATAGTGCTCATTTTAGCTTCTTAGCAAGGTTAAGCGTGATAATTGAAAATGTTCGTAGCATTGCAGTACTAATGCAACTGCATTGTAGTTCTCCTCTTGGTTCCCACACGATGAAATTATCAGCTATTTAACAGCCTTTTTATGCTATTCTGACTGCAGTACTTTAATCCGTACCATAATGCAAATGCAATGCCTGACACTTTTATTTTTTTTCTTTTTCCTCTTGGAGGAGAACAGAATTTAATGCTGGCTTCTACAGAAACTTTCTTATGGGGCAAATACCCTTTTCTATTGTTATGGGGTTACAGAGATATCTAAATGACCCCAAATGAAATCTGGCACTTGTTGAAAATTTGGCCCATAAAATTGTAACAAAGGGCATATCAAAGGAAACGTAGACTTGCACAGGAAAAAAACATTTTCTGTCAACACAGCCTAAGCAAAAATACTCTTGATGTTTCCCACATCACAGCTTTGTGCAGGTTTATTTATTTTGTGTTATGTACAGCGTGGGCAGCATAATTTGACACAGTGAGAAAACGAACAATTTTATGCTAAAGCAGATTTGTCAGAAAACTCCAGTCAATTTAGAAAACTAATCCATTGCAGCAAAAGCCTTCAAAAGGAGATGTAGTAGCAAACAGAATGCATAACAGTTGCTACTTCACACAATCCAAAATACAAATATTTGGGTAATATAATGACAATATAAAAAAAAAAAAGAAAAAAGCATGCAACTATCCACTCTTCAGGACCCATCAGCCACCAGAGGTAGGTATTCTAAAAGAATTCAGAGGCTATTAGGAACCTGTTTTCCATAGTGTTTTTGAGAGTTCTAAGTAAGTAGCAGGGCTGTCACAGCTCGGGTGCCTGGAAATTCTTCTGGAAGTTTCCCGGGACTTAGTTTCAGCAATTTTGAAAGCTTTTATTCAACCCCTGAAGAGTATAGAAAAAGCTTTTTTCTTCTTAAAAAGAACAGAGCAACAATTTGAGCACTAAGTTCACCTATTTCCTCTGAGACTCTGATCACAATTAATCTTGCATTTACTAAACCATTAGATAACTCTATATCAATAGGAAATAGTTGTAAGGCTTGCACAGCACCAAAGGCAATGTGTTTATTCATGGATTTATGTACTAGCAAATGTGACTGAAAACGGAAAAAGCAGAAGGATGATGCCCTAAGACTCTAGGAAAATAACAGTTAGGGTTTCTGGAGTAAATCTTTGGCTGAATCTGCAATACTATTTTTGTTCAAACAACAATGAGGTTTTAAAATTAATCCCTTGAGTTTCCCACTTATAATGATTTGCTCTGGTCCTCACAGCTGTTTTGGTATACTTTAACTACATTTCTCTCAGAGAAAGCTGAACCAGAAGTTTCAGTCCAGGTGCAAATCAATGATGTCTAGCCTGCTACAGGGACACAGAAATCTGAGGTAAAGATTGATGCCTAGGGCAGCTTTGAGCCACGTGTGATGAGATACTGGCTTTGAGAAAACAGACTGAATTTAGTCAAAAAGCCACAAATCACATAGTGAACAAATATGAGGAACTCAGCATCAGCTAGATGAATTTATTGCTCCATTCCAGTTGCAAAAATTTACTCTTCATGTAGATATAGACTATTACCTTCAAAATATGTATATTCTGATTTAGGCCTGTTACATCTGGCCAGAGTTAACCAAGAGGCTTCTGTGTGGACAGACTTCTTCCCAACCTTATGTTGCAGTTTTCATTTCTAAAGCTGACCTTTTGCTTGGATGGACAGTTTTCCCTTTTATATCTGATGTGTACACCAGGGAATGCAATCAGGAGATTTCTATTGATTGCTCACAAGCAATTTAGTTCTGGTCATGGTTGTACTGGATTTGCAATTATACTGAGGAGAGGTATTATTGACTCTGCCTAGTAATTACCAGGCTGACATCAGATTCTCGTATAGCTGAAACTAACTTACATCTCTGTGACCAAGTTACCATAATGAGATGCTGGGTTTTTTCCCAAGCAGAAGCAAGCTTATAATCTTGTCTTCTAAGCAACATACGGAGGGAAATTTAACGCATTACTCCTTTGAAAGGAGTTATGTGTACTTGAAGAACTAGAGAATGCATTTAACCTTGATTAGAAAGCATTTTGTCATCTGAGATATTCTCTAGGTGCTAGTGCATCTCTAGAAAAGCACTGCCAAAGCATACACAAGCTGAAGCAAGTTAGATGGACTGTTATTTGAAGAAATTTAATAACATTAGCTGGCCTTCTCTGGAGGCTCATCCTACATCCTTGGAGCCATTGCTATCAGTTAAAATGTTCTAGGAGTCATACTGGCCTCTTTGCTTCATGAACCCAGAGACAAAAATGTGAAAGAGTGGTAGCACTGGAACTTCAGACATACACTTGGCCCCCTGGCTCGCACAAACTGCAAGAAAAACACTTTCAGGGCTGGAACAATTTCTTTGTATGGTCATACCAGAACTTTTAAGTTCATATCGGTATTTGTAATGCACACACACATTATACCAAGGTAAACTAGATATGAGTAAATCAGGTACAATTTGTATCCACTGTTTCATAACAGAAGTATGAAAACCACAAGCTGACACTCCACGTGACACTTGCTTCTTATTGCTGTTTGTTTTGCATTTACCAACAGAGTATTTCTGAGGAGCTGATATAATAAGTTATCTCTATTTCTAAGTCATAGCCCTCTTTGCACACTGTCACATAAAGCACCTGAAGGATTTATTTGCTGCTTTAGTTGACCAACTTCTAGCCTAAGGCACAGGCAGATACAGGAGGAAAGTGGACAAAGACTGAGGGGAAAGGTGCCGCGTGATTGAAAGCAGCAGAGCTGATCCCTACGCAAATCCCAGACAGCAAACAGACGACAGAGATGACAAGGCCTGACAACTGCAAACACAAATGCTTCTATCAGCTACTCAAATAAACTCTGTCTGCCTCAATCCCTCCCTGCTCCGTTCTGTCAGCCAGGGTGCATTAGTGCACAAACTCCTTTGGGTACCTTGTGAACGAGGCAGCAGCACCTATACATCACGTTCAAGTGCCAAGCTACTTAGTTTGTTCACTCTTGTGGTCAAGTTTTAGGAAGTTCCTAAAGAATGCAGAGACATTTTGTCTGTCAGCGAGCAGAGCAGGTGGATCCTTCTGGTGCCAGTCCTGGATATGGAATGGGCTGTGAATGCCTCTCTGGAGCACAGGAAAATAGTGACACAGACAAAGGAGGTCCTGCAGAGAGCAGACCAAGAATCAGCCAAGCTCCAAAAGCAAAATTTGGCAGGCGTGTTTGTTGTTATTTAACTACAAAGGGAGCCCCAGGGACTGGGGAAATCTGGAGCAGTTCCAGCGTGTACATGTGCTGTGCTAGGAGCAGTAAGAATGTCACTTTCCAGAAGCTTAACATATAGGTATGTGTACCCAAGGCACACACACAGACATGCATAACCACCCACTGCAGCCTCCTAGAGCCAAAAAATGGCTTAAGTCTTGATCCCATATTTGGGACTGCTAATTATTTATTGATAATTTGGCCTACCACTCCATTATGACTCCTTGTAGTCATAATGTTTGTGTATTTCTGCTGCTATATTGCTGTATTTCTGTATTGGTGTATTTCTGCAGGAACTTCTCAGAAGTCCCTGTTTTGAGTGTACACTCCCACAGACACCCATTGTACAGAAAGCACATTGCTGTTTTGCAGCAACTCCCTAGAAATGCCACAAAGTTAAGGCTGTGTGTAAACCTCAAACCACACTTTTTCTTCTTTCCTCTATGGTCATCTTTATGAGTATGTACAGAAAATCTGCTTAGTCTGTCTTCTCCTTGGATAACATTTTAAAAAGCCTTTAGAATAGCTTTTAGAGATATCTTGAACAAGAAAGAATACAGGTCTCATCAAAAGTAAATGGCTGTGTTCATACCAGCAATTTTCTTGCAGTAGCTGAACTGAAACAATGAAGGAAGGACATTGCAGCTGAGCTCTTTACATGTCTTTTTTGATGAAGTGCTGTGGGGGGCAGGGGGGAGATAATTCAGATTTAAGTACTTCTGAGAAATACTCAAGCCATTTCTGCTTAAAGCTGCTAATATAGACATATACTTTGGGATCTTTATAATCTGCACACTTCAGCTGCATTAGAATCCAAGGTCAATTTACAAATGCCTGTTCGCATTGTGAGAAAATAGATGAAGTGGCTGCTTCTTGTACACAACTGTCTGCTGCAGTAATCTTGGCAGACAGTCACCAGAATGGGACATAAAAATTCTTAGTATTTTTAGTGAGTGGCATCAGGATGTATGTATGTATGTATGTATGTATGTTTCAGGAAAGCAGTTATGCAGTAAAAGGTTACATCATTTAGTCTTGTGGGGCCAAAGATGATCACCAGCTGAGTTTTTATCATAATTGCAATTGTAATTGTAATGAATAAAATTAACCTCTTATAATGCGATACACTATTGTTTCTCGAACAGTACAATGTAATCTCATATGTTTGTATGTTTTTTAAAACTCAAAATACATAGGTCCATACTCTGCCTGAGAAAACTTCTTGAAATTCAGCTACGTTACTTCCAGAATTTAACATAATTTAAACTAATTTTACTATAATTGTTAAATGTACTAAACTCACATGAAGAGTGGTTTTCCAAGGCTCATAACCTAGCTAAATCAAATCCTTTTTTTTCTCTGGAGCACACAAAGCACATGTGGGCCCATTATGGCTCTGTGAGGTTTTAACTTTCACCATCCAGCTGCTCTGACCGGGGAGCTGCTTGACATAAAATAAATAAACAAATAAATGCAAGATTAAGATAATGAGAAAAGTGTACTCTTTCTGTTCTTTGGTTTCTAAACAGCTTTTCCGCATATTTACTCATCAGGAAATACTGTTTTCATTGTGGAGAATAATATTGTGAAGTGCATAGCACTCATTGTCGTACCTGAGCAATTGAAATTGTTTAAGTTCGTTTTATCATAGTCTACATCAATGATAAGATTTTACTCACTGTTGGTAAAAAATGTAAATAAAATATTCTCAGGTGTTTTCTTCTCTAGTATTGCAGGAAGTTGCTATGCAGCAGTTCAGCGCAAATGGAAAGCCATTTAATGAAGAAAACCATGAGTGGCGTGGACAATTGGCTTCCCAAAAACTGCCTGCTCTTCCTTCCCAATGTAATGGCAAAGTAAGGGTGGTGTACAAAAGTGGGACTTATTGGAAGGTCTTAAAACCAGGGCAACTCAGAGGCTGGCAGAACTCAAGAGAGAAATGAACTCACGGTTGAGAGGGAAATTGATCCTAAACCACTTGCATCCAAAATTAGGAGCTAGCCAAATTGTAAAGCATACCTGGAAGGGCTGTCCAGCTTCTTTTAACTGCTTAAATGTTCTTAGCAGTTTTTCAGATGGCCCTTGTCTCTACAGGTGAGCTTTTAATTTAGAATTATCACACTTAAGGTTCAGGAAGTGCTGATAGGATTTCACACTGATATTCCCTCTTCTCTTATTAACAACACAAGAAGGCAGATCTCAAGCGCTGAAGCCAATAATCACTCCTTTTGCTTTCTGTTATGTATCTATTTAGTAGTAAAGGAGGTCTCCCTTATAAAACTGGGATTTTTGTTAGAAGTTGTGTAATTTTTTTCTTGACCAGTAAATCAAAATCTCTTCTTAGCTGCTCCAGTGTACCTCCATTGAAACGTTGCTATGTGCCTGGCAAGCTGCAAAGGCTTACATAAAATTCAGATCAGAATTGGATGCCAGGAGTTGGCCGCAGGAAAAAAAGAAAAAAGAAAATTAGATCTGCTCCCTGAAGTAATTTAACTCGGTTGTGCAGACAGACATATACTTAAATCTCCCTACAAAATTATTTCATGTACTCATTTAATTGGCTGTCTGGTAGTCACCTATCAGTCATGTTAATCTGATTTTCAAGCTTATCAAATGCTTAACCCTTTGAAAGAGTTTCTTGTTTAGTGACCTAAATTCATCTGTATTATTTAGACAAAATGCTTGAAACAACTCTGAAAGAGGGGGTTTCTGTTCCGTTAAATGAGGTTGTTCTTTTAGATACAGTGTTTGCAAAAGAAGAATCCTGTCCCAACCCCTCTGATCATCTCCTAGGAAACAGTTTGCGAGAGTAAGCCAGACAAAAGGAAATCTGGAAGACGTCCAATTTGTGTTCAGCTGTAGGTGTGCATTCATATCCGTTTATATAGATGTGCAGAGACAGATCTCTGCACAAATGTGTGCACTTTAGAAAGAGACAGAAGGGATTTGTGGATTTCGTGACCATAAATGCCTCTAAAATCATCCACTGCGTTAAGTTGCATTGAGTTCTCACACGGGGAACCGGGAGGCCAGAGGTTGCCTGAACCCGAAATGTTGCTCTTGTCATAAAAGCTCAACTAAGCAGAAAGCTGGGAACATAGCTGTTGACAAAGATAGAGCTGAGAGCTGCACAGCTTATCCTTAATTAGGTGTTGGCACTGGCTCTTGTCAAACAAGGGGAAAGAGTGTATGCTGAAGCACACTGACACACACAGACAGCACCAGTCGCAGTTGGAGAGAATACAAAGTGCATTCAAGCTGGCATTGAAAGGGATTTAGATAAGTACTTGAGGTAACAAAAATCGAAAAAAGAGGATGATAACAATGGGAGCTTTAGATGAATTGCAACGAAGTGCACCTTTATTACAGCTTATCAGTCTCCAGACAGCAACAAACCAGCCTTCCTAGAGCATTTCTCTTCTTGGTCTTCTGGATTAAAGGTCAAAGTAACTCAAATTTATAAGTTCTGTCTCTCTTGCTGCTTGGACACATTCAGCACACATCTTTGTGAATTGGTATACCAAGGATGAAAGCTTCAGCTCCTTGAGTATAACAAAGGCCTTTTCCTTTGTCAAAGTGGCTCTGTTTTCCCTCTCAAACAATTATTGTCTGGAAGAGGTTGCAAACAATATAATATTAAAAGGTCACAATAGTAGTGCTGGAATAAATACACATCTGGCAGTGTGCCAGTGCTAATCCTTCTTGTCTAGAATCACTGTTCTATTTTACAATCATTTGACATATTCAAATAGCTAATATGTGGGTTTATTAATAATACATATAGGCAGTATCCTGACATACACAAAAGCTGTGTGTTTTCACAATGTGTATAAGCACTTCAAGCAATAAGCTGTGCACATTTAGCTACCAGATGGTAGTTCTTATCACAGATAAAAGCACATATATGTTACTATAACTACACCCTCAAAAAGCAAATTATAAGAAAAAATACTCTCCACATCACAGCTTACATTATCCCTCCACTTAGGCAGAAAACAGCATATGTTTTACTGCTAGGGAAATGCGGTACTTGAGAGAAAAATATGATTGCAGAAGGGAAAAAAGGTAGAAATCTAGTGTGACATATTAATAAGGATGTTAGATGAAAGGTTGGTTTGGTGTAAGAGTAGTAGAGTGCAAGTGTTTTGGTTAATGTGTTTAAAAGCTGAACTACATAACGGCACACCGAAGAGTTGTCCATCTTAATCTTCCAACCATTTCCATTTTTTAGTACCAAGTGAGCATCACCGGAGGTATAACAATAAATATTCAAGGCAAATAATTTTCATTGGGATATTAAAATATTTTGGGAACTCCCCACCTAAAAAAAATCCTAACAAAGCAACAAACCGGAAACAAAGGAAAAGAAGTTTATTTATTTCGCTAAAAGCAATAGAAACAATACACTTAATTGTTATAATTCAATCTACATCCATTAAGAAGGTGATTAGGCATTCACAACTTCATTTTCAATGCTTTATACTTCTTTCAATGCGTCACACTTTCTATTTAAAAAAAAAGATGCAGAAGCCACCATCAAAAACACAAAAACCTAGAGGGGCTACCATTATCTCGAAAGGCTCATCTCCTCAGGGAATGCTACGTCTGCGGACAAGCAATCTTAAACATATTTTGATCGAAAGCAAATTAAAGTGATGCTTCCACTGGCTCCCCACCCAGCACGGCAAGGGCACAGAGTGGCTTCACCGTGGTGCTGTGCCCGCTCTCCCCCCGCTCCCTTTCCCGGTGGAGGGGCTCTGGCAGCCGCCAGCACCGCGCTTTTGGCAGGCGGCCAGGCAATCTCCGCTTCCCGATGAAGCCCTGATTCCATCTGCTCCAGCAGTGCAATATATTCCACTTCAGGTCAAAAGCAGGGAGCCAGCAGTACTAACATTACACTAATCTGTAAAGACATTTTCACTAGGCTAGATAGGCTAATGTTACACAGAGCTTTTAAAGGCTGCGGGGATAAGGAACAGCAGTAATTGTCAGGGGAAGAGACAGTATGCAGAACATAGTCAGAGATGACAATAGATAGAGCACTGTCAGGACTGAGTAAAACAATTACTTGCTGGGGAGATTAGAATTTGAATATAGATACAAGCTCACAACCAATTTAGTCTTTCAGGCACTTAAAAATAATTGCAAAAATATTTTCCCTTAATTGAAAGGAGAATAGCTTCATATTCCCACATTGAAAAAAAAAAAAAAAAAAAAAAAAAAGGAATATGGAAATAGTCAATCTCAGCACTACTTTCCATAAAAGATAAACTTCAAGTATTTCAAAGGAACTAGGTTTGTTCCTTGAAAAGGAAACAGACATGTCTTTTGTTTCTCGAAATCAATATACGCTACACATTTTGCAGATAGGGTGGAATTGTTATCGAGCACTTTAAAGTATATATTGTTATATGTTCATTATTACAAATGCTCAAGAATGCATTACAGCAATACAGTAAAAGTAGGTTAACACACAAAATTGAAATTCACTATTTGTATCAGGGAAAAAAAAGCAAAAAACAAATGGAAAAAGAAAACAACATAAAACAAGAAAACCCAAACCACAACACATTTTTCAGTTTTTCCCTAACACATTTCTAAGAAAGTAGTTCAAGATTCATGCCTTTAGGCACATCAGAAACCATATAGAAGTACTTTCTGCGAAATCAAATTATAAAAAATGCAATTTTAGGATGCTAGACATTTTCTTCTCAGATCTGAGGAAAAAAAATATTTGGCTGGAAATGAACCATCTGCAAATCTCACAAATTAAGATAAAAGGACTATGTTTTATATATACTTCAAAACCATGTGCACTGACACTGAAAGAAACTTAATTAATAATAGAACAATAGAGTCTTTCAGTAATGGAAGACATTGTTCTTATTAAAAAAAAAAAAAAAAAAAGTTAAAAATCCATCACAGTAGCATAACATTTCACACATGAAATGAAGGCTTTGCATGTTGGACCTTGTGCTATCTGATTAAGTTACCGGGCATATACTTCCTCATGCTGCATCTTAATGGAGGAGAAATGTTAACAGTTTACTTCTTTATCAGAGCTGATTATCGTCTCAGAAGATCCCCAGTTGTTGCCATTTTGCAAAAAGGATTTTGTTCGTGGTTTGTGAAATATAACTCTGCACTTCCTGTAATCTTATTTTTAGCTACATATACATATATATCACACAAGGCATCAATGCATGCGTGCAGGTCATCACCCAAATTTGCATTTCGGCCAAAAGAATGGTGTCCACAAAGGATTTTATCTGGTGGGAGACATCTCCAGCGAGTTCAGATGAATTTCCTCCCTCTCACCCGGGCCTTCCCAGGCATTTTGCATGCCAAACCCCTTGCCCAGCATGTCCCCGGGGAGGTGACAGCCTGCTCCGTGTGGCAGACAACTGACATGGCTGTGGTGGCTGGCCCTGCCACATCCTCCAGCAGCCACCGCGCCCCGCTCCGCTGATGGAACAGGCAGCTGGAAAGAGCTCGGGAGCTGTAATTGCCTCCTTTATGAAACATCTTCACCTGTTATCCTAAGCTGAGCTGAATCACATCAGAAATTATTAACAGTGGCTGTTTTCATGCCAGCTTAATTTGAGCTGATGCTGCTGTTCACTTAGCGCAGATGAATAGGTGTGTAGGACGAGACTTTAAACGGAGATGACACCCCAATGAATATTTGCTAGCAACTGTACTGTGGGGAGCTATGTTGAAGAACAACAGACAATTGTTAGAAGCAAGTGGATGGGGGTGAAAGGAGGAGAAAGGAGACACTGCCATCAGTATCTGCTCACAATAATTTTCCAGCCCGATGTCAGCCTTTAACAGCTAAATCATTTTTTTCAATTAGTTTCCACAAACATTGGCAAACACAAGCTGACTTTTTGTGCATACACAATGGTGTGAGAAAATGATGCCGCATCAAACGTGGCCAGAAATATGCTACTCCTCCAAACAGGCATTAAATTTTAATAGTCTGCTTTTATTTTCACTGCAGTGTGCTTCAAGACGATTATAAATTACAGCATTCTGCTTACTTTTGACTAAATAAGGCATGTTTTAGCATTTGATTTAGAAGTAATGTGTGCCTGACATACGAAACAAATCTTGCAGATGCAATTTATCAAATGGTGGTCTATGTTTCAACAGAAATTGCTCCACTACCCAGTCACCTCTTTGATGAGTGGTTATGACTTAGATGTGGCATTTAGATAAATGCATTATTTGAGTCACAGAAAGGCCAGGATTTACCTGTGACCTTCAAAACCAAGGGGGCACTTCACGTGTTTCACTTCCAGAACCATTAATCAAATACCTCATCAAGGCTTAGAGGGATGGGGGCCCTAAGTACAGAGCCTTTGTAAATTAACTTTACTGAGGCACCCCTGCAGGTTGCAGGTGAGCAATCCTTGACCTTCCTGCTTTGTGCGCCCACCTCTGCACATGTGCTTCACATACCCACAATTAGCCCAAATGTGGAGGGGAAGGGCTGTGCAGACTGCTGAACATGCTGGCTGCAAACTCCAAAGCGGATCCAAACACTAAAATGAGCTCCTGCCAGCATGGTCAGAAAGAAGGGGTCCAAGCACAGTTACTAATTTTGGCACTGGAAAATATGCTCGATTTTGTACAAGGTTCAACTAGTGCCTGGATTATGTACAATTTAAGGCGTCATTTTGGCTCCTAGTCATTACTGCTGACCCATTGTATCCTGTTTTCAGGAAGAGAAAATTACAGTGTAATAGCAGAAGCATTGCTGAGGGCTTTAGATTTGTTTTTTTTTTGTCAGTGAGATATTAGAGATAGCAAGTCCAGGCTAGTAGCCAATGTCAAGGCATTTAGGTGATTTTTTGATATCTCTAAGGATTGCTTGACTAACAAATGGGTCAAAATGCCTCTTATAAAAATAGGAACAGGAGGAATAAAACAATTTGTTCATGGATGTGGCGATGAACAAAGATCCACCTATGTGCAAAATCTGTTGGAAGGCTAAAAAAAATTTTGGTATCTGTAGCTTTAGTATTCATGTGAGCAGCCATCTCTCATTCTGAACACTTTCCCCTGTCAAATATGTACATTTTCTGGGCACGTAACAATTACTGGTTTTGTAATTTTTAAGGAATACAAACTTATTTGAAATCCTAAAATTGGGTGCTGTGTTTACATTTAAATTGCTGAACAGTTGCATGATCTAACATTAACAGATAAACCTGTAAGGCTTAATTAGTTGGTAAAGCTTCTGAAACCTTTGGAAGAAAATACTTTGTAAATGTTGAGTGAATCATGTATGTATTTTACCTGCCATGAAATAACGCATAAAGGTTCCTCCTAAATATTCTGTCAAGCAACACCAGCTACAAACAGGTTTTATTTTAAGGGCCTTAATTAAAAGGATGTGCTGTTTCACAAAATTTCATACATCCATCTGTTGCACCCTAAGGAAATCTGAGCAAAATGTGATACCTGCCTTTTCCAAATAGTTTCAGAAAGAAAACAATGACAACTCTTCATAAAATATTGAGTGATATTTTGTGTGTGTGTGTGTGTGTAAGCATAAAAAAGTGTATCATAACTTTAATAAAAGACAAATGGAAAAAATACAATGCTTCAGGTCAACATATTTCCTTCTAAAGTAGAGGCAAATGCAACACCTTGAGTGGGTAGAGGGAAGGTTCAGATAGAACATCATGAGGGTTTTTCTTTTTTATTCATTCAAGTTCTCCGACTTTTAGGAACAAAGCAGTGCAATGCATTGTCCACTTTGTACCTTGACACCTGTGACCAAGGGAGGAAAAGCAGGATTAAGAAAGGGAATCCACAGACTTTTCATGGTCTGACCTTGCTGGCACCTCCTATAGGTTCCTCTTTCCCCTTATTACCTACTGTTCAAGGCCCTGCTTTTGGACCCTGGAGAGGCAGGGGGAAATGGACAGGCAGAATTCACTGTGTCTTTGTCCCAGCAGTTTCCCCTGTATATTCTGCTATCTAAATAGATTTTGTCTCAACCATTTAGAAAGTCCCGCTCAAGAATCTCTGTACATTTCATTGGGTCTAGCATGTGGACAGAAAACCACAAAATGAAGAAAAGTAACCTTTGAAGTAGTCAGCAACACAGGAGGTGAAGCAGACTCTTCGCTTGTCTTAACTTGGCATGGCTAGAAACATAAGATGAATGGTGGAAGGTAAGTTAAACAATAAAGGACACCTCAGAAGATTGGAATCACTTTGAACCTGGGCTTGTTATTATTTAATCATACATCAACATAATCAGAGGTTGTTCTTACTATGCGATAGATGTATAGTGACAGGGTGTATTTGACAGTGTCTAGAATTTCTCTTAAGTTTTTTGATTTCGTTTTAGGAAAGGAAAAAAAAAAAAAAAAAGCAGAGGAGACTAAAACAGCCTGTTTAAAATGGTAGTTTTGTTCGGTGGAGAGAAGGTTCGAATGGAGTGGGAGACAGAGGAGGAAAGAAGTTTGCTGATCTTAGATGCAGTTTTTAGGAGGACTCACAGTATGCACTCAACAAAATCTCTGAGTTGCTACGTGTTTGTCGTATATTCAGATCAAGAAAAATGAAAAATCAGGCAACAATTAAAAGTAATTGAAATTATAGACTAGATAGCTGAGCAAGATATTTTGCAGGAAATAGTCTTCTAGAAAGAAAAATCCGTTCCTCTAAGCTAACAGCTTTCTCTTGAGTATTGCAATAATATGGTTGCTAAATATGTGATTTACTTGGGCTTTGAAAAGTCTGTGACAAAATGCCTTACAAGAGACTTGAGAAATTCAAATGATAAGAATGGAAGGGTTAAAATACTCTAAGGAATTAGAAATAACAGGGAAAGAAAGAAAGTGGGAAGGCAGAAAGGGAAATAAAGAAAGGAAGAAGGAAAGGGGGAGAAAGAGATGAAAGAGAGGAGGGAAGGAAAGAGAGAACTAAAGAAAGAAAGAAGGAATAATGGTCAGTTTTCATCATGACAGAATTGCAGTGGGATTCTTCATGTTTCTGTTTTTGGATAAGACTCTTTTCCTTATTAATGTTCTGGGGGAAAGGGTGTGAAAAAATTACAGAGAGCACAATTATTTAGATTAGTCATCACTAGAGAAGGTTAAGAACTTCCAAAGGGACCTCACAAAACTAAACTAAATAGGCAGCAGGGCTACTTACATAAGAAGTTGACAAATGCAAGATAATGCAGATAGGAAGGAGTAATTAGAAGTAATCAGACTAAATTAATTATAAACATCTGGGCACCTCAGCAAACATCACAATGCAGAACTCCACACAATAGAGCTATTGAGAATGCCAGCAGTATTTAATGCCTATGAGGACTTTTCTTAGGCACATGGATGTTTAGGGGCAAATTAACAAACTGCCAGCCCCCAAAGTCTGGCCAGATTTCACATCATGAGGGTGGGAGAAGGACTTCTTTCTTCCCCATCCTCTCCAACCAAGTCCCAAGTCTTCAGTCTTCAGGGAAAGCTATGTGCAGAATCTAAACAAATATATTCTGTAATTTAACACCCCAAAAAAGGTCTTAGGAGCCACACAGGATTCCAACAAGTGTAATTAATGTCAAGTTGAGTACAAAGTGGTGTTGCCCTCCTGCTCCCTGCTCCACTGCTTGTCCGTCTGTGTTGCCCCTGTGCTCATCACCTGCCGGCTGTCTGGGATTGCTCTCCGACCGTGCGTGACCCACCTGCTCTTCTGGCCTCCTGGAGTCAATTCGTGGGGCTGCCAACACTCCCTCAGTGCCCAAACAGCCTGGGATGGAGCTGACAACCAACTAGCACGGTTTGCACCGGAGGAGGCCAGGCAGGGAGAGAGCTGTCAGGGCTGAAGGGAGGCACAGGTTGCGTTGGTGAGGACACTGTGGTCCATTAGGAGCACCAGCAGAGTCACCCCAGCCACTGGAGTAACGAGGCAGCTGCTGACCTCCTCCCCTGTGCGAAGGCCTGGTTCCAGTTCATCTGTTCAATCAATTTTTCTTCCCAATCCTTGTGCTTCCCTTGAAGGGAAAGAAGGGGCCACATAGGCGATCATGTGATGAAGGTAGATATCTAATCATCACTTGGTATCCCGGGTATTTTCAGTACAAGAAGTCAAAAACCCAGAGCATACTCAAAGTATAGCTCTTCGTTTGATTAATTTTATGGTCTGCTTCACCTCGGAATCAAAGCAATCTGCTACATTGTGTGTTCATTCTCTGTCCAAGCAAGGAACCGTGAGACCTACATTCTTCACTATGCAGTTCAAAGTTCATGCATTTTATAAGGAAGGAAGAGCAGAGTATGCAAATCACAGAATTCCTTTCCACACACAAAAGGAAGTCAGTCCATAAGCAATGGTTAAGGGTATTTCTGCTAAGTCCCTCATATATATATTTATCAAACATAGACAATATAATAATGGGATTTAGTATTTTTTTAAAATCAGGATGTCTTCGAAGTGATTACTTCCTCTGACCAGAATATCAGCATGCTGAGGTCCTTGGAATAATCAGATAACATGTTTTGTGCCCTGTAGAAATCAGCATCAAAAGAGATGTGTGCATAAAAAGCGACACATACAATCTTTTCCTTTCAATTAGAGTATATGTCTTGGGAGAAGGAAGGTCTTACCTGATTGTGGCGACTCTTCAAGGAAAATCACTATAACCACACATCCCATTTACATGCTATATGCTCACATATGCTTTTCTGTCACTCCGAGTAACCCCAGTACCACAGTTACTTCAATCTCCAGTAGTACTCCCACTCCATTTGCCCTGAAAGCTCAGCAGGGAATCAAAACTCTCAGTTAAAAAAAAAAAGAAAAAAAGAAGATGAAATGAAAAGCATTCTGTCAGTCAGTATGAAACAGGATTATAGAAGAGTATTTAGCTGTAGTCTTTTAGATATTTAAAACGAATTGGAGTCGACAGCAGCTATAAGGTAAGGCCGTAAAAAAATCTTTCAGATGGTTATTCTCTGGAACCTCAGAGGACCTTTTATACATCTTCCAGCAAACAATTCCTAATTTTAGACATGAAAGCTCTCAAATGGGAAGTATATACAATGCGGATACACGAGATCCTTAGTGTTGTGCTTCTCTATCTTACTTATGTAACTTGTGCTAATCCTTGGCTTTACTCCAGGTGACACTCTACAAAAATTATCGATTTGTCTGATTCTAGGACAGAAAGGAGACAAATCAACTGTTAAGTATGTCATCCAGGCTGGTCTTTTCAACAATTCCTTGCCTATTACATATTTATTTCTTGGTCCTTCATCTGCTTAGTGGAAAGTGTGCGTCGGGGAAAAAACAATCCTGGACTCTTTTGAAAATAACAACTGAAAAAAAGAAAAAAAACATTTTTAAAAAAGACAGAAAGAAATAGAAATGGCTTCAGGGTTGAAGCTGAAGAATATCCTTCATAGCTTTACATGTAGGCGAAAATGGAAGCTCAGTCATTAGATTTAGACTTGGTAACTTGTAAATGGCAATTTTAATTACTGGTTCAATTAGTCATAAAAGTTGCAAGCTGATGTTCTTCCAGGTAAACAGTTTGGGTTTTTTTATTTGCTTGTATTCTTAGAGTTGACAGATGTTAAAACAGTTGCAGACTTCTTGTCCTGTTATGTTT
Source organism: Malurus cyaneus samueli (assembly GCA_009741485.1). NCBI lineage: Eukaryota > Metazoa > Chordata > Aves > Passeriformes > Maluridae > Malurus > Malurus cyaneus. Next base: position 54,050,698 of record CM019236.1, on the reverse strand, counting down.
GGCATTCTGTGGACTCTTCAAACTAGTAGTCTTCACATTTACATATGGGAGGTTACAGGTATTCTTTAGCCTCGTTACAGAAAGCCTGAATTTATTTACCTTGGGCACATACTGCAAAATTTAAAAATTAATTCATGCTTTTTCTGATGGAAACGCGGTTTTCTTCTGCACAATTAGAATGGGAATCCATTTGTCTGACTTGGCTCTGAGAGCATTATTTAATTTACTTAAGGAAAAGGTTTTACATCACAGAGTATCAGTAGTTTATAAATCAAATATAAATTAAATTTTAGACATTCTTGCAAGAAAGAACATTTCACAGAACCACAAAATATTCTGAGCTGGAAAGAGCCCACAAGGATCATTCAGAGCAGCTCTTAAGTGAGTAACCTGTACAGGGATCAAACCCACAACCTTGGCATTATCAGCACCTTGCTTTCACCAGCTGAGTGAGTACCATGTAGCCAATCAATATCTATTCAGCCAAACCCCGTTCCAGGCAGTATAACATATAATACTTTGTCCATTGAAGCATTTTGTCCCCAAGAATTGATATTAAACACAGTCATATGCATCAAGGAGGGATTGCTTTGGAAAATGCTTTTATTTTTCTTTGCTGAATGAAGGTATAGGTTGAAAGACAGGCTGGTTTTTTTTCTCGATTTCTAACGAGAAACAAGACCAGTGGATATTGATATAAAAATATTACAGTTGAAGTGTTCGAGTTTGAGAAGTCTTCTGTTGTGCTAAGGGATGAACTACATTTTCTACTATGTTATCCACCTTTAAAGAAAGGGTATAAAGAAGTATATTTGTTTTAAGAAAGGCAACTATCCTTCTAGCTGACAGTCTTCTCCCTCCTTTAGTGCTTGTGTGGGAGAAACCTTCTGGAGCTGGACTTGGCCAGTTTGCCTTCCCTGTAGTAGCCAGCACCACTGGGAGAAAAGGCAAAATCCCTGGGCAGGAAAACATCCTCCCACACATTCTTCTCTAAGCAGTCCTTCATCTTCCTGACAACTTTCTGCTCAGCTGCTGCCCTCCAAATGTGTCATCTTCCCATTCAGTGTCAAGGACATGCCAAGGTATTCCCAGCCAGGCCAGGGAGGTATTTGCCATATTTATGGCACCTCCTGCTCCACAGTGGCGCCCTGAGCCATGCTGGCACTCTTGCTCATCTGTGCAGCAGATTACCTGGTTAGTACTAAGACAGGGGAAGGTCGTGCACCCTGGTGTCGTCAGATTAGTGGTTCCAAAATGGCAGCTTTTCAAAAAATGCGTCAAACTGTAGCCCTTTTTCTCCAAATAGGGAAAGTGCAGAAATGATGGTTTTGGCATAAATGCATGGAATCCACAGTCTGCAGCAGAACACACACAGTTGCTACAGCTTTTTAGTGTTCTTCTTTACTCAATGACCTAGCAAACTGAAGGGAGCTTTTTCCTAATCCACCAATAGCAGCTGTCTCTCTACCTCAAACTGTTCAGTCATTTTACTGACTTGACGTTATGGGAGGAAAGCGAAGTGTGAATAAATGAAGGTCTTGGCATTCATTCTGCATGGTTATTTGCTAGCAGTGCTAAAAAAAAAATGTAAACTAGGTCAGGCAGTCTAAGGGGAAATGTGGAATTGACTTTTAACTAAGAGGATGTGACCCTCTGCATAATTCATAATCATTAGTCTAAGTGACACTTCCACAGTATGTGCAGCAGCGCTCTCCACTACGATAGGTCTGAGCCCAAATGGCCATTCAGCAGCAGTCTGTTGTGATCAGATTTCCCGAAAGACAGCCCTCAAAGCTTTATTTTGCTCTCGGTACCTGTATATGCATTTTGTTTGTTTGTTTTTTTTTTTTAAAGTAAAGATGCTGTCTCGCTTCACCATGCTGCGCAGTTTAAGGTGCGTCAATGATTCTTTAAACTGCATTAAAGGCAATTTCTGCTGTGCCTTGGACAACGTTGCTGTAATGTTCTGTGCATACATCTGCATGATTTCTCAACAGCTAATTCAAATTTATGCATTGGTAATTCTTTCTGCAGAAGTCACCCAGCAGTAATCTGAAGGTTACAGAATTATCTTCCAGATCAAAAACACTTAAAATAGAATAAACCAGGAGGCAAGATTATAATGGGTGGAATTAGACTTCTCAATGAGTCACTCCATCCCTTTACAATCCTAAACATAGCAACCTCTGGTGTCAAAAGTATTTCAAGAAGTGCAACACAAAAAAAAAGGTTAAGTTTAAATCAGCTACAAGACAATTTACACAGCACTGTATTTGTCTGAAGGACATTGTGGCAGGGTTGAATCAGTGGGACTTTAGAAGCAGGAGTATATTTTTAAGTTTTGTTGTGCACAAAATTAAGGACTTTTGGGTTTTATGCAAGTTGAGCAAAATAGAAACACTAACAAACTGTTATGGACAAATAAATTATTTGCAGGTAAATTTTTATGATACTGAGGCCTAAGCAAAAGAAGAAAAAAATTACACTCCTCTTGGAATTTAGACGTCACAGTGTCAATGGATCATTGTTTCTATTTAATCCGTCAGGCACTTATTGAAGATGTTACACTGTAGTACAATTTAAATGGCTTTACTTGACAACGACCCATTCTAAGCAAAAAATCTTCTTTGCTTTTGGATACCATATTAAATTTAGTTACCAAATCCCATAGTATGACAGGTTCAAAGAGATCCACGGGATTGTTGAGTGCTCACCTGCACAGCACCATCCCAGGAGTCATTCCATGTGTCTGAGGGTGCTGTCCAATCTCCTCTTGGAACTTGTCAGATTTGGTGCTGTGACTAGGAGAGCTGTTAGTACCAAACACGCGACATGGGTGAAGGAATTTTCCTGATATCCAACCTAAACCTCCCTGGTGCAACTTGAGGCCATATCCTCGGGTCCTGTCACTGTCACCACAGAGAAGGGATCAGTGCCAGCCCTCTTCCCCTCACAGGAGCTTGTCCTGCACTGAGGTTCCCTCAGTCTCCTCAGGCTGAACAGACGAGTGCCTCAGCCCTCCTCACACGGCTTCCCTCCCCTTCACCACCTTTGGTGCCTCCTTTGACACTCTCAACAGCTCAATGTCTGTTCTGTGCTGTGGCACAAATGCCCCAGCACTGGAGCTTGAGGCACCCAGGCCAGAGCAGAGCGGGACAATCCCCTCCCTTGCCGGCTGGCATGCTGGGCCTGATGCCCAGGACACGGGTGCCCTCCTGGCTGCCAGGGCACTGCTGGATCATGGTCACTTGCCATTGACCAGGACCCACAGGTCCTTTCCTGCACTATTTCTGCTCTCCAGCCTCTCATTGCCTAGTCTGTACATCCAGGGTTACCCATCCCAGATGCAGAATCCAGCACTTTTCCCTTGTTGAATTTCACATGGTTGGTGCCTGCCCAGTCCTCTCATTTGTCCAGGTCTCTCTGCAGGGCCTCCCTGACCTCGAGGGAGTGGACAGCCTCTCTTAGTTCTCTATCATCTGTGAACTTAGTAACCCTTCCAGTCCTGAATCCAAGCCATTTATGAAGATGTGTAAGAACACAGGGCTAACGATGGGACCCCTGTGTAACCCCACCAGTGACAAGTCCCCAGTCTGATGTCACCCCGTTCACTGCAACCCTTTGCACTTGACTGCTGCGCCACTTGCTCATCACAGGATGTTTTTATCCAGCTGGTCCTAGGTGGGCTTGTATCTGACCACAGCAAGAAGAAAATGTGTATAATTACATTGCCAGGACTTTTTCCTGTGCTGTAACTGGATTAGTACAAACATATTGTACCCAGCCCCTGTGGTTCAGTTACGAGATACATGTCAAATAATACAAAATACCAAGTAGTCATGAGGAGCACAGACTTGAAGGCACAAAGCGTGGTTGTTTTTAAATTGGGCTGTGTTCTCTTCTCTGATTTGTTTTGAGTAATATTTATTTGCAGCCACACCTAGAAGATATTCCACAATGCCTTCCTCAAATCTTGTGACCTACTCTGTAGGTTGGTGTAGTTATTCTTCACTTTCCCCTACATATTTCCACAAGAGAGATGTTGAATCTTTCCAGTGCCTCTGCAATTTGCTTATTACCACTTATACAAGTAGTCTGTGGTGTATGCAGACAAGAGACTTTGGCCACCTCGAACTATTGTGAAGAATATTTAGGGGTTCAGTATCTGTCACCAAAAAAAAAAAATTCCAAAATCCATACTGAAAGGACCTGACTTATCAAGGGACACTCATTTCAGCTGTCTGCCTCTATATTTAAATTGGTTTTGGAAACAAGATTGCAGAATTTTCAGGGTTGGAGAAGACCACATTCAAGATCACCCAGTTCTGCCATAAATCCTGCATCACCATAAAGGGCCAGCAAGACCCTAAGCCGTATCCTGCAGGGTCACATCCAGACATCTCTTGAGCACTTCCAGGTGTGGTGACTCCATCATCTCACTGGACAACTTACTCCACCACCCAATCCCTCTTTCAGTGATTTTTTTTCCCCTACTGTCTAATCTGAACTCCCTCGCTTCAAGTTAAGACCATTTTCTCTCATCCATATTTCTTGAGACATGGGAAAAGAGACAAACCCCACCTGGATTCAACCTTATTTCAGGTATCTGTGGAGAGTGATGAGGTCTGCCCTGAGCCTCCTTTCCTCCAGTCTAAATAACTCCAACTCCCTCATCCACCCCTCATCGGACATGACTTCTAGAGGGAAAGAACATCTTCAGCTGAAAGAATTAAAGAAATGACAGTTCAAATACAGATCCAGCATTATCATGGGGTGTGTTTATAGCTTCTAAATAGCATAATTAATCCTATGACTTATCTCCACACTTCAGAATAAATATATATATAGATGTGTTTAAATCCTCCTAGACTAATTGAGAATAATGTGACTAAAAATCCCTCTTATTCAGTCTCAGAAAAAACGAGCACGTTCAGGGAGTTGCTTTCTTTAGACAGCACTGGTGGTGACTGCCAGAAAAAAACCCCACCACATCAGTTACCATATTAAAATAACAATAAAAACAACAACAACAATAAAAATTGCAATGTTTCAAGCAAATTGTGATTAGTACTGGTTAGAAAAAAAAATAAAAATAAACCTTCTCCATGATTTTCAGATAGACTATTAAAAGCATTGAGAAATAAGAAGGTAAGAAACTAACATTCCTCCTGCCCTTTGTAAATCACTTTTAAAAACTGATATAATTCTGTGACAAACTTCAGATATTAATTATTTGTCAAGCTACATAATGCGGGATTTTATTTTTAGAAGCTATATAATTGTATGAATTGAGAATGTCAACAAAGACTTAATACTTTGAACATGTTAAAAAGGAAATGTAAGGCAATTTTTTATAGCAAAACCCCTATGACATCTGCTCCATAAAGTTGATTATACTGCTGTGTGCTCCCAAGTAGACATTTTTTATAGTTAGCAGTGAATGAGAAATAGGTGAACAAATATCTATGCAGTGATGGAAGACTGACTTTCTTTGGTTTGCAACACTTGGAATAAAAGAATCTTGCCTAATGAAGAGAAAACATTTTTCACTGGACAATGCAGGGCAAGCACTACTGCCCTATCATCCCTCAGAATAATTATCAATGACCTGCAGTGTCCAGCAGGAGTTTTTGGACATCTCCAAAACATTGACAAAAAATTCAGTCTTCATGGAAAAAAAAATCTAGTTTAAAATACAATCAGTTTCACTTTATGGTGGATCCTGGTCTGTATCAATTCAATAAACCCCTGTGCAAAAGGTTCAGAATTAGAATGATTGTAACTTGTATTCCAAGCAGAGCTCTGTAATGTGCAAACTCAGTAGGTGCGAAACAAGAACTCTGAGTTCTTTCCGTAAATAATCAAAAAAAAAAAGTCAGCACCTTCCATCTCTAGACCAAGACCTAGAGAAATAACTGTCTTTCCTAAAAAGAATTTTTAAAACGTGAACAACATTTTCTGTATTTGTGACTGTTTATCAAATGGACCAATGGTACTGTAGAACAGGTAAAGCTCAGTATAAGCAAAAATATTTTCAGATGGCCCCTGGAGAAGCACATCTGTGAAAAAGGACCCATGGATATAAAGGAAACATCCCTTCCCTAATATTTGGTTATTATGTTTGCAAATTTTTTACATTAAATGTGATGCTTGCATTAATAATAGTAACTGTTTAGGTTACTGGATTTCCCTTAGGTGCAGGGATTTTGTAGTCTGATCCATGTTGCTGTTCAGATATACTGACATATGATAGTGTACTGATTATTACAAATGTTCATTAAAATGTTAACATATTTAAGATCATCAGGCTACTGAGAGCTATCTGTGTTTGTAGAATTATAAATTCCTTAATCAGACTATATTTTGATTCATTTGCTCTTTGGATGATAAATGTCTCCTTAGATTTGTCCTTAAAAAGAACAGAATTTATCATTTCATCTAGGCAGAAATAGAAAGAAGAAAAGGAATTAAACAATGCATTCTTTTAATGCATTTGGAAAATTATTAAAAATGAAAAATCAGGTGTATGCAAGTTTAAATACGTATTTAGTTTACTCTGTTTTAGAAAAGATAGATGGTAGCACAATATGAGTTTTGTAACATTGGGACAGTTACACTGTCAGGATGTGTAACTGTCAGGAATTTCTTTTACAAATTATCACAAATGAAATAGCCACTATATTTTTCTGTCACTCTGTGCCATTCTATATACTCAATGAAATTGAGGAAACAGAGTTTAAGAATTATATAATGAAATTAGTAAAGTTACTCTGGTGTAGGTTTTCTGATCTCAGCTTTAGAGGCAGGATCAGTAACATCACGATGTCTCCCTGTGAAACGAATACAGAATAAAAATAGCTGTAATAGATGCCTTTCCAAATTTACCAGTATCAATTGCAGGATTTTAACACTTTTGAACACGGTGTCAAAAATGGTTCCGAGCAATGCAATAACTACAAAGATGACAGCCTGGCTTGTTAATGACAAGGAACACCTGCTTTTATCTTTGACCAACCATGTGATGTCAGACTAACTCTCCTCTGGTCCTGGTCGGAATCTTCTACCATCTGTGTATTTTCTTTGGAAAATTCTATATTTGGATACAGCAGAGGAGAGAGGTGCTTTTCTGTGAAAGGTAATTAATCATGTGTGTTCAAGGGGTTCAGGGCTAAGCTGGTGTACATCTGTGAGGATGGTGCATGGAGAGTGTGGACGAATCCTACCCAACTGAGCAACCTTTCTTTCCTTGGCCCTGCTTGACTCAGCACTCACTGCTGCACAGTTACACTGTCTTGCTGAAATGGGGCTGATCTGGGGTATTTAACCTGCTTTTCCTGCATCTGGCACTGCATCCTCAATTTAAGTCAGGTTGAAAGTTGTTTTCTCACAGATGTATATCCCATAAATATTAGTAAGACATTTGGAACTGATTTTATGTGCATTATTTATTTTAATCACACTCTTTGCTACATTTCCATTATGTAAAAAATCATGAGCTCACTGCTTTGTTTCTGCATTACTCAGACCAAGTAAATTCAAGCAGATATCATTGCACTGAAAATTCACACTATTCCCCAAATTTATCACAATCTGTTTGGAGTACATCAGCCTTGTCTCACAAATTTGTAAAACTAATTCGTTAACAATGACTTCTAATGCTAAATAATTGGGTACTGAAGCTCACTGAGCTCATCAGGGAGAACAAAAACTCCCATTATTATAAGTACTTGTCATTGATAGAAAAAAAAAAAAAAAAAAAAAAAAAAAAAAAAAAAAAAAAAAAAAAAAAAAAAAAAAAAAAAAAAAAAAAAAAAAAAAAAAAAAAAAAAAAAAAAAAAAAAAAAAAAAAAAAAAAAAAAAAAAAAAAAAAAAAAAAAAAAAAAAAAAAAAAAAAAAAAAAAAAAAAAAAAAAAAAAAAAAAAAAAAAAAAAAAAAAAAAAAAAAATACCCAGTGTAAATAAAAACCATTAAAATCTGGATTAGGTTAATGTTCCAATTTTACACCCTGCAGAAAAATATATCAAGAAATACCTGATAAAAGCCTTTTCTAATATATTTTCCAACACCCTTACACTTGGCTACCAAATGTGACACTCGCAAGCAGAGATCATTCACAGTGCTGTAAATAAATAGATCCCTTTAAGTGTCTAATCATTAAGCAAGCACTAAAAAATGTAAACTGGAACAAGATGATAAATACAATAAGTTTCTCATATCAAGCAGTGTAAGAATATTTTTTTTTCCTACCAAGAGAGAAAATATTGACCTTTCTTCCTGCCCCCTAATTTACATGCAATTTATTTGCCTCTGCTTGGTGAAACAAACCAATAACTACTCTGGATTTTGTGACACCTAAAAGCTAACAAGAAAATTGATAACAGCAGCAGTGTGGACACGTGCATGTTTGCACACATGCTGCTTGATGGTCTTTACACTGGCCAGCAAAGGCTCAGGAACTGAGGGCACAAAAAAGGATAATATTACTGAGAGCAGCAAGAGCAGAGCTGAGGGAGAAGTAATCTGGCATATTGTATGAGAAAATCACATTATCCAAAAATAAATTGCTTTACTTGCCCAGTACTCACTAACCCTATCCCTGGATAATCATCTTCACACTCAGCTGCACTTCATAGCTTGTTTACTGTGTTACACTGATGTTTAGTCCCTAAATTTATTTGATGTTGGCCATTTGAAAACATTATGATTTAAATTAGTCCCTGTAACTAATGAGCATATGTTTCATGTGTGTTCCATAAGAAAAAGGAAATGAAAATATTTTGGGTTAAAATGGTTTTTTCCCATTAAATTTAAGCACGTTGGGAAATAAAGAACGGTCTACAAAGGTTTATTCTGCCATAAAATAATATAGCAAGAATTGAAAAGAATTAACACTACATTACAAGGATTTTAAAAACAGTTCTGACATCTTAAGTTTATCACTATTCCAGCTGAGCTAAACCTGATACATATAAGGGTTGTGAGAAAAAACTAATTGTTAAATAGGTAGTGAGGCAGAAGAAACTGTGTGGCAGTTCACTTATCAGCTCATAGTCCATGTTATTGTGTCTGCAATATAAATGTCACAGTACTGAAGCACCAAAGAAAAAAAGCTGTGCAATAAAGCAAGAAAAAAAATATGAAAAAACCTCAATAACATTACATTTCAAATGCTGGGCAGCTGGCTGTTGTCACTCTCTAAAACTTCAACTGTTTTACCTCTGAAGGCTCAGGAAACAGGTTTCAATTTTACAAAAGATATGCCACACCATTCTAAAATTTCAGTTTCTCTGAGTAACAGAAACTTATACTAAGTATAATATAAAAGTAGAGAAGAATATTGGATGTGAAAAGTTCTGAAGCAGAAAAAAAAAAAAAAGAATTTCAAAATATTGCTCCAAGTGGAAAAGAAGATGTCCTACTACAAAGAAATAACCTGTAAGTGGGGAGAAAAAAATTGTAAGGACTTTAACATCCTATTTGACCCTCCCTGCCTTCCTAGTAAGCTCTGTATGCTTGTAAGTTGGAGCAATTTGGAAATAGTTGCATTGTGCCCAAAGCTTTGGCTTTCATATATTTGCTTATTTAAACAGTAGGCATCTAAAAGCACGACCAGTATTTTCCAATTTGTGATGCACTGATATTTCAGATACCAGAGTTTGTCTTAAGAAATATGTCTTTCAGGCAGTGTGTGAGCACACACATGGCAGGCTGCAGAATGATCTACGCAGATCCTGTTTGGAACAGACCAGGAGGAAGCCCTCAGGCTCTGCATCTGCCTGTGGCCTCGTCTTGTCTTAAGATGAGGAGTAGACTGCAATTTGGTAGAATCATACTATTCATAAATCTTTGATATCTAACTTGAAATACTAGCATTTACCAGCTTCACAAGTGTCATAAAAGTTAATGGAGGCAATTTCTGATTAGTGACTGCCATCAAAACTCTGGCATAAGAGCTTTCCGTTCACATCCTATGTATCTAATTCTACACACAGAAGGCTTGAAAATGTACCATTAGGGTCATTAAATACTCTCTTGTTTTAAGAAGATCTTTCTGATCTCATTAGGCATCCATCACTTTGTTTTCAACATTTCTCAGTGGCAAAATCTCATGGTCATTCCTACTTTTATATATAGAAAATAAACATGAAAATTCTCTTTTTAATCAACCAAACATTCAAAGTGTAGTTAATTCTCCTAATACTGTGCTTGAATAAAGAAACTCACAATAGGTCTTCAGTATACAAAAGCCCTTGATTACAATTTCAGAGTCTGCTGTCTGCTTTTTTTTTCTTTAATTCTGGTTAGCTTTTCAATCTTTTTCCTTTTTAGAATAAATACCCTAGTTAGAGATTTTTTTAATCTTGGCCACTTGTATTTCATCATACTTTTGAAGCATATCAATCATAAATGATCATTCTACAGCGTTGCACACAACTTTGTATCTTACTGATTGAAAACTGCAACTGGTTCCTCATACTCCGATTCTAATGTCCCACAGCTTCTGAGTTGAGAACAACTCCACCAGGAGAACAGAGATGACCCAAGTTATCTCTGTTCAAGGGCTGCTGGGCATTCTACCGACAAAAGCAATTAAAAACTTGTTAACAAGCTATTTCCACACTTTCCCCTCTTCTTCAAAATGTTACTCTGAACCATAACTTTTTGTATTTAAAAAAACATGTTATCAGTTTTTATCAACACAATCCCCTTATGTATTATAAATGCCTGTAGTTGAAACAAACTAATGTTCAGAATGTAGTCACAAAAAACCAGCTTAAAGATTTGGTCTATACATTTTAGTTTGCAGCTGCTTGCAAAACAAATCTGCAATCCTAAGGGGGAACACATGCAGGGAGTTCAACCCATGATTTACTATAGTCTTCTAAAAGCATAAAGATTTTACTTATACTAGGGCCACAAAGAGGGTTAGATTGGAAAATCAAGCATAAGCTTAGCCTTTCTTTATTTCTGCAAGCCAGTTTTACTAATGCTTAAAAAAAAAAAAAAAAAAAAAAAAAAAAAAGAAAGAGAGACTATTAAAACTATGGTATCATGAAGGGAAACAAAAAACATTTTAAACTATGAAGGCATCATCATTACCAAGGTTTAAAGAGGAGATCAGGGTCTAAGTCAGGCATTTCTAACAAGAACATCAACAAGGTTCATTAACTACCCTTATAGTTTTCTGAATATGGTAATTCACATAAAAATGGATTTAGTGACACGAATTGCTCATTATTGCTGGTTTGTGTTTAGGTCCATAAAATTGTAGATAAACACACTATCAATAAATTTTCCAAGTAATATTCTAAGGGGTAAGATGGATGAAGATTCACACTGTTAAGTATTATGCATTTATATCTATGCACAGATACTGCTAAAACAATGCCCCAAGACAGGTGCTTTGTATTCATTAATCTTCATGTGGGTTGCACTCTCTCTTAGACCACCTCATCTTCCAGAAATTTAAACCTCTGTTATTCTTTCCTGCATAGCTATTAGATTTTTTTTTATTTACCTTCTTCTTATTACCTCTTTCTAAGAGTTGCCACACTCTACAGTGTGTGTATGGTTTAACTTAATATTTTAATTCACTTTAATATTTTATCCCAATAATATTTTAACTTAATAATAACATTAACTCAATTTTAAGCCAATGTCAAGTAGACCATGAAATCTATGTAGGCATTCTAATTCAACTTTTGAAGTAGGCATAGACCAGTTGAATTTAAGTGCCTTCAGTCTGTTTCCGCAAGTCGTTAACGAAAGGGCAGAAGTGCTCCCAAAAATACACAAAGTGCCCTAGATTAGCAAAGCATCTTGGCCTGCTTTACTTCTTCAGGTGAAGAAATTTGTCAAAAGGAATCTTTGCACCAACAGAGCTCTGGCTTCTGATCCCATACTGGATTCAGGCAAATATTTAGCAACAAAATAATTTTGTAAATTAACTGAGGAGGAAGACAAAAGGCTTTTGAACAAACAAGGTGAAAGGAAGATTGAAAGGAAGCCAATCTATCCTTCAGTGTAGTAAGAGACTGGAAATATTTGTTAAAGTTATTAATTTAAATGCAGAACAATTAGTATGTTTGAAAGAGCTAACTGTGCAAAGGTTTTTAGTCCCTTTGGGACTAAAAAAATGTATTTTGTCATTGCCTCTAGAAAGATGAAAAGTTAAATTCAAGACATTATATGGCAAACTAACATTCAATCAAAAAATATTTCCACTATTGCTATCACTAATATCTTTAAAACAAAATTTAGGGATGCAATTAACAATTTATTAGCTATTTTAAAAGTCTTCATTGTAAGATTGGTGTAAATTAAGCCAAAGACAAGAGTATTTTCGATGCGAAATATGCCCTCTTTTTCAGAAGAAAATGCAACCTCTTTTAGTTTTCAGTGTTAGTTTCCTCCAGTGTGCAATACCTATCTTGTTTCACACATATGGTTTCCATAGGTGTATTTTGTTTTGCTGAAAAAAGGACCAATACAGTCTAGGAACTATGAGGTTTTTTTCTTTTTTTCTTCAATGTCACATAAATATTTTGGTTTGACTGTGTATTTTTTTGCTTTGGCATTGTGATATTGCCATACCCACAATGAGCAATTCATTTACAGAAAATATGTTTCTAAATGTACCAGCTTCTCTGCTCTGGTCCCTCTCTCAAGAGATAACATTTTTTAATGTTTAAATCATTAAAAAAACTTTTAAACATCTTCTCAATCCCTGTTATTTTCTCCCTTGCTGTCTCTCTTTGATATGGTCTTTCTCAAATTGCCATCTTTTTCTTGATTCCTTCATTGAAGCTCTACTGTACTCAAATACCCTTATTTCTTTCCTTTCGGCTTTCAGTTTCTGACTCAGATGCTGTTCTGTTTTGTCCTTTAAATCTGGTCATAACTGAGTCCTATAACCAATAATGCCGATACTGGTTTCACTAAAAATAATTAAAACTTCTAGAAAAGCTAAACAGAGCCATGTGTCCTGATCATAACATAAAGTTTGGATTCCCACACCCACAAAGTTCAAGATGAAAGTCACTTAGATGGAAGTAATTTTCTAAACAGCATCCAGCTCTCACAAATCTGTGTGATTTGGAGTGATATGGGTTATCTTGGGCATGAATCATTATAATGGATTAAGTTAGATACCTCCCAGAAGTAGTCAAGAACAAAACATTTCCAGAGGAAAACATCTCCATCCTATGTTTGAAATATTTTATCAGAAGGTACTCATTTCTTCCGCAGCTATTACATGAATTAATGATCTACAAGTGTTTACAAAAGAAAACCTGAGGAAGATCAGGCAATAATTTTGTCATTTTTGCAAAATCTGCTTAGTTTTAAGCGTAGATAGAGTTTTCTCAGGGCTGAAATTATGCCCTTTATAAAAATGCCCTATTATCAGCATAATACCCTATGATACAGAAAAAAATAGATTATCTTCATGCCTAAAAAAAATCTAGAAAACAAAAGTTGGTTTAAAAATTAAAAAAAAAGTTATGTATACTATTTTAAATTTGCCTGTTTGCACTATCTATTTCAACTATGCAGGGCTGAAAATAACATTTATTGCAATTCAGTTTCATGTAACATTTCCAGTGACACCCAGTCTGGCTAGTGATATGCAAAGAGATTATTCTCACTTCAAAGACCTGATGTTTAACCTTGTTTAAGCAGAGGTGTGCTGGTGTAAAAAAATAAAAATACTGCACCATTTGACCTTGCAAACATAAAGCAAGAAACCAAGCCAAGTAACAGTCATTAGAGACAGATGTCATTGTACCAGGAAAAGCTTTTCTTCCTCACCAAGTTCCAACAATTCAAGTGTCATGGCTAAAAAAACCACCAAAACAATTACCAACCTCAAAATGTGAGAAAAGTCAAGGCTCTACACCAAATGAGACACTTAAACCACACTTTTGTGTGAATGATTGTAACTGACATAGAGAGGAAGATGAGGATGACTTTTCAAACATGAACATATTAAGTGAGAAACTGAGTATTATATGAATTAAAGAGGGTTAGGAGACAGAGATAGCTTGCCATGGCACCTCCATCTATTTCCAAAAATGCACTACAAAGTTCTGTCATAGACATAGGGATCAAGTGCACCCCCAGAAAGTTGCAGGTGACACAAAGCTGAGTGGTGCAGTGACACTCCTGAGTGATGGATTGCCATTCGGAGGAACCCAGAAAAGCTCAAACAATGAACCTATGGAAATATCATGTGGTTTAGCAAGGCCAAGTGCAAGGTGCTGCACCTGGGTCAGGGCAATTCCCCATATCAATCCAGGCTGGGGGATGGAGGGATTGAGAGAGCCCTGAGAGGACTTGGGGGTGCTGTGGGTGAGAGGCTGGACATCACCCGGCCATGGCACTGCCAGCCCAGAGAGCCAAAGTGTCCTGGGCTGCATCAAAGCAGCGTGGGCAGCAGGGGAGGTGGGATGTGCCCTTCTGCTCTGCTGAGAACCCACCTGGAACACTGCACCCAGCTCTGGGGACTCAGCATTGGAGCGACATGGATCTATTGGAGTGAGTCCAGAAGAGGGACACCAAGATGATCAGAGAGCTAAGCACCTCCCTGTGAGGAAAGGCTGAGAGATTAGAGTTGTTCAGCTGGACAGAGAAGGCTCCAGGGTAACTTAACTAAGGCCTTTCATGTCTGAAGGGAACTTACAAGGATGATTGGGGCAAGACTATTTACGAGAGCATGAAAGGATAAGGGGGAATGTGTTCAAATTGAAAGAGAGTCATTTTTGGCTAGGTATTAGAAAAAGTTTTACTGTGAAGGTGGTAAGGCACTGGTATAGGCTGCCCAGAGAAGTTGTGGATGCCCCTTCTTGGAAGTGTTCAAGAACAGGCGTGATGGGGCTCTGAGCAGCTTGGTCTAGTGGAAAACATCCTGCCCATGGCAGAGGGCTTGGAACTTGGATCTTCAAGGTCCATTCTGAAACAAACTATCCTGTGATTCTGTGACTCAATGATAACATTCCTGGGGACAGAAAAAGAAAAAGAAAGAAGGATAAAATTACATATGCCATTTCACAACCAGAACACAAATAACTGGTTTTTTTCCCATTCCACGTGGTTAGGCATTACGAGTGAAAACATTTCATTTGCAAATATTGCTGTAAACACACATGGTCAATTTCATATTCCTTCCAAACTGTAGACTTAAAATATGTTAATGGCAGTGCAACACAAATCCCTTAGTAGCTGCTTTATGGTTAAATAATGAAACATTATTTATTACATTGTTTGTTTATGAAAGCATTGCATGTTTTCCATGCCAAAGCTCCCACTATCATTTGTACCTGCTAAATATTCCCTGCTTCTGAAAAGCAGCTTACCTCCTAGGGTCCCCATAAAAGGTAGTCTAAACAGACACTTAAATTCAGAATATATTCCCACAGTACCCAGAGTGCCAATACCAGTTTCTTTTTGCCGAATTTTTCAAAAACCTGTTAATCTATTTTGGGCCACTTGTGTTGAGAATAGAGCACTTAAGAAAGTTTTCAATTCTGTTTGGATTTAAGCTACTGGTCTCAGCTTACATCTAGTGAAACCTTTCTACATCAAAAAACCCTTTGTAGATCAGAACTTAAATTTACCATAAGGCCTCCCTTAACCAGATATAGTTTGACTATATGCCTACAATAACGTGGCAAAAAGGAGTACAACTCTACAAATTCCTTTTTGCACTCAAGGCAATTGGAATACAGTCATTGACTTCACCACATCAAACACAGATCCCCAGATGTAAAAGCCACTCAGTCATGTGATGCTCTGCCTTTCAAATAAGACATAAATGAAAGTACAAGTTAAACAAGTTAGGTCATACATGAATTAAGTGGAAAAATTCTCTGTGAAAAATGGGTCCCCAGATTAGGGCTCTTAACATCTAATCGCTTAGAGATGAATTCTGAATAAGAATCATAATTTAATCACTTAGAAAAGAAGCTACAGTAAGTCTTTATAATAATTACAGGCTTGTTTGTTAGTAGTATCTTTTAGAGGTGTATTTCACGTTTTGTTAGGAAAAAAAATTAGATTTTCTCTCTATCAACTCGGGGAAGGAAACTTTTTGATACATTTTAGTGCTATAAAATCAAAAAATATGTCCAAGATGCTTTTTTTTTTTTTTTTTTCTTCCAGTTTTGTATTTTGCACAAAGACTGAACATGTGCATTTTGGTAAGCATGGATGTTCGAGTACTGCTGTTCCCTGGTAAGAATTACATTATGAGAACAATTGAGAGAATGGAGATGAGTCACCCACTGCACTGAGCAGCTCTGTTACCTCTTTTACTCTGAGGTAAAAGCCATCCTTCCATCAGTTCTGTACACTGATGCTGTACTGAAGCATTTTCACAGGAGAGATGAAACTCCTTCCTTCAAACAAGCATCCAAACAGGTGAGTTTTGAGAGCTGAAAGCTGAACCCTAAAGTGTTCAGTGATTTTAAGGGTGATAAATTTTTCTTTACCTGAAATTACACTGAGAAAGTGTTGTTGCAAGCAACAGAAAGTAACTAAACTAAGGGCAAACCCTGCATCTCACAGCTCAGCCCGGTTTATCAGCTTAATCATATTTACTCTGTGCAAGCTCCCTGGCACGGAAGCTCACATCATACCTGCACTGCAGATTAACAGCTCAGAGATCACCTTCAATAGTGGCTGCAGCTAAAGGGTTAATTGTGTGTGGACGTCAATCATCATCAGTCAGTCAATCATGCAACTAATTCCTTCAGGGGTCACAGTTGCAACAAGGACAGCAGTTGACAGGAGAGCTGACAGACTGAGAATCCTACCACCTAGGTAACAGTTTATGCATACCAAGTCACTCATTACACAAACAGATGGCATAGTCCATTCAGTGCAGGGTAAGCCCTTGGGCATTTTTGACATTTTAACCAAAACAATCCTTTGAAGAGCAGGGTGACAAAAATGTCTCCATTTCTGTACTGCCATTGCATTCAATTTACCGCAGCAAACTGCTTTTGTCTTCCCACCTCTGTTCCCTCCCTTCACCACAAGTGTCTTTTGCCAGCAAGAAATGAGAAGAAAATGAATGCAATTGAGATTTTAAAGAAATGCTACTCATTAATTGACATACTAATTTATGCAAGGATACATACAAGTAGCCTGCATTCTCTCACTTCTTTAGAAGAGAAAAAATATCTTTGCACAGCTATAACATATTTTTACTGCTTTGAAGACAATCCCTGTGTAGGCAAACAACCACCTGCTTTCTTAAGAATGATAATTTCTACTTAATGCTATGTCTTATTGTAAAATGAGCCTAAAATTCATAGCAGAACCATAAAGCAGAACTTGTTTACTTTCCAAGAGAAAGAAAACCTGAGTGAGAAATAATTGGAAAGGAGTATTAACTATGAAAACATTGAAAACTAAGTAGCAACAAACCTTTGAAGACCCCAGTGGAAAAGCAAGATGTCTATAGGATGGGGAGAAAATGTCCTTGTGTGCATTTAGGAACTTATGGACAAAAGGTGGATAACCCTTACCCGGATCACTGAATTTGATTCTTTTCTTTCCTGATAACTCCAAGCCACGAGTATACAAGCTACGTGAAATAAATATTTAGTGTACAACAGTACAAGACAGTTTCCAGCAGTTCAGTAATTCTCTCAACAACTGGCATAATATCCAAAACAGCAAACTAAAGCAGTGCAAGGAAGGGCAAGGACACCACTGCCCCGAACTACACTTTTCCCTTGGTCAGGGAGCACGCACCTCACAAACCAGCCATCCACGAACATCCAGCAGTCCCTAGAAATTTCAGGCAGCTTTGAATCTGTCAATTTTTCTAAATCTGAGTATAGAAGGAAGACAGATTTGTTGGCTGGTTTTGGATTTTCTTGTGCTCAGTGGAAGCTGCTGCCCAGTGAAAAATTTGGCCTGCCTCAGGTACTTCAGGAAAGGTGTAAACATCTGCAGGAGTTAACACATGTCTTCAGAGGTGGAGAAGTTCTAAGTTACTTCTGTAACTGACCTCAGAAACTCCAAAACAACAAAATAGCATAAGACCAAAATGTAATCACCAAGAATAGATTAATTCTTTTTTTTTTTCACCATTCGCTTGATATCATGACTGTTTCAAAGTGCTTTTGTTGGCTACAGAGACAGTGATTCAGAAATAGCTCAAATCATTCATTAGCTTTATATTGTGTCACTACTGAAGAAAAATACTTCAAATTGACTTGGATGCTCCTCATATTTTCAGCACATCCATCAGATTAATTATAGCTATGCTATTTTTTTAAGTTCTTTTTCCTGCTGTAATAGCTAGAGATAGAAGACATTGCATTCATGGCCTTTCTGCCTTCGAGATATGTACAAATTTTACATCATCCAGCCAAAACGACGCACAATGTAATGTGAGCTAAAGCAGTTGCATGATTCAGTTTCTTGCTTAGTTTCCCAATATATTAATTCTGTCACTTAAAAATGAGGCTTTTATAGCCAAGGACTGGGCTTCAACTGGTAAAATTTCTATAAGGTTAGAATATGAATTCAGTAAAGAGTTAATAAATGACTAGCTAGGTCATATAAGCAGTGGCAGATATACATGAGACATAATACCCAACTAAAAGCTGGCTAATAGAACGATACAGCAGTGATTCATATTTGGAATAGTGATATTGAAGGTTAGTTTGAAAAGATTTGAAGCATTTACTTATAATTGTTTGAACTTAAGTTCCAAAGATGAAAATAAACTGCAGAAAGCAGAAAAAAAATCGACTAAAATTCAAATGAAATAAGTATACAGATGAAAGCAAATTAGAGTCACAGTAGCTACCAAAAGTGAAAAAAGACAATACATTGAACCACAGTATCAATTTTCATCAGTCAGCTTTTATACCACTAAATAATATGCAGAGCATGGAAATTTTCTCTCGAAATTCAGCCAAGGCAATCTCCTACAAAAAGAATATTTTGATTGTTAGAAATTACTTTTTTCCTCTTGTGTAATTTTGGTTTGATTTTGATCCAAAAAAATAAATGTTTTAAAAATTTCTGATGAGCCAGAATCTCTTTGAACACTTCAGCTGTTAAACCAAATAGATGATCTCATCAGAGCAGTACCAGTACCCACAAAAATTGAAGAAAACTTTTGAATGAATTTACAAATATCTGTTGAAGTTTCCCATGGACATTTTCATCATCAGATTGCCTCAGATGAGGAATACAATATTCTCAGGATTTTTCACCACTTGGTGGAACTTCCAGGTCATAGCCCCAGAGCAGTGATATGAAAATTAACAATAAATGAACAGCAGTACCTCTTCAACTTCTCAAATCAACAACATCTTCCGACATTTCCGCACTCAAAATAGAGTGGAACAATTCAATTGAACAATTGCTATCTATTTCAAGAGAAAGATCAAATCTCCAAATAAAGATACTCTTCAGCAAAGAGTTTCAGTCCTGCCTCCTTGAAGCATAACTAGCCAATCTCATCTGAAAACAGCAAAAAGAGCTTCTGATAGATCTATATACAATTGTGTTCTGCCTTTACAAAAATATTTCAAAGAGAAGCCCCACTCTAAAGAAATGTTTGGAGAAATTATCTAAACATGTCCCTAATTTAAAATACATTCTTATTTATTTTCCAAGTACAGCTCTACTTGGCCTACATCTGCATTTGTGTTGCATCCACCTTTAAAAAGGAGAAAAAGTGCGTGTTTGTTGATATATATGTCTAAAATATACTTAAAAACCATGGGTTTTATTTCCCTGTCCAGACTTTCATATTCCAATTTTGCATCCATTTCTCACCACCGTCTCCCATTATTCAGCTCTAAAGTAGTTTTCCCTGGTGGACACCCAGGGAACAGCCTCCTGGAGGGAGGCACAAGGAGATGTGCGTGGTGTGTGTGTGTGTTGCTGACTGCACGCTCACTGCGGGTTGGTGTGAGCATCGACATGGCTCTGGTGCACCTTGCATGTTGCTGACGTTTGACTATAAAACATGAGTTATAAAACATGGTTATAAAACATGAATGCTCAAATATCCATCAACAACAATGTAGAATTGGTCAGATAACTGAAGTGTTTTGGCAGAAAACATCAGCTATTTGTAAACAAAAAGAGCCATGCAATCGTGTGATTTTTCTATCTGATGTTTAAAATAAGAATAAATTCCTACTAAGAGGAAAGTAGTTCAAAAAAAAATAATTGGAAAAATACTTCTCCCTTACCTAGCTCAGAGTGAATATTCTCCAGTCTTCGAAGCCTGTGCATTCAAGATGCCAAACCAAGATATATTCTAAGGTTCTGCCTCTAAGGATTGCTTAATTCAAAATTGCAGGTATACAAGAAGTGACAGCCTTGTAAAAAAGAAAAAAAATGCTTTAAACTTCAATATGTAACATTTCTTCACATGAAATGATAATTAAACAGCAGCTTGCTTTCTTTGAAGTCTGAAAAATGACTTCACATTTACAAATTTTAGAATTTGTGAAGGGAGTGGAGGAAGGAAAACAAATAAAGCACGCAGTGATATCTGTAGTAAATTCACACCCAACACTAAACATAAAAAGGAAAGCAGTTTAACTAGTACAAAAAAGAAGTGCAGTTGGAACCTAAATTAAGCTTTCATAATTACAAGAATGATATTTACTTTACAGAATGGGATTAAAAAAAAAAAGAAGAGAAAAAAAAAAGAGAATAGAAAAAAACAACTTCTGCTGAATACATTCTGATATACTAACCTTGCCAATAAAAATGTTTAAACCTCAGTTACAACTCCCTGGGGAATGGCAGCTATTATCCCTATTGAGCTGGTGCTTACCAACAGAGTCTGAACAATTCATACAGAAAAATAAACCAAACGTTCCTGTTTATTATTACTTTAGCTGAGAGGTGCTGACATTAAACAGTTCTGCACTGCTGCTATAAATCAGCATGCTGTGGATGTTCTCAGCATGGGACTAGGGCTCCCTGGTAACAGCTCTCATCAAGGCAACCAGCTGTCAGAATTCTTCAAATTAAACTGTTATTACTGTAGTATTCATTAGTCAGTTACTGACTATTAAGATATTTTTATATCTGAGCCATTGACATTGGATATTGCTTTTTAATATCAAGTTATATATAAACATGATTAAGTAGTTCATGTGGGGTTGACAGCTTCTATTATAGCTTGATCTCCTCTTTGTAGGGACTGTGGTGTTGGAGATAACATCCTGGTCTGTACTTAAATTAATTTTCTATTTAAAAGTCTTGTATTTCTGCAGTGATTGATAAGCTGGTTCCACTAAGCACCAGCATTCATGTTGCAGAGGTGTAATGCAATACAAAAGGATATGCAATAGATTTGACATAATATAAAGTGATAAAAATTGTTAATTTTAATTGCATTTCTGTCCATATTAGCTTTTGATCATTTTGTTTAGCTAAGACTCATGTAAGTGTGGTTGCAAAATATGATGAGATTCCAATTTTTTAGTAATGCTTTAGTTGTTTAATTATTTGTACAATAATGTAACTCATTTAAATAGGAGCAATCCTTAACAGTTAACAAGTTGGTTTGTTTTTTTTTCTCTAAAATATTGGTTAAAAATACTCAAGTCTTTTGATAGAAGTGATTTCTCTTGTTTCCAGATAGCGATGAAAATTTTTTTTAGCACCTTCTCTGTATATCTGGGAGGCACTTTCATGCTGTGCTTACATCTCAGGCATATCTCCTTTGTTTCCAGGATATATTTTGGGTAAGTCTCCAGTTTTAGCTAAAATTTTGGTTTGTTCTGTTTCAAACACACTCCCTTTCTCTTGCTACGTGGACATTTGTGAAGCACTGCAGGATTTACACACCCTGCTTTAGGGCTTTGTTTCTCAGCCCACTTTAAGCTTAAGCAGAAAAAGTTGCTTTGCCTGCAGTACTCTGTGTTGGCAAGCACAGGAGAGGACTACTCTTACAAGCCTGAATGTCTCTGAACAGAAAGCTTCCCACTAATTCATCCCCAGAAACTGCTTCAATATGAGCAGTAACTAAGGAATCACAGCATGGGCATTTCCCTGCATGATGGGAAACACCTCAAAGCCTTCCTAACAAGAGCATATCTTAAACTTACACAGCACTCTCTGATAAAAACTTTTCTATTGCACCACAGAGATCTGGGAAAAAGTGG
>CM019236.1:53969203-54028516 GCA_009741485.1 Malurus cyaneus samueli | reverse complement strand
TTATGTTTGCAAATTTTTTACATTAAATGTGATGGCTTGCATTAATAATAGTAACTGTTTAGGTGTACTGGATTTCCCTTAGGTGCAGGGATTTTGTAGTCTGATCCATGTTGCTGTTCAGATATACTGACATATGATTAGTGTACTGATTATTACAAATGGTTCATTAAAATGTTAACATATTTAAGATCATCAAGGCTACTGAGAGCTATCTGTGTTTGTAGAATTATAAATTCTCTTAATCAGACTATATTTTGATTCATTTGCTCTTTGGATGATAAATGTCTCCTTAGATTTGTCCTTAAAAGAACAGAATTTAGTCATTTCATCTAGAGAAGAAAAGAGAAGAAAAGGAATTAAACAATGCATTCTTTTAAATGCTATTGGAAAATTTTAAAAATGAAAATCAGGTGTATGCAAGTTTAAATACGTATTTAGTTTACTCTGTTTTAGAAAAGATAGATGGTAGCACAATATGAGTTTTGTAACATTGGGACAGTTACACTGTCAGGATGTGTAACTGTCAGGAATTTCTTTTACAAATTATCACAAATGAAATAGCCACTATATTTTCTGTCACTCTGTGCCATTCTATATACTCAATGAAATTGAGGAAACAGAGTTTAAGAATTATATAATGAAATTAGTAAAGTTACTCTGGTGTAGGTTCTTCTGATCTCAGCTTTAGAGGCAGGATCAGTAAACATCACGATGTCTCCTGTGAAACGAATACAGAATAAAAATAGCTGTAATAGATGCCTTTCCAAATTTACCAGTATCAAGTTGCAGGATTTTAACACTTTTGAACACGGTGTCAAAAATGGTTCCGAGCAATGCAATAACTACAAAGATGACAGCCTGGCTTGTTAATGACAAGGAACACCTGCTTTTATCTTTGACCAACCATGTGATGTCAGACTAACTCTCCTCTGGTCCTGGTCGGAATCTTCTACCATCTGTGTATTTTCTTTGGAAAATTCTATATTTGGATACAGCAGAGGAGAGAGGTGCTTTTCTGTGAAAGGTAATTAATCATGTGTGTTCAAGGGGTTCAGGGCTAAGCTGGTGTACATCTGTGAGGGATGGTGCATGGAGAGTGTGGACGAATCCTACCCAACTGAGCAACCCTTTCTTTCCTTGGCCCTGCTTGACTCAGCACTCACTGCTGCACAGTTTACACTGTCTTGCTGAAATGGGGCTGATCTGGGGTATTTAACCTGCTTTTCCTGCATCTGGCACTGCATCCTCAATTTAAGTCAGGTTGAAAGTTGTTTTCTCACAGATGTATATCCCATAAATATTAGTAAGACATTTGGAACTGATTTTATGTGCATTATTTATTTTAATCACACTCTTTGCTACATTTCCATTATGTAAAAACATCATGAGCTCACTGCTTCTGTTTCTGCATTACTCAGACCAAGTAAATTCAAGCAGATATCATTGCACTGAAAATTCACACTATTCCCCAAATTTATCACAATCTGTTTGGAGTACATCAGCCTTGTCTCACAAATTTGTAAAACTAATTCGTTAACAATGACTTCTAATGCTAAATAATTGGGGTACTGAAGCTCACTGAGCTCATCAGGGAGAACAAAAACTCCATGTATTTATAAGTATGTCCATTGATAGAAAACCAGTGTAAACCATTAAAATCTGGATTAGGTTAATGTTCCAATTTTACACCCTGCAGAAAAATATATCAAGAAATACCTGATAAAAGCCTTTTCTAATATATTTTCCAACACCCTTACACTTGGCTACCAAATGTGACACTCGCAAGCAGAGATCATTCACAGTGCTGTAAATAAATAGATCCCTTTAAGTGTCTAATCATTAAGCAAGCACTAAAAAATGTAAACTGGAACAAGATGATAAATACAATAAGTTTCTCATATCAAGCAGTGTAAGAATATTTTTTTTTCCTACCAAGAGAGAAAATATTGACCTTTCTTCCTGCCCCCTAATTTACATGCAATTTATTTGCCTCTGCTTGGTGAAACAAACCAATAACTACTCTGGATTTTGTGACACCTAAAAGCTAACAAGAAAATTGATAACAGCAGCAGTGTGGACACGTGCATGTTTGCACACATGCTGCTTGATGGTCTTTACACTGGCCAGCAAAGGCTCAGGAACTGAGGGCACAAAAAAGGATAATATTACTGAGAGCAGCAAGAGCAGAGCTGAGGGAGAAGTAATCTGGCATATTGTATGAGAAAATCACATTATCCAAAAATAAATTGCTTTACTTGCCCAGTACTCACTAACCCTATCCTGGATAATCATCTTCACACTCAGCTGACTTCATAGCTTGTTTACTGTGTACACTGATGTTTAGTCCTAAATTTATTTGATGTTGGCCATTTGAAAACATTATGATTTAAATTAGTCCCTGTAACTAATGAGCATATGTTTCATGTGTGTTCCATAAGAAAAAGGAAATGAAAATATTTTGGGTTAAAATGGTTTTTTCCCATTAAATTTAAGCACGTTGGGAAATAAAGAACGGTCTACAAAGGTTTATTCTGCCATAAAATAATATAGCAAGAATTGAAAAGAATTAACACTACATTACAAGGATTTTAAAAACAGTTCTGACATCTTAAGTTTATCACTATTCCAGCTGAGCTAAACCTGATACATATAAGGGTTGTGAGAAAAAACTAATTGTTAAATAGGTAGTGAGGCAGAAGAAACTGTGTGGCAGTTCACTTATCAGCTCATAGTCCATGTTATTTGTGTCTGGCAATATAAATGTCACAGTACTGAAGCACCAAAGAAAAAAAGCTGTGCAATAAAGCAAGAAAAAAAAATATGAAAAAACCTCAATAACATTACATTTCAAATGCTGGGCAGCTGGCTGTTGTCACTCTTAAAACTTCAACTGTTTTACCTCTGAAGGCTCAGGAAACAGGTTTCAATTTTACAAAAGATATGCCACACCATTCTAAATTTCAGTTCTCTGAGTAACAGAAAACTTATACTAAGTATAATATAAAATGTTAGAGAAGAATATTGGATGTGAAAAGTTCTGAAGCAGAAAAAAAAAAAAAAGAATTTCAAATATTGCTCCAAGTGGAAAAGAAGATGTCCTACTACAAAGAAATAACCTGTAAGTGGGGAGAAAAAAATTGTAAGGACTTTAACATCCTATTTGACCCTCCCTGCCTTCCTAGTAAGCTCTGTATGCTTGTAAGTTGGAGCAATTTGGAAATAGTTGCATTGTGCCCAAAGCTTTGGCTTTCATATATTTGCTTATTTAAACAGTAGGCATCTAAAAGCACGACCAGTATTTTCCAATTTGTGATGCACTGATATTTCAGATACCAGAGTTTGTCTTAAGAAATATGTCTTTCAGGCAGTGTGTGAGCACACACATGGCAGGCTGCAGAATGATCTACGCAGATCCTGTTTGGAACAGACCAGGAGGAAGCCCTCAGGCTCTGCATCTGCCTGTGGCCTCGTCTTGTCTTAAGATGAGGAGTAGACTGCAATTTGGTAGAATCATACTATTCATAAATCTTTGATATCTAACTTGAAATACTAGCATTTACCAGCTTCACAAGTGTCATAAAAGTTAATGGAGGCAATTTCTGATTAGTGACTGCCATCAAAACTCTGGCATAAGAGCTTTCCGTTCACATCCTATGTATCTAATTCTACACACAGAAGGCTTGAAAATGTACCATTAGGGTCATTAAATACTCTCTTGTTTTAAGAAGATCTTTCTGATCTCATTAGGCATCCATCACTTTGTTTTCAACATTTCTCAGTGGCAAAATCTCATGGTCATTCCTACTTTTATATATAGAAAATAAACATGAAAATTCTCTTTTTAATCAACCAAACATTCAAAGTGTAGTTAATTCTCCTAATACTGTGCTTGAATAAAGAAACTCACAATAGGTCTTCAGTATACAAAAGCCCTTGATTACAATTTCAGAGTCTGCTGTCTGCTTTTTTTTTCTTAATTCTGGTTAGCTTTTCAATCTTTTTCCTTTTTAGAATAAATACCCTAGTTAGAGATTTTTTTAATCTTGGCCACTTGTATTTCATCATACTTTTGAAGCATATCAATCATAAATGATCATTCTACAGCGTTGCACACAACTTTGTATCTTACTGATTGAAAACTGCAACTGGTTCCTCATACACAATTTCTGATGTCAAAACTAAAACATTGGCCTTGATAAGTTAAGGTGTGTTTCTTTAAACAAAATGTTAAACTTTAGTTTTAATAACTGAGACTAATAATTTGGCTCCCATAAATGTTGTCATAATTTAGGATCAACTAAAAAAATATGGTTAACATGGAACAATTTCATTCTCCAATCTGATGTTTGACAGCAGTCATATCTCTGCAGATAACTGACACAGGCAAGTGCTCATCATCTAGGTCCTTGGAAAATCATTTTGGACAGAGAAATTTTAGAGAAGAAAGATAAGCAGGTTTTTTCTGTGTGAGCCAGCACTAACCTCTTTGTGAGTTATTGGAAAAAAAAAGAAGGGTTGTTGGGAAGGCTGTCTATATTTTAGTTTTGAGTTTTTTTCCATTGTGGCAGAGCAATGCTTCTCAGTGAAATTCACCTACAAAACTTCCCGAAGCTCCGAAAAATATTCTATCTTCCTCTCTCTATGGTGTGATTTTTCATAAGACCAATTATAAGTTCATTTATTCTAAAATAAAATCCTTCAAATCATTTCTTTAGAGGTCTTTCTGTAATTTTGTTGGTATTGCTGTGTTTTCAAAAAAGTTAAAATTACAGATGTTGTTTCAGTTTGAAATCATTCCTTGCCTCTTGGCTGGGATGTAAAGAAGCGACACCTTTCTGCAAAGTTGTGGAAGCAGAGAGCTGAGGAAAGCCCTTGGAAAAAGGACAGCTCACTGACCCTGCCCTATGGGCAGCCAGGAATTCCTGCCCAATTCCACCTCCTGTGCACTGCCGTGCTGCCACATACCAAGCAGTTGCCAGGTGGAAAGATTAGCACAGGTCAGCGGATCCCTGTAAGCAAATGAGATCCAGAAAAAGCTGCTCCCTGACATGCAGCAGTGCAAGCAAAAAGAGACGCGAGCAAAATCCAGCAGTACTGCTCTCCACAAATAAAACTTGTTATACAAAATGTTTAATTTGGCTGAGTGTATCTTAATCCATTTCTAATACCACAAATAACATTCTCATAGTCGATTATGGGGACAAACAGTTCTTTAATCAATTTAATAAACATAATCTTATTAAAGCAACTCTTGAGTCAACTGCAGACCATGTCCTCAATTAACCTGAGTTCTGAAATAACCAGCTAAATGATCAGACATCAAAGAGGCTGCTGAATTCAAACATAAGCCTCAGTGTTTGGATGGTGAGAGAAAGGAGAGAAAAGGATTTCCTGGCAGATGCAGTTTAGCTCCTTTAGGTTGGTTTAGAATACAAATAAGCAACAATATTAGCCACAGCTACCTGCAGGAATAAAATGTATCCTTAAAAAAACTCCAACCAACACCAGAACACATGAATTTGAATTCCTGTAAAGTCACCCATGTCTCTTTATCCTCTCCCCTCTGTCCCTACAGCAAGTAGTTATTTTACCCACAATGTCTCAAGACACAGATTTTTCTCTCAATGATCCTTTTGCAAAGGACTTTATCTTTTTGAACAACAGAACTGTTGGTCCTGTTTATTCTCCATTAAAGCCCTGCCTAAGGGGACGTTTACAGACAGGATATCACTCCCAAAAATACACAAAGTGCCCTAGATTAGCAAAGCATCTTGGCCTGCTTTACTTCTTCAGGTGAAGAAATTTGTCAAAAGGAATCTTTGCACCAACAGAGCTCTTGTGCTTCTGATCCCATACTGGATTCAGGCCAAATATTTAGCAACAAAATAATGTTTTAGTAAATTAACTGAGGAGGAAGACAAAAGGCTTTTGAACAAACAAGGTGAAAGGAAGATTGAAAGGAAGCCAATCTATCCTTCAGTGTAGTAAGAGACTGGAAATATTTGTTAAAGTTATTAATTTAAATGCAGAACAATTAGTATGTTTGAAAGAGCTAACTGTGCAAAGGTTTTTAGTCCCTTTGGGACTAAAAAAATGTATTTTGTCATTGCCTCTAGAAAGATGAAAAGTTAAATTCAAGACATTATATGGCAAACTAACATTCAATCAAACAAATATTTCCACTATTGCTATCACTAATATCTTTAAAACAAAATTTAGGGATGCAATTAACAATTTTATTAGCTATTTTAAAAGTCTTCATTGTAAGATTGGTGTAAATTAAGCCAAAGACAAGAGTATTTTCGATGCGAAATATGCCCTCTTTTTCAGAAGAAAATGCAACCTCTTTTAGTTTTCAGTGTTAGTTTCCTCCAGTGTGCAATACCTATCTTGTTTCACACATATGGTTTCCATAGGTGTATTTTGTTTTGCTGAAAAAAGGACCAATACAGTCTAGGAACTATGAGGTTTTTTTTCTTTTTTTCTTCAATGTCACATAAATATTTTGGTTTGACTGTGTATTTTTTTGCTTTGGCATTGTGATATTGCCATACCCACAATGAGCAATTCATTTACAGAAAATATGTTTCTAAATGTACCAGCTTCTCTGCTCTGGTCCCTCTCTCAAGAGATAACATTTTTTAATGTTTAAATCATTAAAAAAACTTTTAAACATCTTCTCAATCCCTGTTATTTTCTCCCTTGCTGTCTCTCTTTGATATGGTCTTTCTCAAATTGCCATCTTTTTCTTGATTCCTTCATTGAAGCTCTACTGTACTCAAATACCCTTATTTCTTTCCTTTCGGCTTTCAGTTTCTGACTCAGATGCTGTTCTGTTTTGTCCTTTAAATCTGGTCATAACTGAGTCCTATAACCAATAATGCCGATACTGGTTTCACTAAAAATAATTAAAACTTCTAGAAAAGCTAAACAGAGCCATGTGTCCTGATCATAACATAAAGTTTGGATTCCCACACCCACAAAGTTCAAGATGAAAGTCACTTAGATGGAAGTAATTTTCTAAACAGCATCCAGCTCTCACAAATCTGTGTGATTTGGAGTGATATGGGTTATCTTGGGCATGAATCATTATAATGGATTAAGTTAGATACCTCCCAGAAGTAGTCAAGAACAAAACATTTCCAGAGGAAAACATCTCCATCCTATGTTTGAAATATTTTATCAGAAGGTACTCATTTCTTCCGCAGCTATTACATGAATTAATGATCTACAAGTGTTTACTAAAAAGAAAACCTGTGAGGAAGATCAAGGCAATAATTTTGTCATTTTTGCAAAATCTGCTTAGTTTTAAGCGTAGATAGAGTTTTCTCAGGGCTGAAATTATGCCCTTTTATAAAAATGCCCTATTATCAGCATAATACCCTATGATACAGAAAAAAATAGATTATCTTCATGCCTAAAAAAAATCTAGAAAAAACAAAAGTTGGTTTAAAATTAAAAAAAAAAGTTATGTATACTATTTTAAAATTTGCCTGTTTGCACTATCTATTTCAACTATGCAGGGCTGAAAATAACATTTATTGCAATTCAGTTTCATGTAYACATTTCCAGTGACACCCAGTCTGGCTAGTGATATGCAAAGAGATTATTCTCACTTCAAAGACCTGATGTTTAACCTTGTTTAAGCAGAGGTGTGCTGGTGTAAAAAAATAAAAATACTGCACCATTTGACCTTGCAAACATAAAGCAAGAAACCAAGCCAAGTAACAGTCATTAGAGACAGATGTCATTGTACCAGGAAAAGCTTTTCTTCCTCACCAAGTTCCAACAATTCAAGTGTCATGGCTAAAAAAAACCACCAAAACAATTACCAACCTCAAAATGTGAGAAAAGTCAAGGCTCTACACCAAATGAGACACTTAAACCACACTTTTGTGTGAATGATTGTAACTGACATAGAGAGGAAGATGAGGATGACTTTTCAAACATGAACATATTAAGTGAGAAACTGAGTATTATATGAATTAAAGAGGGTTAGGAAGACAGAGATAGCTTGCCATGGCACCTCCATCTATTTCCAAAAATGCACTACAAAGTTCTGTCATAGACATAGGGATCAAGTGCACCCCCAGAAAGTTTGCAGGTGACACAAAGCTGAGTGGTGCAGTGACACTCCTGAGTGATGGATTGCCATTCGGAGGAACCCAGAAAAGCTCAAACAATGAACCTATGGAAATATCATGTGGTTTAGCAAGGCCAAGTGCAAGGTGCTGCACCTGGGTCAGGGCAATTCCCCATATCAATCCAGGCTGGGGGATGGAGGGATTGAGAGCAGCTCTGCTGGAAGGACTTGGGGGTGCTGTGGGTGAGAGGCTGGACATCACCCGGCCATGGCACTGCCAGCCCAGAGAGCCAAACGTGTCCTGGGCTGCATCCAAAGCAGCGTGGGCAGCAGGGGAGGTGGGGATTGTGCCCCTCTGCTCTGCTCTGGTCAGACCCCACCTGGAACACTGCACCCAGCTCTGGGGACTCAGCATTGGAGCGACATGGATCTATTGGAGTGAGTCCAGAAGAGGGACACCAAGATGATCAGAGAGCTAAGCACCTCCCCTGTGAGGAAAGGCTGAGAGATTAGAGTTGTTCAGCCTGGAGCAGAGAAGGCTCCAGGGTAACTTAACTAAGGCCTTTCATGTCTGAAGGGAACTTACAAGGATGATTGGGGCAAGACTATTTACGAGAGCATGAAAGGATAAGGGGGAATGTGTTCAAATTGAAAGAGAGTCATTTTTGGCTAGGTATTAGAAAAAGTTTTACTGTGAAGGTGGTAAGGCACTGGTATAGGCTGCCCAGAGAAGTTGTGGATGCCCCTTCCTTGGAAGTGTTCAAGAACAGGCGTGATGGGGCTCTGAGCAGCTTGGTCTAGTGGGAAACATCCCTGCCCATGGCAGAGGGCTTGGAACTTGGATCTTCAAGGTCCCATTCTGAAACAAACTATCCTGTGATTCTGTGACTCAATGATAACATTCCTGGGGGACAGAAAAGAAAAGAAAGAAGGATAAAATTACATATGCCATTTCACAACCAGAACACAAATAACTGGTTTTTTTCCCATTCCACGTGGTTAGGCATTACGAGTGAAAACATTTCATTTGCAAATATTGCTGTAAACACACATGGTCAATTTCATATTCCTTCCAAACTGTAGACTTAAAATATGTTAATGGCAGTGCAACACAAATCCCTTAGTAGCTGCTTTATGGTTAAATAATGAAACATTATTTATTACATTGTTTGTTTATGAAAGCATTGCATGTTTTCCATGCCAAAGCTCCCACTATCAATTTGTACCTGCTAAATATTCCCTGCTTCTGAAAAGCAGCTTACCTCCTAGGGTCCCCATAAAAGGTAGTCTAAACAGACACTTAAATTCAGAATATATTCCCACAGTACCCAGAGTGCCAATACCAGTTTCTTTTTGCCGAATTTTTCAAAAACCTGTTAATCTATTTTGGGCCACTTGTGTTGAGAATAGAGCACTTAAGAAAGTTTTCAATTCTGTTTGGATTTAAGCTACTGGTCTCAGCTTACATCTAGTGAAACCTTTCTACATCAAAAAACCCTTTGTAGATCAGAACTTAAATTTACCATAAGGCCTCCCTTAACCAGATATAGTTTGACTATATGCCTACAATAACGTGGCAAAAAGGAGTACAACTCTACAAATTCCTTTTTGCACTCAAGGCAATTGGAATACAGTCATTGACTTCACCACATCAAACACAGATCCCCAGATGTAAAAGCCACTCAGTCATGTGATGCTCTGCCTTTCAAATAAGACATAAATGAAAGTACAAGTTAAACAAGTTAGGTCATACATGAATTAAGTGGAAAAATTCTCTGTGAAAAATGGGTCCCCAGATTAGGGCTCTTAACATCTAATCGCTTAGAGATGAATTCTGAATAAGAATCATAATTTAATCACTTAGAAAAGAAGCTATCAGTAAGTCTTTATAATAATTACAGGCTTGTTTGTTACGTAGTATCTTTTAGAGGTGTATTTCACGTTTTGTTAGGAAAAAAAATTAGATTTTCTCTCTATCAACTCGGGGAAGGAAACTTTTTGATACATTTTAGTGCTATAAAATTTCAAAATATGTCCCAAGATGCTTTTTTTTTTTTTTTTTTCTTCCAGTTTTGTATTTTGCACAAAGACTGAACATGTGCATTTTGGTAAGCATGGATGTTCGAGTACTGCTGTTCCCCTGGTAAGAATTACATTATGAGAACAATTGAGAGAATGGAGATGAGTCCACCCACTGCACTGAGCAGCTCTGTTACCTCTTTTACTCTGAGGTAAAAGCCATCCCTTCCATCAGTTCTGTACACTGATGCTGTACTGAAGCATTTTCACAGGAGAGATGAAACTCCTTCCTTCAAACAAGCATCCAAAACAGGTGAGTTTTGAGAGCTGAAAGCTGAACCCTAAAGTGTTCAGTGATTTTAAGGGTGATAAATTTTTCTTTACCTGAAATTACACTGAGAAAGTGTTGTTGCAAGCAACAGAAAGTAACTAAACTTAAGGGCAAACCCTGCATCTCACAGCTCAGCCCGGTTTATCAGCTTAATCATATTTACTCTGTGCAAGCTCCCTGGCACGGAAGCTCACATCATACCTGCACTGCAGATTAACAGCTCAGAGATCACCTTCAATAGTGGCTGCAGCTAAAGGGTTAATTGTGTGTGGACGTCAATCATCATCAGTCAGTCAATCATGCAACTAATTCCTTCAGGGGTCACAGTTGCAACAAGGACAGCAGTTG
This sequence comes from Malurus cyaneus samueli, assembly GCA_009741485.1. Classification (NCBI taxonomy): domain Eukaryota; kingdom Metazoa; phylum Chordata; class Aves; order Passeriformes; family Maluridae; genus Malurus; species Malurus cyaneus. The sequence continues at coordinate 54,017,735 of CM019236.1, read as the reverse complement.
ACAGGAGAGCTGACAGACTGAGAATCCTACCACCTAGGTAACAGTTTATGCATACCAAGTCACTCATTACACAAACAGATGGCATAGTCCATTCAGTGCAGGGTAAGCCCTTGGGCATTTTTGACATTTTAACCAAAACAATCCTTTGAAGAGCAGGGTGACAAAAAATGTCTCCATTTCTGTACTGCCATTGCATTCAATTTACCGCAGCAAACTGCTTTTGTCTTCCCACCTCTGTTCCCTCCCTTCACCACAAGTGTCTTTTGCCAGCAAGAAATGAGAAGAAAATGAATGCAATTGAGATTTTAAAGAAATGCTACTCATTAATTGACATACTAATTTATGCAAGGATACATACAAGTAGCCTGCATTCTCTCACTTCTTTAGAAGAGAAAAAATATCTTTGCACAGCTATAACATATTTTTACTGCTTTGAAGACAATCCCTGTGTAGGCAAACAACCACCTGCTTTCTTAAGAATGATAATTTCTACTTAATGCTATGTCTTATTGTAAAATGAGCCTAAAATTCATAGCAGAACCATAAAGCAGAACTTGTTTACTTTCCAAGAGAAAGAAAACCTGAGTGAGAAATAATTGGAAAGGAGTATTAACTATGAAAACATTGAAAACTAAGTAGCAACAAACCTTTGAAGACCCCAGTGGAAAAGCAAGATGTCTATAGGATGGGGAGAAAATGTCCTTGTGTGCATTTAGGAACTTATGGACAAAAGGTGGATAACCCTTACCCGGATCACTGAATTTGATTCTTTTCTTTCCTGATAACTCCAAGCCACGAGTATACAAGCTACGTGAAATAAATATTTAGTGTACAACAGTACAAGACAGTTTCCAGCAGTTCAGTAATTCTCTCAACAACTGGCATAATATCCAAAACAGCAAACTAAAGCAGTGCAAGGAAGGGCAAGGACACCACTGCCCCGAACCTACACTTTTCCCTTGGTCAGGGAGCACGCACCTCACAAACCAGCCATCCACGAACATCCAGCAGTCCCTAGAAATTTCAGGCAGCTTTGAATCTGTCAATTTTTCTAAATCTGAGTATAGAAGGAAGACAGATTTGTTGGCTGGTTTTGGATTTTCTTGTGCTCAGTGGAAGCTGCTGCCCAGTGAAAAATTTGGCCTGCCTCAGGTACTTCAGGGAAAGGTGTAAACATCTGCAGGAGTTAACACATGTCTTCAGAGGTGGAGAAGTTCTAAGTTACTTCTGTAACTGACCTCAGAAACTCCAAAACAACAAAATAGCATAAAGACCAAAATGTAATCAACAAGAATAGATTAAGTTCCTTTTTTTTTTTTCACCATTCGCTTGATATCATGACTGTTTCAAAGTGCTTTTGTTGGCTACAGAGACAGTGATTTCAGAAATAGCTCAAATCATTCATTAGCTTTATATTGTGTCACTACTGAAGAAAAATACTTCAAATTGACTTGGATTGCTCCTCATATTTTCAGCACATCCATCAGATTAATTATAGCTATGCTATTTTTTTAAGTTCTTTTTTCCTGCTGTAATAGCTAGAGATAGAAGACCATATTGCATTCATGGCCTTTCTGCCTTCGGAGATCTATGTACAAATTTTACATCAATCCAGCCAAAACGACCACAATGTAATGTGAGCTAAAAGCAGTTGCATGATTCAGTTTCTTGCTTAGTTCTCCAATATTATAATGCTGTCACCTTAAAATGAGGCTTTTATAGCCCAAGGACTGGGCTTCAACTGGTAAAATTTCTATAAAGGTTAGATATATGATTCAGATAAAGAGTTAATAAATGACTAGCTAGGTCATATAAGCAGGTGGCAGATATACATGAGACATAATACCCAACTAAAAGCTGGCTAATAGAACGATACCAGCAGTGATTCATATTTGGAATAGTGATATTGAAGGTTTATGTTTGAAAAGATTTGAAGCATTTACTTATAATTGTTTGAACTTAAAGGTTCCAAAGAGTGAAAATAAACTGCAGAAAGCAGAAAAAAAATCGACTAAAATTCCAAAATGAAATAATGTATCACAGATGAAATGCAAATTATGAGTCACAGTAGCTACCAAAAGTGAAAAAGACAATACATTGAACCACAGTATCAATTTTCATCAGTCAGCTTTTATACCCACTAAATAATATGCAGAGCATGGAAATTTTCTTCTCGAAATTCAGCCAAGGCAATCTCCTACAAAAAGAATATTTTTGATTGTTAGAAATTACTTTTTTCCTCTTGTGTAATTTTGGTTTGATTTTGATCCAAAAAAATAAATTGTTTTAAAAATTTCTGATGAGCCAGAATCTCTTTGAACACTTCAGCTGTTAAACCAAATAGATGATCTCATCAGAGCAGTACCAGTACCCACAAAAATTGAAGAAAACTTTTGAATGAATTTACAAATCATCTGTTGAAGTTTCCCATGGACATTTTCATCATCAGATTGCCTCAGATGAGGAATACAATATTTCTCAGGATTTTTCACCACTTGGTGGAACTTCCAGGTCATAGCCCCAGAGCCAGTGATATGAAAATTAACAGATAAATGAACAGCAGTACCTCTTCAACTTCTCAAATCAACAACATCTTCCGACATTTCCGCACTCAAAATAGAGTGGAACAATTCAATTGGAACAATTGCTATCTATTTCAAGAGAAAGATCAAATCTCCAAATAAAGATACTCTTCAGCAAAGAGTTTCAGTCCTGCCTCCTTGAAGCATAACTAGCCAATCTCATCTGCAAAACAGCAAAAAGAGCTTCTGATAGATCTATATACAATTGTGTTCTGCCTTTACAAAAATATTTCAAAGAGAAGCCCCACTCTAAAGAAATGTTTGGAGAAATTATCTAAACATGTCCCTAATTTAAAATACATTCTTATTTATTTTTCCAAGTACAGCTCTTACTTGGCCTACATCTGCATTTGTGTTGCATCCACCTTTAAAAAGGAGAAAAAGTGCGTGTTTGTTGATATATCATGTCTTAAATATACTTTAAAAACCATGGGTTTTTATTTCCTGTCCAGACTTTCATATTCAATTTTGCATCCATTTCCACCACCTCTCCCCATTATTCAGCTCTAAAGTAGTTTTCCCTGGTGGGACACCCAGGGAACAGCCTCCTGGAGGGAGGCACAAGGAGATGTGCGTGGTGTGTGTGTGTTTGCTGACTGCACGCTCACTGCGGGTTGGTGTGAGCATCGACATGGCTCTGGGTGCACCTTGGCATGTTTGCTGCACGTTTTGACTATAAAACATGAGTTATAAAACATGGTTATAAAACATGAATGCTCAAATATCCATCAACAACAACTGTAGCAATTGTCAGATAACTGAAGTGTTTTGGCAGAAAACATCAGCTATTTGTAAACAAAAAGAGCCATGCAATCGTTGATTTTTCTATCTGATTTGTTTTAAAATAAGAATAAATTCCTACTAAAGAGGAATAGTAGTTCTCAAAAAAAAATAATTGGAAAAATACTTCTCCCCTTACCTAGCTCAGAGTGAATATTCTCCAGTCTTCGGAAGCCTGTGCATTCAAGATGCCAAACCAAGATATATTCTAAGGTTCTGCCTCTAAGGAGTTGCTTAATTCAAAATTGCAGGTATACAAGAAGTGACAGCCTTGTAAAAAAGAAAAAAAAATGCTTTAAACCTTTCAATATGTAACATTTCTTCACATGAAATGATTAATTAAACAGCAGCTTGCTTTCTTTGAAGTCTGAAAAATGACTTCACATTTACAAATTTTAGAATTTGTGAAGGGAGTGGAGGAAGGAAAACAAATAAGCTACGCAGTGATATCTGTAGTAAATTCACACCCAACACTAAACATAAAAAGGGAAAGCAGTTTAACTAGTACAAAAAAGAAGTGCAGTTGGAACCTAAATTAAGCTTTCATAATTACAAGAATGATATTTACTTTACAGAATGGGATTAAAAAAAAAAAAGAAGAGAAAAGAAAAAAAAGAGAATAGAAAAAAACAACTTCTGCTGAATACATTCTGATATACTAACCTTGCCAATAAAAATGTTTAAACCTCAGTTACAACTCCCTGGGGAATGGCAGCTATTATCCCCTATTGAGCTGGTGCTTACCATACAGAGTCTGAACAATTCATACAGAAAAATAAACCATAACGTTCCTGTTTATTATTACTTTAGCTGAGAGGTGCTGACATTAAACAGTTCTGCACTGCTGCTATAAATCAGCATGCTGTGGATGTTCTCAGCATGGGACTAGGGCTCCCTGGTAACAGCTCTCATCAAGGCAACCAGCTGTCAGAATTCTTCAAATTAAACTGTTATTACTGTAGTATTCATTAGTCAGTTACTGACTATTAAGATATTTTTATATCTGAGCCATTGACATTGGATATTGCTTTTTAATATGCAAGTTATATATAAACATGATTAAGTAGTTCATGTGGGGTTGACAGCTTCTATTATAGCTTGATCTCCTCTTTGTAGGGACTGTGGTGTTGGAGATAACATCCTGGTCTGTACTTAAATTAATTTTCTATTTAAAAGTCTTGTATTTCTGCAGTGATTGATAAGCTGGTTCCACTAAGCACCAGCATTCATGTTGCAGAGGTGTAATGCAATACAAAAAGGATATGCAATAGATTTGACCATAATATAAAGTGATAAAAATTGTTAATTTTAATTGCATTTCTGTCCATATTAGCTTTTGATCATTTTGTTTAGCTAAGACTCATGTAAGTGTGGTTGCAAAATAGATGAGATTCCAATTTTTTAGTACATGCTTTAGTTGTTTAATTATTTTGTACAATAATGTAACTCATTTAAATAGGAGCATCCTTAACAGTTCAACAAGTTTGGTTTGTTTTTTTTTCTTCTAAAATATTGGTTAAAAAATACTCAAAAGTCTTTTGATAGAAGTGATTTCTCTTGTTTCCAGATAGCGATGAAAATTTTTTTTAGCACCTTTCTCTGTATATCTGGGAGGCACTTTCTATGCTGTGCTTACATCTCAGGCATATCTCCTTTGTTTCCAGGATATATTTTTGGGTAAGTCTCCAGTTTTAGCTAAAATTTTGGTTTGTTCCTGTTTCAAACGACACTCCCTTTCTCTTGCTACGTGGACATTTGTGAAGCACTGCAGGATTTACACACCCCTGCTTTAGGGCTTTGTTTCCTCAGCCCACCTTTAAGCTTTAAGCCAGAAAAAGTTAGCTTTGCCTGCAGTACTCTGTGTTGGCAAGCACAGGAGAGGACTACTCTTACAAGCCTGAATGTCTCTGAACAGAAAGCTTTCCCCACTAATTCATCCCCAGAAACTGCTTCAATATGAGCAGTAACTAAGGAATCACAGCATGGGCATTTCCCTGCATGATGGGAAACACCTCAAAGCCCTTCCTAACAAGGAGCATATCTTAAACTTACACAGCAGCTCTCTGATAAAAACTTTTCTATTGGCACCACTAGAGATCTTCAGAAGCAGAAAAAAAAATCCCTAGGAGACCTTGTGGTCATATTTTCCTGAGAGGAAATCTAGCTTTACTGGAAAGAATAGAATTACTGAGATCAAAACCTAAACAATGGTCCTGAAAATTCTTGTAACAAAAGCAACTCAGAGAAAATCCCTTTCCTCATAGAGGTGTGTTTACAAAACATTCTTGGTGAAATGATTAATATGTCTGTGTGGCCATGACAGTCCTTCAGTACATGAGACAACAAAGATATTTTTGCTTTAATCATGCTTTTATGGAGGTTAACCATGGAGCTAATCAAGGAGATCAGATTTTTATTTTCTCCCTCCCCCATTCTCCTACTTTTGACAGTTAAACCCTGGAAGCAGTTAAAAAAGAGAGGATTGGAAAAATCATCCCAGTAAACAAAAAGTCAAGATATGTTTTACACATCAAAACCTCCACATGAGTTATGACATTTAAGATTTGTTTAAAGGAGTTTCCTATTCTATAAGGAGTTTAACTTTCTGAACATCTCTGAAAATGACTTGAGAGAAGCGATGTTTAATCACTGTTGGGACAGAGACAGGGAGACTTCCTTTTGCTGTTGGGTTGGTGTGTGCCAGTCCAGACTGGGCCGCTTCCACCCTCTCTAAAATTACTCAAGCTATCTATCCAGTTATCTGGAACTAGAGGAGATTTCCATTAGCAGAAGCTTCACATAAAACAAGGGCCACTTATCTGTGTCTAACTTCATTGTCCATAGGTAGTGGAAATTAAAATAAAAATAGCTGAAAATCCCTCCTTCAAATTTCACACAGACCTTTCCAACTTGTCACTTTTCAGCAGTTTCTAGACGTTGTCAAAATACTCTTGATTTTTTTCTAAGGCTACAGGCACTGAAAACTATGATTATAGCACTGAAGTTTCAACAGCACACTAGGTAGGAAATAAAAATATTTTTTACATAGCTTAAAAGAAATGGAAAAAAACGAAGTCTAACATACAGGGTAAAAAGCTGTATCCAGGTAGTTTGGATACAGAACAGAAGTTTACACCACTGGGAGCAAGAGCACTGCAGAGAGCCACACATGCATGATGAATGAGACAGTAAAAATGTGCTTATGGAAGTGTGATGACAGTTCTGTGTCCATAAGACATACATCTCCAAGGTACACTTGTGCATCTGTTATATATTTCGGTATTGTTTCTTCTTCAGCTTCGAGTCATTTGAGAAGGTGAGAATATATGCCCAAAAGGCCATAAAGAGAGAAAAGTTAGCAGCGGTCATAAGGCGACAACATGAGTGGCTAGAAAGATTTATCAGCAGGAAGAGCAGATAATATTGTAAATGCCCTGGAAGATTCTGCAGTGGAAGAAGGCAGCTCTGCTGTTCACTCTCCTGTTACATCAAAGGTGAGTTATGTTTTCCTCCTTATTGTGCAGCCTCTACAACTCAGTAGTAGTAATAAAACAGAGCCTGCCAGGTTTTTTTTTGACATTAATCAGCCTTCTCTCCAATGATGACTTTTCTTTCCTTTTTCCTCACTATTGCCAGGATAGGCAAAAGGCAAAGAGAAGTCCAACACTCAGTTGGAATAGGTGAATGCAAATAGGGCTAAAAGGGCAAGAACACAGGCAGCAAAACCCACCCGTCCCTACAACCAAAAGGAAGGCTTTCAATGCCCTCCCTATGTGTTATTGTGCAGCATTTTATAGAGTGGTTATACAAATTCTTAAATCTTGCTAACAAAGTTTGCACCTAGGGCTTACAGCAATCAGTATTTTGCAACTCTTAGGCCCACATGACCTCTTTGCCCACAAATGGGTGAGCCTTTAGTGCATGAGTCAGTTGTTTTCTGCTTTCTGCTTTGAAGATGGCAAATACACAAAGAGCAACAACCAGTACCATGCTGTAAAGTTCATCTGAAGCAACAGGAAAGAAGATCTTGGTCTCCAGAGCTTAAGCAGAAACTGCTACAAGAATTGAAAATTTAGATCAAATGATACAGATGAAAGGGGTTCAAAAACATCACAACAACAAAGATTCCCAGCAAAAAATGACACTCCAGATGCGTGGAATGTCTTACAATGTAAAGAATGGAAAGTTCAATAAACATTGCTAACCAAGAGAAATGCTTTGAAGCTGTGGAGTCTGCTACAGAAAGTGCTAAAGAGCCATACTCCACCATGAGGAAAATTTGTGTGTAGGGCACTTCAGAAGCATATACAGGAACTCAAAAGGCTTGGCATATCATTACATCAAACTAGATGTTAAATCAAGATAAAATTGAACTTGTGCACACGATAGGTGTACACAAATATCCAGCCACAGCTGACTATGACACCCGATTTCCCACCTTAATCATGTTTTGTTGCCTTGGCAGTAAGCACAATGAAGTTTCTGTGGTTCCAACAGATCATGCTGATACTGGAGAATTTTCATCATCTTGAGCACTGTGATAAATGCTGCCAATGCTGTACAAGGTAACTGTAGTGTGCTAAAGAGTAAGATTCATTAAGTCAGTGTATAAAGGAGTCAGCTGTTCTTCAGTCCTCTTCATGAATAAATAAATGCAGCATGACATAATAAGCTTCCTCACCACCTAGACAGAGAAACAATTTAGGAACAATACTCAAACATTTAATTTTATGGGAGATTACCAGAAAAAAAAAAAAGTGCTTTTCAGGCTATATTTGAGTTCCAAGGTACTAAAAAAAAAGCCAATACTACTTTAGACAGCTTATGTACTCTAACTGCCAAAAGAAACCCCAAAACTTTTACAATTTAATTTGCAGATATGGGAATTTAAAATCAAGTGCAGGTTAAGAATATCCACCATTTTTACCACAGCTGCTTTGATGTCTTAATACATACCACATGGCCAGTAATTATGAAAAGAAATTGGCAGCTCTTTTACGTTGCATTCACTTTCCCTTTCTTATGTTTGGCTGAGCTTCTTCTCTCCTGGAAAGCAAGCCAGAATACTCTATTGTTGTGAAGAAGCTGGAAATATAAACATCTGCCTTCTCCTTCATCAGTTAACACAAGGCAGCAGAAAACACTCAGTACTGCTAATTGGGAGATGCAAAGCAGAGAATAACTCAACCAGCAATATGACTGGATTCATGTGATGTTTATAGAAACAATGAGAGGAAGAATTTTCTTCCAAATGTTAAAAAAACCTCCTTTTAGCACGTGTTTTGTAGTGATTCTTTTACTGATATAAAATAGCCTTCAGAACTGGACAGACTATAGCCCACTGCAGATTTCAGGTATTTTTAGGGAAACTATATACACAGCAAACCCAACTGTGAAAATATTGCAGTTTTAGTACAAAACACTAGCATGGTGACTAAATTCAGTGCATACTCACAAATTGGATCTAAACCGTTACAATTACGGATACTAATAGTGAAAAAAATATGGCCTAACTATTATAATAAAGACTGCAAGACCACCTTTCTACTTCTATAAGCTATGAAACACACAGATGGCAACAGTCTTCGGGAAACGAAATAACAGTTTTGCTATAATGAAGTGTTAGAGGGGGTCATGTTGAGAAAAAAACCCACTTCAGATAAGCCAGCACCAGTTCTCCTGGTTACTGTGGGAGCCTGGCAGCCAGATGTGTGAAGTTACAGTGCCTCAGAGGGCTAGTTGGTTTGGGAAGAAAGAATAGGATTAATACAAGAATTGAACATATGGTCTTTGTAGGACAAAAAAAGTTTTGTCTTTCAAAAAAAACCCAAACCCACCAAAAACCCATACCCTGCCCCCCAACCCCTGCATCACATCACAGGCTTTGTTTGATATGTAAAGTATGGAGAAAGGAAAATTCTTGACCTTTAAACCAGCGCGAGACATAATGGGGATACATGGGCTGTGAAAGATGTTTGTGGTTTGTTGTCAAAAAGAAACAACAAGAAGTTGCATTATTTTCAAAGTAGGGAGGAAATAATCTCAGTCTTGGCTATCAATGAGACTGACCAAAAATTACGTATGATGTAGCTGGGGTTTCAGAATTCTTGCATAGCATGTGTCTACTTCATCTCATGTATGCACCCAAGAAAACTTAAAACTATTTTACCTAAGCTAAACAAGGCAGGGCTTTGAAGTTTTACTATGTCAGCAAATTTTCTCTCTCACGAATTCTAAAAGTTTTTCTTCTCACCCATAGACTGGATAAGGAAGTAAAGTTTTTCCCTACTTCCCTTGTAGATCCTTCAAAATCCACTCTGCAAGTTAGCATTAAAGTAAAAATAGAACCAAAAATTGCTTGAAAACAAATACAGAGCATTGACACACGTCCATTGTGTAATCACGTTAGGAGAAATGATCCCCAAAGAAACCCTGTCTCATTATTTTAAACTTGTGTTGAAATGGAGATTTCATGGATTCCAGTAACATGTTCACTACTATTCTGAACTAAAAGTAACTCTTTGTGATGAAACATTTTACTGGGAAAAGATGGCTTGTGTTGGAGGGGCTTTTGATCAAGAATTCACAAAACAGCTGATATGATGAAGTTCCTGCCACATCTCACAGTGCCACATATTTTTCATGGTATGTTCAGCTAAAAAGCATGGATTTTTAAAATTTAATCTTTCTCATAGTGGTCAGTGTTCTGGGTGAACCAAATTTCTGCAGATCAAAACTACTGAAATTTCGTAGGTTAAGAAAGAGTGCAATGTTTGACCAGAAAGTGCAAATCAAAGTGAGTATTTTGTTTCAAGGGACTGGTTTGTTCATCCCCTTACTACTTAAATTTCCTTTGTTCTTACTCTGCTAAACAAAACACAAAAAGCAAGTCTCCAGCACATATTTAGACATGACACTATTTGCTGCTTAGGAATTTTGTATTTTAATTTGAAAAAGTAAGCTAGAAAGTACTTAATGACGATGTTTGGTTTTCATAATAACTAAACAGAGAAGAAACAGTGTGACTTTTTTAGAACTATTTTAAACAACATTGACAACATGCTGATCTCATTGACATCAAATATTTCCTAGTGAATGTTCCCAAGCTGGGATTTCATCTAGGCTTCTAACACTTTACAAGGTCAGGAACCTGTTCCTTGCTGTTCAACACTTGGGGTGTGTGATTTCTCATTTTCAAAGAAACAGTTTGTCTTCTTACGGACATCTATATATGCTTCTTGTCTGTGTGGCTGTTTTAATGTAGTCATTCTTGGATGACTGCTTAGGACTCTCTACTGGGCTCACAGTAAGAGAAATCTTCTTGGAGCCAAATGATTGGCAATTGAGTCAGTTTAACCCCAAGCCATTTGTTCAGTACTGGCTGACACAGGGTAACAGTCTTCCTTCCTCGTGTAGCAGTGAGCAAGAGATAGAGAAGTACGAAGTCACAACCTTCTGTGCTTTCTTGAAGCATGAGCATACTATTTTCATCAAACACTTTATATTTTAAATATAAGGCAGTAACCACAGGGAAAGCAAACCCTCTGTATAATCTCTGTACTGCTTCCACGAAGATTGGCTGTGACTTAAAATAGCTGGGGGTTATTAACCCTGTAAATCTTTCCGAAAGATATTTCAGCTGTGTTCAGAAAAATCAGCATACCTTGGATGTGAATAAATTACAGACTTTCAGGCTATGTTTCAATAATTAAATCATTTATTATACCCCAAAAGACAAAGCTGACCTTACAACCCATAAGTCCCCCTCCCTGCCCATCACAAGAAAATACCCAACCGTTTGATCAAGTCCCTCTATTTCCTCAGTCTGACAAACTGATTCTTCTCTTGGACTATTTTAAAGTTAATTGAACATTTTAAATCAATTTGTAAGAGTGAATTATTTCAGTGTGGAGAACTTTATGGATGAATGAAAATTCATCTACATTATTTGTAATAATTGGAAAAACATTATGACTTTTCACTATAAAAGTACGTCTAATTTTTGCCAGAGCCTTAACCTGATGATACTTAAGTATGAAATTAACTTTGCACCTGTGCACTCATTGTGTCTATTGTTATTCTCCTACGAGAAATAAGATCCTCAGAGGACTCGTGGTTAGAGGTGTGAAATAAACCCAAATGTTTTAATGAATGCCACAATGTTGAGTATAACAATAATACACAATTTATTGTAGGAGGAATGCTAGAAACTTTGTATCTAAATAATTTTCTCTTTAGTCTAGGTCACCATAAACCCTCCTACTTTAGTGCAAAAATAACTAGATTATAGCCTTGAGCCTTTGAATTTAGCAGAGTATAAAAATTCCTCCAGACTCCAGAAGGAGACTCTCCTAAACACGTTTGACATGACTTGTATGATGTTTGAGATGTATCCACCCATGGCATTTTGCAGCCCCCCCTGGAAAAACCTGGAGGGAAATAATAAGGAGACATCTGAAAATGTGATAATGAGCATAAGAGATACTGTTAGAAGAATAAAGGTATAATTCACTGCAGGTTCTCCCCTCTTTTGTTTCAGACTCAAGTAGACTAACCAAAACGTAAAGTGTCTAACTATACTTTAAATCCCAGAAAAGTAATTTTCAAACCCTTTTTTGTGCCATAAAAGTTATGCAATTCATGAGAAGAAAGATTTTAGGTTTATGACTCAAAAACTTATGAAACAATTAAAAGAAAACTGTGGTGGTATTGAAACATCAATTGAGCGAACAAAATCAAGCTGCTTACACATTTTATTTTATTTTCTCGTGAATAATAGATGGGACATCTCTTGGAGCTGCCCTTATAACAAATTCTAAACTTTTAACGCAAAGCTGATTTAGAAACTTGAAATGTAATTTAGTGATTGACTGAGATGATGCACAAATGGCCTCAAGTGTTTTAGAGTAACAAAGTAAAACAAACTTTAAAAATAAGATCGAAAGTCATTGCATTTTATTTCACTCTTCAGAACTTACGTTTTGATACATGCAGATCCTTATTTTTTATTTCAAAGTTTTTCAAAGAAGAAAAACTTGGAATGAAATCAGCATAGAGAAATGCATGTAAGGAGAACTCGTGCTCAGTTAATTTAAAAGCAGAAAATTGTTGGCAAAAAGGGAGGTTGCCAAAATCCAAAGTATAAACAGCAAAAATAAAACACAACTTCTTAATTGCACGTGAGTTTCACACCACTGAGCAGGTAGAAAAATACAACAATTTTACAACAACAATACAACAATGATACAATTCACAAGAGTGAATTTTACACACTTCCACACAGTATAAATATGGAATTTTTAAAGGTGTGACCTGCCTTTACAAGCTGAGTATGAGGAGTCATCAGCTGTGTAAGTACTAACTTTAACCTCTTGCTTGGACCCCCAAATTTCTTGTTTCTTGTCTGTTAATTAAAAGCATGGAGAAGATTTAAATGCTTGCAAGATATTTTTTTGTTTTCTAAATGCAAAGCAGATATAATATCTAAATTGCAGGTCTTGTATTAAAAAATTAATACGGATATTTTGGGCTTCTCCAAGACTCAGCTCTCTTAACTGCATGCAAATTTGTTTCACTTACCATCAAGCTACAGTTAGCAGTGAAATCGATCACACAGCAAAAATATGGAAAACGTAGATGAAAAACAATGAAGGACTTGATGTGTAGCAGAAGTAATCACTGTGAATTATCGGAGTGGATAACGCTTCAAAAATCAGTAAAGGAAAAATGTTACTCTTTTTAAGTGTCATATTACAACAATGTTTTGCTGAAAACTGTTGTCTGCATCCAATTTAGGAAGGCATCTGCTCATGTTTGCTTAAAACAAAAGGGTGGTTGACTTAATGAATTATTTACAGGCATGCAATATGGCAACGGTATCATTATGAACTCTCTCCTCAGATCTCCTCTGGCTACTCCTGGCAGGGTGTCAATTTGCTTGTTTTTATGGTAGGTGCAAGAAATTATGGAGCTATTTTCTGAAATGAGATTCTGCTATTCGACTTGCTAAATGTTAACAAAGTCAGTGAACAAACCACATCATTGCAACATTGCTGGGAAAAGATTTATTTCTTAATAAAAGAACAGTGTTCACAAGCACAGCTCTACACCAAAATTTTTGAAGTAGGCATGCAGAGACTTACCACAAATAGGTAGTTTCCTAAAACAACCAAATTTTAGAAAATATTTTTGATAGCAACAAGAGGTTTTGCATATCTTTTAAGAGGATTCTTTTAAACACGAGGACTATTTTTAATGCACTTTCCTTATTCTCATCAGCATAGTAAGGGCCTGCCAGGCAATCACACCAGCAGTACTCAATTACAGAAACCAGAGGAAAAAAATTATTTGGAAGCAAGAATTCAGAAATATGAGGATTTTTTTTTCTGAGAGGCAATGTATACAATCTTCCAACCACTTGGGCAACGGACACATTAAGATTTCCTGCAAGATAGCTACACTACCACTTAATTTCAAAGGATAAGGTAGGGTGAAAAAGAGTTTAGTGAAAGTCTCCCATACTTGTGTGAATTTGCCAAAGAATACTAACAAAGCACTGCACTAACAGAAAAGAAGAACCAAGTGGGGATTCCCAAAGTTCCCCATCCAATCTCATCCTATTTCATCACTAATGAGCTAGATAATAGAGTAGAGTATATTAGTACATTTGGAGGAGACACCAGGCTAAAAGCAATGGCAAGTGCTGGAGGGCGACTTTAGAATACAAAATGATTCTGATAAACTGGATAAATAGCCAGGGGGAAAAAAAAAAAAAAAAAGGCAAACAAGAAAATAAAAGAGCATTACAGAATATTTTTCTTGGTATGAACAGTCACTCCAGTGTGGGACAGGGAACATCTGCAGCACTGCATGGATATGCAGGTTCTGCTTAATCATAAGCTGAACATGAATCCACAGTGCTCTGTCAGTGCAAGGAAAACACTTAAATTATCAGGATGCACAAACTCTATGGACAACTAAAGAGAAGAGTTTAGCACGACTGCTCAGTGCTGACACTGTCTTAGCTCTATTTATCTCACCACTAGGAGAAACATTTTTTTATCTGCCTCCAACTGGTCTGTAAAAGAAGCCTAAAAACATGGCTCACAAAGGCTAAACTATCATTCTGGTTTGTCTTGAGAAGAAAAAGAGGAAGGAGAACTGATACATTAAAATCATCACATACTGAAGTAGTTTTCATGTACATGAATGATCTAGTTTGAAAATAATATTCCATTTATTAATTTAATTTCAACATTTTCTATAGTAATACTGATTTGTAATTTATCAGATAAGAAATAAGCAATCTTTATTACATATGCATGATTGAGCTTCTTAGGCACTCATTTGAGGAGACAGTGGGATAGAGGCTGTCAAAACTGAGTGCATATGTTGTACAGAGAACATTGTATGTAGAAATTAAACACTGACTTACAAAAGTTATTTTGCTCATTCATGACAACACTGTTGCTCAGAATTCTAATACAGTGGTATGACCCAGGAGACATTGCATCATCTTAATGTAATAGTTGCTTTCCCCTACCTCATGGAGAAAAAAAACCAAAATAATAAAAATAAAAGGAAGAAAAAAAAAAAAAAAAAAAAAAAAAAGAAGGGAGGACTGAGATAAAAAAAGTTAAGATGCTTCATATGTTTCACAAAGCCTTCAGATCAGGGAAGCCATATTATTTTCAAGAGTACCTGTTTGTAGTTGTTTTAATAGACATAGTAGTTTAACAAATTACCTTTGTATATTCAGGTGGGGTGATAAATGGATGTTCCATATTAACACAGATCTCATTCATCTCGTTTGTGCCCGTTGTCACTTGCTTTCTGACCAAAGCAGTGGGTTTGCTTCCCTTTATTATAAGTCTTCTGGGAATCATAGCATTTCCAAAACAGGTCTAAAGTCACATAGGAAAGATTTCAGGGATGCTATCAACTTGTGTATAATTGGTTAATCTGGACAGGTTCTGGTGATTGTGTTCTCTGTGCTGGGGTCTTTTCTCTAAAGGGAGACAAGGACAGGAAAGCTGGTACTTGTGTGTGTCTGGCATCCAGAATGAAGCACTTTCCTCTGCATTTATTACACCCCAGCTATGTTCTGTGAGAGAAACTGCAACTGTGCTTTTCCTTTGGGGGACAAAAACCTATCAACTTGACAAGTCGATGGTCCGTTTGAATAACATATGAGTAAATGGGTATTTTACAGAGCTGTGAGAGGGCTTTAACTCTTTTAAAATAAGCAAAGATGAGAAACTGCAGTGGAATATCCCAAAACACAGGAAGAGGCACCTGATCAGCCCTTATTATAATCTCCAAGGATTGCTCTTTAATGTTTATGTGCAGTCCTGATGATACGAAATTTCTTATGCAGGTATTTTGACAAAAAAAATTTCCTCAGCAATCCCCTTAGAGGAATCTTCCCCTGACAGATTCAAAAGGCAGACCTTTCACCCCGAATGTCTGCAACTTAAAAATAACTGAATGCAGATTTTAATTGCTCTGTATAGTATGTTCATTACTGTTGTTTTCCCATTATATTCAATAAAATTATTTGAACATACACAGGCCAGAGGCATTTCAGCTTCAGAGAGCAGGGAAGTGACCAGCTCAGTTGGAATATTTAAGCACAAAGCTGGAAGGACACCAGGACACTTATAAACATAATATGGAATTTTAGTTAATTTCCCTGTCTTATAAAGATGTTTTTACATTTAGTATGGACGATAGTGTGTTTGTGGCAAGGGTAGGTTCGACTCAATTTATTAAGTGCAAGTTTAGCTCTTGAAGCCTTCAGCAATTCCACACTTTCTGCTTAGCTACAGAGAGAGTAATCAGTCTTCCCCTTACAGCAGCACTGTTTGGTATTTGAAAAATACATTGTATTTATGAAGAGAGAGGAAGAACAACTAAAGAGAACTGCTGGAGAATAAAAAATTGAATTGTCTTTATAGTTAGGTTGCAGTCCTGCACATGTTGTTCTGTTGTTATCTAAAGGACATTACTTGGTCTCTCTTCTGTCAATGTGCTTGTCTGCACCCTCGGGGTCCCTGGAAAAGTTTCTTCCTAGTTCTTCTGTAGCTCTTGTTTATCCACTCAC
The DNA here is from genome assembly GCA_009741485.1 of Malurus cyaneus samueli. Classification (NCBI taxonomy): domain Eukaryota; kingdom Metazoa; phylum Chordata; class Aves; order Passeriformes; family Maluridae; genus Malurus; species Malurus cyaneus. Next base: position 54,001,271 of record CM019236.1, on the reverse strand, counting down.
ATATATGACAGTCCATTGACACCAAGCCTTGAGCACCCTCAGACTCTGTCCAAGTTTGTGCTGTTTGCTAATGAATGTGTTTTCATAACTTTGTGTTTTTAAAATGACAAAATGAGTACATCCCATTTCCAGGTGAGCCTAGATGTGACGTATCCTGTGGCTCTGCACCATCTCCTGTGTGTTGTCATGTTACAGTACAGTGTCTGTCTTTTGGCTGTTTCTTCTTCCCTCCTCCACCCAGCCTCCACTTTGAAATTTCCACAGGATAAGAAAGAATCTGAAGCCGTTGTCCCTGCTACTTAAACCTTATCTCTCCAAGAAGCACATGCCCTCAGGAAGCTCATTCCATCATATTAGGAAAACTGGATCCCCCAACAGAACACTGTTCTCTGTTTTCCAAGTGTCTCCTGTTTCCTGGGTGATCTTATAACAGCAGCTGAGGGCTTCCCCAGCTGAGGCCCCTACATGCAACTCAACATTCCAGGAAAATAAATAAATCCTTGTGTTTCCTGATCTCACATGGATGTTTTGAAATGAGTACACCTAGGGGAAACCATGACATAAGCGAAGGTCAATACAGGGAGGGTGGCTGTTCATCTTCATAGGAGAGGGCAGGGATGCCCCTCATTTTCAAAATGAAACCAGCCCCAACAAATGCTATCACATTTCTACATGCCATTAATCTTGTCTCTCACTGTTTCTTGGAAGTCTTGAGGAAAGTGCACTGGAGAGGCTGCCATAGCCCCAAGCTGTCTTTTGTCAGCGTATCTGTCTTTACATCTTTATTTTGACATGATGTGTATAAAGTTGCTAACAGGAGCTAATGGTTTGAACATTGTTTTAATATTTATTGAGTTTGTAATCTCATAAGCTACAGATACAGCTAGGTTTTGAAGATGTAGAAATAGATGAGAACATTATCATCAACCAAAAAGAAAGGAATAATTATATCATGAATATGAAGAAACGAAGTCATTAAATAAAGCACAAGAAAACTGTAGTTTTGTGTGGTTTGCATTTATTTCCGTACAGAACAATATGAAAATTAAAAAAAAATAGTTAAAATATCCATCACAAGTCACCCAGTTGGCCTGAAAATTGCTTGTAGGTGTCATTTAAGGAGTGGGTGTTGTAAAGTCTATTCAAAAGCAAAAGTTCAGAGCACTTGTGTGACACAGAGAGGAAGCTGAAGAAAACTTGGATCTGACTGTGGCATCTGATGTAGAATGAAGGGATGTAAGGAAGGGGTGGAATAAGACAGGGGTGGTGAGGAAGAGCAGAGGACAAACATCTGAGAGGAAATTGTAGAAACTGAATAGTGCTGGTACAAGAAGTTAGAACTTATTAGTCAGCTAAATGTCATGAAAATGTTTAAAAAGTCATCTACCTCCTGAATTAATCACAAGTCATTTATTTATGAGTGTATGATCTCAGTTTCTAAATGCGTGAAAATGATGTCATTAAGACTGATTTCAGGAATAGTATGATATTATTTCTATTTTTCGCCTTATATTTGCGAGAAAATATCTTGTGAAATGCATGCATAGTATAATCATTCTCACAAAGCTTTCCAGTCTGAAATTAGCTTTCTACAAATATTTTACCAAAAAAGTCTACTGCATAAGTTTATGCACGATCTGCTGGTAAAGGAGGTCAGGTCTGTGTCATGCCTTTTTGAAATGCAGATACAAGGATACTCAAATAGATCAGTTCTTGTAATTCAGAAAATCTGAAATAGTCACAGAAATAATAAATCATTTTAGCATAAAAGTCTTATGGATGCCTTCTCTGTCATTGTTTTAATGTGAACTATTATTTCCTATATTTTCTAGGAGTCCAGACAATGATAAAAGCAAAAAGGAAATGAAAGATGAGTGTGATAGATGAGGTCACTGATCTCAAATGTTGTTTTTTAAGTAAGAAGGAAGTTTCATTTATGGACAGAAATGTTTTGGCACCATAGTTCTTTTATAACCAGTGCTGCATTCCTAAATTTCCTTTTAATCTCTTTTATTATTTTAAATCATTATCTGATCATATATATGACATATAATCGACAAAAGAAACTATGAAATAAATGGGAATTAAATATAAACAATCACATTTTGATGATTGAAGAGAAATAAGGGAGAAGGGTATAGGCATCAAGAAACTGGTTCCTGGTAATGGCAAAATTTTCCATATTATTATTCCTAGTCATTACTGAAGTAAAGATATCTGCAATCTAAAACGCAGCATTGGATCTTTTAAATAAAATAAATTTGTCCAGACATTAGTGCAAACAGATATGATCAGGGTTGTTATGATTATAGTATTTCCCTAATTAACATTGTAACACAATAATACATGCTGTCAGATTGCAGGATCTTATTTCATATATTTATTCCCCAGCCATGCCTTTTAATAAAGCTGCAGAGAGGATCGGATTATACTCACACAGTACATTGGATTCATCTTCCTGTACTAAAGCAAATATACCTCACTAATACTCTCAGTACACAGCAAACTAAGAAATCTATTGCAGAACAATTGTACCCTTTTGAGATGAAGACCACTATCAAGAGAGAAAAATTGTACCGACATTCTGCAGAATTGACAAATTATAAAAACCAAAAATCCTCAAATAGTTAAAGTGAATTTAATAATTCACTTTAATAATAATCTTTAATTCAAGGCATAGAAAATTCTGCCACTGAGTAAATATACTGTACATACTGAATCAGTGTCAAGGAGTGAAACTGCACTGCCTGGAGTCCTGCTGAGAATGTGTTACATTAATCAGCCCTGTAGCCAAAATACCGTGCAGTGCTGTTGCAAGTTGGTCTTGGGATAAATAGAAACGTGGTCTGTGTAAATGACGCTGCCTAAAGAAGGGCTCTTGCCATATTGAATATATTGCTTTTCAGGCAAATAGAGTGGTCAGATGTGACATCAGGTTTATTTGCCCCTCTCAGGAGCAGCTAAGCTAACATTGAGAAAAACTCTGTAAATTATATAATGCAAACATTATTCCCCATGGCTTGCAGCCAGACTGCTCATGTAAAGTATATCTTGAAAAAAAGAAAAGAGAAAGCTTATTCCTAAGAATGCTAAAGTGTTAATATTAATGGCAAATTTCATTTAAATGTCAAAAATAACTAATAATACATTGAAATATTCTATTGAGGTAAAGACAGCGACTGACTTGTATACCTGTTTTCTGGTCCTGTTACCAAATGCTGTTACTCTCAAAGGCATCATTGTAGCACATAGTGTAAGGAAAATCAATATGTCCAAACCAGAGACACGGTTGGTACCCAGAAAATGATGAATTACCTTTATATCAATAACTTCTCAGAACAGCTTCCAATAAGCACAGAATTATTCTGATGAAATCATCAGGTAATATGAAGACTTTATTTAAGCTTCAATGGTTAAGAACAGGAGAGACAAGTGTATATCATCATAAAGATTATAGTCGATACCTTATTCAGAAAAGGTCTGCACCAGACTATAGGTATTAGCAGAACTAATAGGAGAGCACAACCTCGAAGTTGTGATTGTAGAGGAAGGGAGAGAGGGTGCCAAAAACAATACTTGTCTTACCAGGAAATAAGAATAAGGTCTTTCTCTTGAGATGTAAAGATACAAGTTTTTGACATTGTTTTCCACCATTTGTGAAAATGTGGAATAGCAAAACATACCTTTATTTCTTCCAGACAGAAAATGCTTGTTCTTTCCATATTTCCACTCATAGTTCACAAAAAAAGTCACAGTGAATAGACTTTATGACACAGAAAGAAGTCATATCAGTCATTGGTCAGATTTCATTAGAACATGCTCTGTTGTACTTCTCCATTCTGGTGGATCAAAAGTCAGAAACAGTCAAATTTTGAGGATTCTGCTCAGGAAGGATTCTCCTATAGCCTATTTTGTATGATCTTGTTCACGCAATGTAAATCTGAGGTCAGTTACTTCATTGACAATTTCTTCATGTTCTGAAGATTGTAAAAGTCAACTGGGATAACTGAGTCTGATCTGCTAGCAAAAACTCCTAGGAACTTTTTGTTTGTTCTACAAGCTAGTGAATGATTTTTATCTTGACAATTTTGTGGTGAATTAGCGGTAACATACAGATGTACAGAAAAAGAAACATATTATCCCTGAGAAAGATTTCACTGTGCTGAAACTGTCAGACAGCTTTGCTCTTTCAAGATTTCCAAGCCAGTTTTTCAGATTCAAGGCGTGATTCAAATGCTTCAAGAAAAATATAGTTACATTTATTTTTACTGCAGACAGTCCTACCTGCCACCAAGTGAGTTCTGATTCCCTCTCAAACAAATCAAAGTAGATGTTGTCATGTTTTTGTTTATCTTTTGAACTGCAGAATTATCAATCTTTGTGTTAGCAGAGAGGTTATGTTTTCATGTTTTCCAATATTTCCTGCCCATAAATAACACCACAAACCTTCTGTAAGAAGGAAGAGTGAAACAACAGCTTTTGTGTGTGTGAGTGCATGCATGCATATGTGTGCGTTTCTCCATTCTACCACTTATTTAGAGGTATTTAAAATTTGTCTGAGCTTGGGCAATGGGCTCTGGTGACTCTGTCTGAACAAGGGGGTTTGGACCAAATACCCCTTGAGAGGTCCCTTCCAGCTTCAGCTCATTGCGTGATTCGGTAACTTCAGAGTGTGGACCCCTCAAAGGAAAACCTGCTTGATAAAGACCACCAAACTATGCCACATAAAAGAGCCCATGCGGAGAAAATATCTCAGCAAAATGATGTCACTTTCATCAGGATCAGCAAGTTGTGACCATCTCTCTGATGATATAAACTAAACATGGGTGAGATAGGACTACTCTGGATGAGTCGATTAATATCTAGCAACGAGAGATGTGGCTTTTTGTTAGCTTGTTATTAAAAGATATTTCATGTATTTTTATCTGTTCCATTCTGTGCCACAAAACCCCACTGCATTATTACAAATTGATGTTATGGGTGATAGGGGAAATGCATAACCTGTAAGAGAGGTGTAGGAGTGGGAACAAGATTTTCCAGTGATGGCGAGTTCCATAGTGTTGCAGCTTTTACCTGCCCTCTTCAGCTTCCTAATTCTTCCTTGAAAGGTTACTTATAATACCTTTTTCACTATGACTTTATTTACACATTTGTTTGTCTGGAATCAGACAAAGCATTGTGATGCTTGTGACTGCTAAAAAAACCAAACAATAAAAAATTGCCTTAATAGATCAGTATTTTTTTCTTAAGAATTAAACCTTTTTCAGTTCAGTGTTTCATAATGAATGTCACGCCTTGACAGAGCAGTGTATAATGAAAAAGAAAAATCCTGATCATTTTTTATTTCTGATTTCCCTGCAGTTTCTCATGTCACAGATATGTCTCGCAAATAACAGGAATTTGGGTGGAAAACCTATTTTTTACCCTCTTCCTTTAGGAAGGAGAAATAGAAAACACTGCAGTATTAATAAATGTATTTGTGCTTCAAATTCCTCTCTTCATGAAACTGAGAATTTTGAACATCAAAAAAATAATTGTGTTGTTCCCTCAGATTAGCTCTCTGTCTGAAATATACTGTGCTAGAATGTTAATTGAGTTTGACATAGGCATGGATATAAAATGCATCATGCCACTCAACTTACCAGCAGTGAAACTGATTACCAATTATAATCATTCCCTGCATGGTGACAGCATACCAAGATGGAGATGTTGAATATTTCAGTTTGCAATATTATCTGGGTTGTTTAAAGTACTGACTACGTGTCCTGAAACCAATAGAGGTAATTGGTATGCATGTAAGAGCTGGCAGGCTGAGCACATCACTTATTTATAGAGTCTTTTGATGTAACTCTGTGGAAAAAAAATGTTAATAAAACATGGTTCAAAGGAAAATTTACACTCACCATTATAATATGACATAAAGTACAAATTATTGTACCTGAATAACTGTTTTCTAGTAATAGTGTTCCTTTTCCCTTTTATTGAAATAGTCCACTGAAACCTAACAGAAGGGGGAAGGGGAACACAAAGAACAAGAAGGCTATTAACTCTTTTCATTTTGTGATGCAGCTATCCGGAAATTAAGATGTATACACAAGATAGGGGGAAATCACTGGGTATGTCATCGCTTTCATAACCTTCTAATTTGCTCCACAAATTGGTTTATGGTCCTCTTCGGGCATGTTCATCAACAAACTCCATGTCAACAATTGATGTGGAGCTTGAAATGGACCAGAAAACAGGATACAGGAAGTAACATGGTGACCTCAGTTGAAAGGCAACGAGCCAGTTAAATTAACCTTCACATGAGTCCTTCTACTGCAAGGACACCAGCAACCCTCACTTTTTCCAAACAGGAAGATAAAATATTGAGATAGTATTTGCAGAATGCTTTGTTTTTGTCAGAACTGGTTATAAACCTTATTGAATCTATGCAGAATGCAAACTTTGTATCAGAAGCAGGAAAACCATGGAGCTGCTCATCACCAGATAAGAAAGAGACACAATATTTGCAAATGCTTGTAAAAAGCAGTTTCATGAGACCAAGCATTTATTTTCTATGAAGCGAGGGAAATTCTTAATAATGGCAACGAAAGAGAAAAGGGGATATTAGAGTGTCCAGGCTATCTCATTGGTGTTAAATATTAGGATACTGTATAAATTTAATGAAAGATAACATTTAATCTTGTCATTAATCCCTGAATTGTTATGCTCATGCCCAGTGGTGGCAAATTAAAGTTGACCAAGCACTGACCACCATCATTTCCATAAAGCTGACCATCTGCATTTCCTGCTGTTAAATGTTTCACTGTGCAAACTCAGTGCTCCAGGCATGTATTTTTAAGGGACTGTTAGCATTTCTTGTGAACTGAATAGCACAATTAGCGATGCTTCTTGGTCTTTAATTTTTCCCCTGTGAAGCCTGTCCATCACGACAATGCAAACTGTACAGGTAAAGAGATTAGTTATTAATGTCTCCCAAAAATGCCTTAGCACCCCACTGATTTTGTCTTAAAGACAGGAAGATGCTGGTAAAAACAAACAGAATCTACAATGAATGAATTCCAGTATCATGAGTTACATACTCAAGTACTCTAATTAATGTAATTTAAAGCCCTCAGTTTTATATAGCATTGAAAGTGACATCTGCCCATCAAATATACTTATTGATCTTGTGGCTTGTCTGGAGACCTGCTGAAATCTCCTGATTTCATTTTGGCCTTATGAAATACCTGGGATCACTTTCCAATTGCACTTGAAAAGTTAAGCACATTCTGCTGAGATCGTAATTTTGCCTGAAGCAGTATTTATTTACTTAGAGCATATTTGCATTATTATAGCGTGAGGAGAAATATGGCTGTGAAATGTGAGTAAGGCCAAATTCCTCTGCAAGTTGCCTACTATCAGGACTGTAAATCCTGGTGAAAATACCATGGATTTGAGGTGGATAAGAAAAAATAAATTCTCCTAAAGAGTATGTTTCTTCTGGGCTAACCAAATTCATGTTTTATTCATAAATCACATAATATAATGCTTGAATGCAGAACATTATTTCCCTGGAGCCAAGTCCTCAATAGATGTCAAGACACAGGAGGAGGAAAGAACACAGAATTGCACACACTCTTTCCCCCACTCCCTGTCCTTCCCCTCTCCTGAGCGCTTTTTGGAACTGTACTTTGGGATCAAGTGGAGTCCAAGCACATTGTCAATACAGAAATTCTCACACAGGGAATTGTATTTCAGACAAGTGAGCAATCAGCCTGTGCACCCCCAAACGACATCTGTGTGGCCTGCCTTGGCAGGAACAGCTCTAATCATCCACCTCACAGTTCAGTTTTTTCTGAGGTCCCAGCCAAAGGTGAGGTGTGGCACAGTATCTGCAGGTGTGGTGTGGCCCAGAGCTGTTGACTTCTGTCTCATATCTTGAACCAGTTGGGTCCAGTGCTGGCTCTTCATGGGTGCCAAGTTTCAAGTCTGGAACTATTTTTTGAGTACCAGCAAGGATGCAGCTGTCAGGAGGGGAAAATTAGGTTGATTTACCCTTGGAGAATGCTGCACTAATTCAGGAAATGCACACAAAGGACATGAGAAACAAACATCAATTAGAAGAAGAAACATGAAAATATCTTTCAGCATCTGCCCTGCCCTTTATTATTATTCCAAGTGCATTCAACCAATCATTCCCTCAGTCTGCTTCATTATTAGCAAATTGTAAAATAAATACTGAATATTTTTGTCTTCCCATTAGCAATGCTGAATCTCATTTCCTTGTCCTGGCACAAAGGGACTTGCAAAAAGGGAAATATCTTGTGGTGGATATTTCAAAAACAGTTCTCTGAAAGGACATAAGGGGCAATTTAATCCTTCTAATTTTTTGAAAAATAAGAAAGATATTAATGAAATGACAGCAGCATCTTTATTAGGGTATTAAGTTTTGAGCTGAGTGTTGAAAAGATGTAATAAACCATTTAGTGAAACACCATAGGAGTAAAGAAAGAAAGAAGAAAATACAGACAGTAAGAGTTTATTTTGTCTATAGTTTGAAGTGTGATGAAAAAAATTTATTAAGATATTAATATTAAATAAATTTATATTTTAGAGCGCATAAATGTGGAAAGAAACAAGCTCCTCAGTATCTATTTTTACCCTATTTTTAGGTTATACAGAAACACATTTATTCAGGACATCACAGATTATCTACAAAGCCCTGAAGAGAGGAGGGGCTGTGAACAATTCGTGACCTTGATCTTGCAGTGGGCCCTGCAAGCAGCTGCTGCACAATCTGCACGAGGAGGGTCTGTGCTAAAACAACACTTTCAGGTTTGGTACCTGTGTCTGCAGGAAATTAGTTTTCTTCCCTTTGATGTGAACTTCTAGTGGAAAACACAATGCAGACAGAATGGGAAAGCTGAAATTTTCTTCTCTGTAAGTGTAATTTACACAACCACTCCCTACCCCATATCCAGCAGGGTGCTTCTCCTACTTCAAGTCTTTTTTAAAGGAGATTAAGGAAGGAGAGTCCTTGCACCAGGAAAAGAGGGAAGCAAACACAAAAGCAAATTAATGCACAGTTTTCAGAACTTAATTCAACTTTTGAGTGATCATTCTCAGACTAACATCTTGTTCTTGTTGAATGACAGCTCCCTGCATAGACTGCTTACCTCTCATGTCCTAACTGGAAAAAAAGCTTTTTACAGGAAAACCTTCCGGTAGCTATGTTGTTCTGACAGATCTGCTAATTTTTTACTGTTATTGTATAGATTATATTTACCTTCAGGACCACCAAAAACTTTGTTTAGAAGTATGCATTTAGGTTTAGGTGTTGGTATTGTAATGTCTTCTCTGCTGGCTGTACATATCAGTGTTTGCTTGCACAAGGGTTGTTTTGCCCCTGAAATGTGAGAACAAAACAGACAAAAAAAAACAGGGAATCTGCACTCCTGAGTAAGCAATTTAACCACGGATAAGAAAAAGATGGATTCTATTATATTTCATTCCATAAACTGAAAACAAAAATAATAATGAAGTGGTCTATAATAAAAAAGAGACAAATTGCAAGTACTACACTATTGATTGGAAGAACTGTAATTTTAGAGAGGTGCTTTCAATTTTGCCAGCATTATAGATCTTGGAAATGAATGGATTCTTTCAGTAATGTTGTCTTCCAAAAAACCATCTCTCATTACTTGCAATATTTTTGAATAAAATTAAGGTAGCACAAAACTTTTAGCAGGTGGTTCAATGACTTCTTTCTTTACTAATGATAGTTATGGAGGCATCCACTTCATATTTTATTACATTTTCAATGGGTATAGAAAGTTTCAGTCTGATAATGACCTTTGTACATCATTCTGCAAATTGATTTTGATGACCTTTCACTCTCAGATAATTAGGCTTCATGCACATCCATCTTGTTCACATTGCACTGAGGCTGCCCACTGCACTGGATTCTAAATTTCCCCCTTTCCAGCAAGTTGTCTCTCATTCTTCATCACTGCTTTATTGCTGTTGGAGAACTTGGAGGGCTTTTTCTATTAAAATTGCATTTTCAATTTAGTTTGCCTTTACATCATAGAATCATAGACTCATTAGGGTTGGGAAAAACTCCGAGATCATTGAGTCCAGCCTTTGACCGAACACCGCCATGCCAACTAAACACCAAGTGCCATGTTCAGTTTTTCTGGAACGATTCCAGGGATGGCAATTCCACCACTTTCCTGGGCAACCTGTTCCAATGCTTGACAAAAGTCAGGGACAAAATTCTTCTTGCTGTCCAACCCGAACCTCTCCTGACACAGCCTGAGATCACAACATTAACGCTTGTGCTGTTGTTAGATTTGGTGTGAAAAGGATAACAGTAGTTATTTTCTTTATTCATAAAGGAAAATTTTCTAAGAAAAATTTCCCAGATAGTTTTCTACTCATTGCTCTGCCTCCCTCAGTTATATTCCTCTTCTAAACAAGTCTTATATGGATTCAGCTTAAATCATAATTTAGTCTTCCACAAACTCCATATACACTGCATCATAATCATTGTAGAAAATGCTGTAATATCCTAGAAGAGGCTGATTTCCAAAAGGGAAAAAGCCTCCCCAGATGGAAACACAGCACAGAGACAAAACACATGAATGCAGCTGTCTATAATGGAATGTTTTTCCTTAGACTTCACCTTCTCTAAATAACAATGTTTTTTAGAGAAGTTCACCTATTACCAAGACATACTCAAGTACATCTTCAATATATTCTGTGGGTGATTAGAAAGTTTCTGAATATGAACTGCTAAGAGTCACATGCTTAAAAAGTAGGCATACTAAAAGATAATATATTTTAAGTCTTTTAGTAGAAAATTACAAAGGAATTAAAAACTTTAATTTACTCTGGAGGCAATTACTTAGTCTGCAGGCTTTACTCTCATCAGGACTGTTTTCATCTTTTGATAACACAAGTTGGTCATACATTTGTTTCATGTCCAACAAATTAATACAGGCAACAGACATAATAGGATAAGAGTTGTTCTAGATTAATAAATATCAACAAATCTGTCCTGAATCAGGAGCTTTATGGACAAATCACCCAATGACTCAATGTGGTTCCATTGTACTTACAGACCAGAACAGAGGACATAGGTCTGCATTGTCAGAATTCTGCAGCCAAAGCTAAAGACAAAGATTTTTCATCCAATCTGTCGTAAGGAAATTGATATGCAGGTGCAAGAGGAGATGGAAACAAAAAGAAAAAAGGGAGAAAGAAAAGTAAGCAAACCATATTGTTGTTTTGTAAAAGGTTAGCAACTTCCAGCTCTTTGTAAAGAAAGACAGGATTGTTTCTGTTGACATGCTCTGATATCAATGCAGGCAAATACAATTTATTTCAGTCCAACAAGAACATTGGTGTATTTTCGTCAGGAAAAAAAAAACTAGAGCAGGAGATGAAGATCTCAGAGGGTAAGAACCTTAAAACCAGTCAAGCTCAACATACTGAGGTATTTTTATTATTAATTTTATTGTTGCATTTGTCAGCAAAGGAAAACATCAGGAGAGGAAGAATTCTGGAACACAGCCAGAATGTGTTTACTGTCTTTTGAGCAGGATGGAAAAGAGCTTTCTATGTTTCTTGCTACATAAGATCCACAAGGGCAGGGACTTTGTGTTCTCCTTTATTCTGTACAGCTATCAACACAGTGTCAGTTCTTAATAAATAATAAATAAAATAATGACTTGAAGAACATATAAAAAGATGACTGGGGAGGACGTACTAAATTATTCATAAATGTTCCCAACAATGTCACTTTCCAATTAAAGTGTCATCCTATCCTCTGTGTGGGTGAGACAACAACCTTCATCTCACACAAATGTGACAGCACTAAGAGCAGAAGGATTTTGTCATATATTAGTACCTAGGGTGTGATAAAACATTTAGAGCAAGTTTTCAGGAGTGGTTTTTCTATAATTGTCTTGCCTACACGGTTGAAATTCCAGCCATTTTTCTCCTACGAAATACATGGACTACAATTTGTCAAACACTTTATGTAACAACTCAAATAAAGACTCACAAACTATTTTGTAGCTCCCTTTTTTAACAAGTCCACTTTGTTCAAGGCCAGTTTACCCCTGCTGTGCATTAAATGAAGTGAAGCAGGAGCTGTCTCGCCAGCCTTGGCACTGCACAGCTCAGATGTCCCCAACGCCACTGTCACCACTCCCCTGCCTCCGACATGACCGCTAGGACCAGAAAAACCCAGACAGTGAGGGAGGCACTCTGCCTCTCTCCCTCTGGTCACACATTCCCTCCATTCCTACAGACACTGAACAATAGGGTAAGAAGGTAGAAAAAGCAGGAAAAACGTACCTGTTTCCTAAGGAAAATGTTCACAGCTGGATGCTTTTGCTCTTCTCCAGTTGTTCTGTTCTGAGTCACACAGTTTTGGTGCAGTTCTCATAATTACAGCACTGGGAGCCATGAAGCAGTATTACAACAAACATGAGATTCATGGCAATAAAGAGTAACTTTCTATCTATCAGAGACACAAGATTTGGAACATTAAACCCCCAAAAAGCAAATACAGAAAACAAAACAAAACACTTTGAAACGCATATTGTTTAAGTTCATGATTCCCCAACACATCTTAGATGTGCAAAGGGAGGCTAGATGTGCAATTAAGGCTACCAGCACTTAGGAAACATTTCTGGGGCTGCATGACTGTGAGCCAAACTATCTTTCTTTCTTTTCTTCACCCATTCATTCAGAAATTTGGACTCAGACATGAAACTTCCTAACAGCAATGCTGTGCTCATTTGAATGTATGCTCCCTCATTATAGGTATATCATCTGTATAAAACTGATTAGTTCATTATATGGGCAAGTAAATATTGGTCTGCATAGCCTGGTGAAGAAATATCACTGATAATAAGCATGGAATAAATTGCTGCCAAATTTTGAGGACCCGATTTTTTATTTACAGATGAAATTAATGATGAGATTTAAGCATGTGACAGATCTGTATAAAATGTTATGGATAGAACTAGTATGCAGAACATTTTCTGGATCCTCTCATTTATTTATAGATGAGATGATGGACAAAGCCTTTAAGCTGGCTTCTTAGAGCACACTGCACTATCATTTCATTCACTTTCATGTCAACAAGCGTTGGCTTGATAAATTTCAACAGAAAAATGCTGGGTAAAGCACTGAGAATTGCACAATTCATTTTGCAGCAATTTTCTTGAGGCTGCCTCAAGATTGACCTACTATCTTCCTTGTCTTCTTATCATTTTCCCACCTGGAAAAATCTGAGTCATGTGGTACACTGGGGAGTAAGTGATCTGAGACTGCTGCTGCATTCAAAGGTCATTAACGGTGATAACTCTTAAAATCACCACCCTCCTACAGACAAGGTTAATAGTAGTCTATAGAATTGGTAGAGAGGTCAGTAGTTAACTTTAACTAGTACAAATACCAACAGATTTTTTTATTTTCTTTGTTAATTCAAACATAAAATAAGAATTGCATGTTTCATAGGCTGCTAGTGAAGATTATGTTAAAAACTTTGACATTGAACCCTTTAGACCTTGATGGTCAGTGAAAGACATCCTTCTCTATGTGTCTTCTGGATTAATTTACTAATTTCTTTCTTCTAAAATTGAAATATGTCTGTATTTTCATAGTGCCTGGCAAGTTTGATTAATACAGCAATTATCTCAGTAGTCCAACCCCAGGATTTTTAATCCAAAAATTAGAAGAATTAATTTTCAATAGAGAGGAAAAATCTACAAATCTGAGAAAGACACTAATTGGTAGTGAAATCATCTTCACATAAGTCAGCATAGTGACATAAATTAAAAATAAAAAGAAAATCCCAACATCCCCACACCCCAACCCCCAAAACAATACAGAATTTACAAATAATATCAGTCTTCATAATATGAATTTCCTAATTAGTCTTTGCTCCCTAAATAAAATTCAGAAAAGTTCTTGAAAAGCATAGAAAATGCTGAGGTTAGATATAATGAGATAAAAAAAAAAAACCTTGCTGTCACTTTAGACAAATGCTTACAAAAATGGATAATCTAGAAAAGCAAGAAACAAATAAAATAATTATTTATATATTAAGAAAGACAAAAATGAGCATCTAAGAGAGAATAGATAATAATTATAGTCAGTGACTAAAAGAAACAATGAATAGTTCATCATTATGGTAAAAGCATACACTAAGTATAATTGAGTGATAATAACTGTTATTATCCCCAAGGCAGGTAAACTCACTGATTACATTTCCAGTGGTACAGCAGTGGTATCCACATGTATGTATGCGTGCATGTACACACACAGACACACACACTCATATGAAGTATGTATATGAATTACAGATATCAGTGCTAATATGAAAGAAGTCCACACATTGTGGTGAACTAACTATGCAGTTATGTTTGGAAAATTCATCTTTTGTTTACATGAAAAGTTTAGGGCTTCAATGTTTAAAATTCTTCAACTGGGTGTGGCTTTTAATAAAAAAATACTTTGCCTCATGAAATATAGAATGAAAATGGTTTGCTGCAATATAGATCTATTTGTAATACTCATATTTGTGAGCATTCTACTCATTTATACCTTTAGATCTGACTTATCAAACCCAGAGTAGTGTACTTCACAGGTGTGCGAGAGAATAAAGCTTGTTATAGTCCTGGTAAGTCCTTTGTGAATTTTAGCCACTTTTTCCAGCTCCTTTTACCCCTGCACTCTCCCTGAAGTCCTGAATGACTTGGTGGATTGCTGAGAGTTTGTGGAGCCTTTCACTCCCGGGTCACTGACATGATTCAGGTTGAAGTCAGCAGTGGACCATGAATCACTGCCATCTGAGAATGAGTTTTTGCTCCTCTAAAATGAATTGGTAGCTTGAGCCAGTTTCATTTGAGGCAGGGGTGACAAGCACCATCTCTGCTGACCATCAGGTCTCACCTGACAATATTTTGGTTCAGCCTCATCTGAAAAGACTGAATACCTGACCCGTGGAACAATCCCTCCAAGTAAGAGGGCAGCAGTACTCAAGATCCATTAAAAGTGCCAACAACTATTTCTCTTCTGTAGAAAGGGTGAAGAATTTGTTTTCCAGAGCTTTTAATCTCTACTGTATTCATGAAGACTATGCATGAGAAAGATGATAAAGGATTAATGTGAATTTATAGTCAAGTTGTCATTAAGGAAACTTGCTGAGAAAGGAGGAATGTTATCTTGCCTTCTTGTATCTGGAAACTAATACATCCTGATTTGGAAAAAAACAAAAAACAATTATTAAATCACTGGAAATTGATATGAAGGAGACATTGCCTTTGCTATTCCCTGTAGGTCTGTCTCTCCTTTGAATATGAAATCTGTACTTTTTTAATTGAATGACCTTTTCCAGTAATATTCCTCACTACAAGTATAGCATTTCAATTCCTGCATTATTTACAGCAGCTTTAAAAATTCTGTGCTCATGTTGACAGTGACCTCTGTGAAATGACGGTCAATTTGTGATTTGTTTAAATTTCTTTTCAGCTGATAATGGAACAGTATCTGTATACAGCACTCTATACAAAAATACATTCATTAAATTGATGGGGTTGCTTTTCAGCTGGTGGCAGAGTGATCCTATTCAAATGAGGCTTTTCTCTACGTTTATGTAATATCCATGGTATCAGATGATCTGGGTGATTTCTAGTCCTGGTCTCCTTTTCTCCTAATCAAACTATTTGCCTCTCACCCATAGCAGCTATATATCTAAAAATGCTGTCTACCTCAGTTGAATCCCATTTCAGCAGGTTTTAACTGGCACAGCCTTCTAATTTTCTAAACAAGGAAATCTCAGATTTGCGAAATAAGAAAGCCACATTCCTATGAATTTTAGTCCTTGTCACCTGACCTGGGTGGAATTTATCCATACTTCTTTAAAACATCACTGGTGGTTTACTAATAGTTTCTCCAAATTCCTATTCTACTCTTTTTTTCTTTTTTTTTTGTTGGTAGCCAGGCAAAACAAGACATGCAAGCAAAGCATATTTTTTTTCTTATACAGGATCCTGCATAGTGCAAAATCAACTACTGCTGTTCAGGAGTCTTGACTTGAGACTATTTTATGTTTAAGCCAACTGACTGGTGTTCCAGGGTTCCAGTTCCCTTGCTGAAATATGAAACTGTTGACTGTTGTAGAATAAGATCAATCTGAAGCCTCTTATTTTGCAGAACACTCACACATGTAACTACTTTTTCATGTGTGGATATTTATAACATGCAGAAAGTCCTCCTATCATCAAGTCTGGATCTGATATTTAAATGATTGTTTAGCTTTATAAAAAAGAATATCAGTTTTTTAGCTCTGGTCACTTAACTGTGAATCTTAATAACTTGGATTTGATAGGAAAAGCAAATGTTCTATGCTACGGTTTGTAATCACATAGAAATATCTGCCTCTAAAACTGGAGCCTATGAGGAGCTGTCCATTAAAAGGGTCTACACTACATGCTGAAGTGTGTGTTTGCTTAAAAAACGTTGTAATTATCCATGTTATATAATTTATATTATATGGTCTAATTGGATGACTAACAGAAAATGTTGCAAAAATATGTTGCTTTATCAAATGTATTTTTAAATTATTCTTCTAGTGAATCAATCTGATGCTGCAAAAAGGCAGGGAGAATGGGAGGGAGAGGGAGACTCGCCTAGAATTAATTTTGCCTTTTAGAGATCTCCATGGTGGCACACTGTTGAACCCTTTGTGGCTGTTCCACGACCAAATGTTTGATGCACTGATCAATATCAAGAGTGGAGGTAGGGAAGAGTCACAAAATGAGGCTGAAAAGCCTTGATGGTTCCAGTTGGTGCCTGGCTTAGTAGTGTATCAAAGCAAAAAAAGAGAAAATAAAAAAAACCCCATGTAATGAATAGAGGAAGCAATAGAAACAGCAAGTAAGAAAAAAAAATTAAGAAAGCAGAACACCTGCAAATATTGTTCTGTCTAGAAAAGAGCTTTATTCTTTCAGTTGCTTATGTCTTATTTTTTCTCTATTAATAAATCAGAATAACAGAGCAGTCTTGTAAACACTAGCCATGGGTTTCTCAAGGGAAAATTTTTAAACAAAATTTCCTTTAATTATTGTTATCAGTAGTAGTAGTAGTAGTAGTAGTAGTAGTAGCAGTAGAAGTAGTAGTTTTATAAGAAAACAGAACTTAAAAAAAGTGTCTGCAAAAATCTGTTTCTTCCTACATGCTTTTGGGACTGTTCATTCATAAAAGAATTCGAGGAAATGGAAAAAATAATAAATGGAAGAATTTCTATAAAAGAACAGTGTAAGTATTTACTGCTTATGAATCAGAGAGTTTTACTGTTCTTAACACAAACATTTGGGAAGCAGCCACGGAAGCGTGGATAATATTATGCAATAGCTAGTATTAACATAAAAAAAGAAATTTTTACTTAAACACTCCGTGGTTAATGATTTAAAATACTATTTACTATTTGAGTGCTAGTATCCCTATATCCATAGATATTAAAACCAAAGACATTTACAGGTGGACAGTTCTCCTTTTGGAAGCTCTCATTAAATTCTTCATGTTAAACACTGGTGTCAAAGGTTAAGAAAACACTCAATGAACTGAGTCAACTATGTGTTCAAGTTTTCTTCTTTAAATTATTAATTTATGTTCATGTTGATAACAGCTAGATCTTTCCAGATCTTTGGTTTGCACTTTGGTAAAAACACCACAGACTAATACAGTTATGCAGACTCCAGTGAAGTTTAATGGAGACTAAAAGAATCCAAAGAATTCAAGTACCCATAAAGGGCAAAAATCCAAGTATGATTGTGTTCAAAAAATGAAGCAACCTCCCAGATGCTTCCTAAAAGCCTGAGATTTACAGCTTCAACTGCTTATAATTTACTCTGACTTGTTTTTCATTCGGAGTTGTGTCTACCTCATACAAGGCCATAGCAAAGGTATACGATCATACACTTACTGGAGCTGGGAAAAAAGGTGTGGTATAAAATGAAAAATAACTGGAATCTTCTTTGCAATATGCAATTGAACTAACATGCAATATTTCTATCTTGCATTAGTTAAATTCACTTTCTATATTGTTTCAACTTTCTTTCTCTTTGCTTGGTGGGATTTGGCTGGAATGGAAATATCAAGGAATTTATTCTCACCTTCTTTCAATGTGGCTCTTTTATCATGGAAACTAATTAAGCATTATATTTTTTTTTTTAATTTGAAGGTGATTTAAATCCTAATCTCCTAGCAACTTAAATGCTTCTGGCAGTTACAGAAAAGTAATTCAGCAACTGTTCAGGCATATCAAGCTGAATTCCAAACAGTGAAAGAAAGTTATTAAACCTATAAGTAAAAGTTACACCACATGGGGACCTGGTCCCATGGAGCCTGCCCTTAACCACTGTGAAGATGAACACGGTCTAGTGCCGACCCTAAAAACACACATTTACAAATGTTACCTCTGCAGGTACTTAAAAATGTGATCCATCTTCACCCAGCAGAAAAGATATGCCCACTGCACGGTGCCTCTACAGGATCTGCTTCATAGGATGATGGAGGAATTCAGGGCCTTGGCCAGGGTATAATTTTTGCCAACCAGCCTTTACTGACGAACAATTGCTTGAGCAAGTGTTTCAGCAGCAATTCTGAATTTGAAACATCCCTCATGAGGACCTGATCACAGATTCATTGTCCTGAAATTTGACATTCACACAAATAATTTTTCCAGAAAAAGAATTTGAAGGCAGCTGGGTAGAGCCTCATGGTTCACATTCAGTGCTTTTAACTAAGTTGCTGCCTCTCATCTTGAATGACCTTACATATCACTCATCACCATCTGTCAGAAGTTATATCCGTATCTATATAGTAGCTGTTGCATTTCCTGGATGAAAAGTCTCAATATTTACCTTTAAAATGTCAACTCTTCTGCACTCCTAGCATTATCAGTTTATCAGCATTATCAAACTGTTTATCAGTTTGTTCTCCACTGCCCTGGAGATACATTCAGAATAAACAAAGAAGAAGCTGTAGTCCAAATCATCTGCAGGTTTCAATTCACTGGCCATTTCTCTCAGGGCGCCTTCTTGCAGTGATAGCTCTTCACTGTGATTTACCATTTAGATTTTTTGTCATAGAGACTGGTAAAATTTTAATAACAGACCTTCTCTGCTGAAATTTAAAGGTTTCAGAATTTCTCCACTTGGGTTACCACAAACAGACAGGAGGCCAAAAGAGGGGCACGACCATCACCTTCATACTCATTCCCACAGAAACAGCTGTATTCAGACAATACTGTATAAAATACATGGTGCAAATTAAGAAATCTTTCTAATCATCAGTCAAGGCATTCAAGATGCCTGACTGGGACCTCAAGTAAGCAAAGGTGCAAGGAAGGGCTGGCTAGGGTTTGGAGTTCCATGACTGGCAGAAAATTTCTAGGTGAGCTTGAGACAATCAATTTCCTTCCACAAATGTCACTGAAACAATCTATTTCAAATAAAGACAACATGACCTTCTGATGTCTTACCTTCAGATTGCACACTTCTAAATATGAATATCTAATATTTTGGATGTGCTACCAAACAAATTGCAGACAGACTTTACCTGATTCTGGCCATTGCCCCAACGTTTGTGACCTGTTCATGGAAGGATGATCGTGGAAGAGTGCAGCAGATAATCATTATAACCCTTAATATCAGTGTATTAACTACTTATTGATGATTTGGAAGTCACCATCATCATTATCTGACAACAGTTTTTATATCTGATTTGTGTTATTCCTAGAAAATAAATTAAATATTTGCTTACTTTTGTGACATGATTAGTAGAACAAATATTGTACCTCAGATTTGCAAAAGAAGTTGAAGAGTAAAACACATCATAAGAACAGAAAAGCCCAAACAAGAATGACTTTCAGAGGATATCCATGCAAAAGTCCATTGCATTTGAATTGCAAAAAAGAGTAAATATTTGAAGGAAACCGACAGATACAGAATATGCTGTCTCTGCTCAATAGCCTATTTTCTATGGCAGCATGTTTTGGGTCTCCCAGAGAAAGCAAAAAATAGAGGTAATTAATGATAAAAAGAGAAAAAATAAACTATTAATTACATGTATACTAATATTAAGTTGTGCATGTCTAGTGTAGTATCTTCTATGGTATGTCTGCAGGTAGTAATCTTAACACAGCCAGTCTGTGTCTCTATCTATCCATCCCTCTCTCTGTCTCTCTTCTCTCTCTCAACTTGCTAATGTACAGAAGGAAGAGAAAGACCTTAGAAGCTGCACTCTACCTCAGTAATTAGTACCCCACTCCACAGCTGAACAAGGCAAATAAATATTGAGTTGCAGGGACTGCCTGCCATGGCAGCTGTAAACACAATCCTTCCCATATGGGGCAGAAAACTTTGGCACAGGAAGCTTCTGTTTCCACTGTTCCTTTGTGCCTCTCCTCTTGCTAAGCAGAAACACAGCCTCTGAAACTGCCAATCCAGTACCTACTGAAAGAACGGCATTCACTAAAAAATAGGAAAGCAAAAATGTTTTCCTTTGATCTACAATCCATGCTTTGCCCTTCCTCTGCACTGTTCATACATATGCACCACATTAAAAAACACACATCTAGAAAAAGTTCCTTTCTGTTGTTCATATGTGTGAGCACAGGCTTGATCATCCAAAAGAATGAGCAGGTGGGACGCAGCCGGGATCTCATTCATTAAATTCACACAGATTTTATTCACTGGCTCCATTGACCCTTTGCTTGGAACATTTTTGCAAAGTCCATGTGCCTTTGTTACTACATTGTTATGAGATTTTAAGGCTGCTTAGAAGTGGGATTCTCACAGGTGGAAAGCAGCCTGTTTTGTGTCTGTCTCTTTATCACAGCCAGATCAGGAAATTGTGATGAACTTCCACACTTGCTCATTCTCTTCCACCAGGGCTGGAATCATTAGGGAACAGTTTCACATTGTAAATGTTTTCCATCACTAGGTACCTATGACTGTAATCATTCATCCTAAACTATGCATTTATGATAAGGTATTATAATGCAAACTGTGGCTGAAATTTGATTTTGCTGTTGCAGAAGGAGAGGGAAGAATATATTTTCTAAGGCAGACTGATAATTAAACTTGGGAGCACTGGCAGAACAGCTGAATGTAATGGATAAGTAGCTGTTATCCTGCAATTATATATTAGAGTATTAGTGATCTCAGAAACGGTTTGCTGTTCCATCAATGAATCCATCTGGATCATTGAATAAAAAAAAATAAATCTAATTTCATTACTGGTCTTGAGGACCATTGCATAATGTCTGCTTCTAGCTCTGTGTTAACAGGCTACCTAATTTTTCTTACTCTCAAATGGGATGAGTTTTCAAAGGTTTTTTGACTTTTACATAAACACACATAAGAAACTTCAAAGCTTGTTAGGTAATATCACTCTACAGTGTCCAATACATAATATGTCAGGATAAAAGCATATTTGAAAAATAATGTGCCTTAAAAAAGAACACTTGTGCTGCTCCCGAGTCATTGTTAAGCCATATTTATGAGCATTTCACTGACACAAAGGTATTTTTGTTGCACTAAAAGAGAAAGTTAATTTAATTAACATTAGAATTCTCCTGGGAAAGTGAAAATTCCTTTAAGAGACTTTCAAAGAAAATTTTCACATTTCAAAATGCAAAGCACATATCTAAAGACAGGAGTTACACAAATTAAAAATCTATCTAAATGGTGAATATGCAAATATATTTGATATGTGTGACATTAATTTCCTTTTCATGCACAGACATGACCTGAAAAATGATGATTCAGAAACAGAAGAAAACATCCATTTGCCAATATGAAAAAATGGCAAGGTCCTTTGTTGATTTTAAACAATTGGGGGGAGGGACACAAAAAACCACTAAGCCACTTTATGAACCCTGACATTTTAGCAAGCTAAGATTGAGACTCTTTTGTAGTAGATTCCTAATTTGTTCATTTTACACTGTCTAACTAGATCAGAAAGCAGTGTCAAATGCCCAAAGCAGTGTTTGTCAGCAGTTCTTTTTAATTTCAAAGCATCTGAATAGAGGAAGACTAGTACTTTATTTCCACACAGACACAGGAAAGCTCTTGTTGGCAGCCCGTTGCTGCAGAATGAATACATGCAGTGAGTACAGACCATTTGTCTGCTGATTACAGCAGACCCCGGGGGAGCTGATGTTAGCTCTCATTTTCACCTCTCTTTCTCACACACTGTCTCCTTGCTGTGGCAGTCCTGCCTCCCCTCCTCCTCCTTGCCTTCATTCCTCACAGCTTTGATTCGATCTGACTTGGCAGTGGTATATTTAAGACTGTTTTCCAAATTAAAATCAGGCTGGGATGTTTGAAATGTGTTGACTTGCCTTGAAGGTTAACACAGAGAAGAAAAAAAAAAAAAAAAAAAAAAAAAAGTGGAACCATTCTCATTTGGAATTCAGCACTGATCATAATGAATGTACTTGGTATTCATGTGAATCTCACATGTATTTCCCTTAGAGTGCTACAGTAATTTAACACTGCTACTAAAAATATTGGGGGTAGAGGGGCACTTAAAATAAAATGTCATGAAATGAAAGGCTATACCTCGTGTCTCTGCAGCAACCCTGTGGTTTGCCTGTTTTAATACTTGATTTATAAGCTTTGTTTCCCATCCCCCACTCATTTCCATAGAATTTTCTGAGAGAAAAGATGAGAAATATTCTTTTACTGTGCTAAATATGTAGCCTTATGATCCTTATGATTCAGTACTCTCTAGGGCAGTAGTGATGTATGTGCTATCAAATTACATGGATTTTACACACCTATTTTCTCTGATATCCAATAAGGAATGTGTACTTACTGCAGTAACCTTGCATTACTCATACTACACTTTGGAGAGACAGACCACGCTGCACCAAGCACATTCAGTAGCCTGTCATCATATTTTTCTCCCCTCACAGTATTTTAAAGAAGAAAATCTGTGTTCTATGCCAGTATATAATTTTCTGAGATTCTTAATTGGTATTTAAAATAGGGTTAATGGCCATACTTGGTGTCAATGGGTTTCAGAGCAACACAGTAGTGCTGTACACTACACTAGTTGAGAATAATTTCTGCAGATGCAAATTTGACTATTCTTCCACTTTTCTTCCTTTGTGCAAACCATGATTATGCTTGGCAATTTTCTCCTCTTTCATTAGATCGTTGTTGCTGGAGCAACAAAATTAATAGCAGCTTTTAAGGTTTAATTATGGAAAAGTCTAATTGCATTCCAATGTTGCTCTTATAATCATTCCAGACTCAAAGGGCGTGTCCCTCTACTCTTCAGCGATTCATATACTTGCAACTTTGTTCATCTAAAGCTTTATCAGAAAACACTGCTTTTGGGCCCTAAAATCAGGAGTAGGTTTCAACTGCTCAGCACAACAAATCAGTCACAAAAAATGAGCAAAAATGGGGTGGTTGCATAGGTGTCACGGAGTAAGAAGGGGTGGGATGTAAACAAGTTTCTCTGTTGATAGCAATGTCTCAGCTTTTTCAAATTTTTCTCTTTCCAGGAGAAGAGCATAAAATTTAAACCCTGTCTACTTCAATTATGCTAGAAAAACGTACAGAGTCTCATACCATGTAAGACTTATGGAATCCATTCAGTGCCCTTAAGAAAATACCTAATTCGCTCTTTACTCAGACAAAATAATGCCGAACATCTTGGAAACTCCCTCATAGAGAATCTGTTCTCTCCAGTTAAGGAACCTGGGAGCCTAAGGTGGTCACAACAGATCTCATTCTGACATTCTAGAAACATGTCTCTCCTCTGTTTTTTAAAGAATTCTTCTCAGGAGAGCAGACTCATTACGGACGTACACAGTGTTTGGATGCATGAGATCGGAATACTGAATTTCACACTTTTGATCAAAATAAAGAAAATACTTTGTTGACTATTCAGTTAATCATCAATACAGGCATGAAAGGAGATGAAACTCTGTGTTGTGATAGATATACTCCTCAGCATATTTGGTTTTGGCCAAATAAGACATTTACAGAGCTTGGAAGAGCAGCCAGGGACGTTATCTTTGTTATGAGACTTGAACCCCTATAAACTTTCATGCATTTTATAGACATAAGTAAATACTTTAAATAGTTTCCTTTTTTCTTTTCTTTACATGGAAATATGTTATAAAATACAGCATAATTACAGCCATTCTCCCTGTGATAGTTTGGAGAATCGTTTGTGATTTAGAACAAATTACATTTTCAGTCTAATTTTACAAACCCCAACTGTATTCTAGCAGCCAACTGAAGTTGAAGGCAGGTTGATATATTTTTTCTAGTAGACACCTTTCAAAAGGGTGTGAGGAAAGGTGAAATAGTTGAAAGTGAAATAGATCCCCACATCAGGAAAAAGGGATACAGCAATATGTTACTCTCTCAGTAGTTCCCTTTGACTTATAGCAAACTGAAATGATGGGATTAAGGTAGTGAAAGCATTGTGTAAAAGCTGGCTTCACATATTTTTTGTTCAGAGTGGAGGGTTTGGTGACTGCTGCTGTAACAGTACATGAGCTGAGTGAGCAGAGATCATTCTACGTTGAAAAACACAGGGCTACTGACAAAGGGCTGCTCACCCTATCCTGAAGCCTTGCAAATATCCATGATCTGAATACATATTGCTGCCATTACTTTGTCTATGCAGACTTTGGAATTAAATTACTTTTTTGCTACAACTATTAGGGTATGAAATGGAATATTCCTTTGCAGATGACATTAGAAATGCTAGTCTTCAATATATACATAGAGATATATAATGAAAAGAGTATCATCTGAATTGTTAATAATAGAAGAGGCATAATGAAAATTAATTGCTCACTTATAAGCTACTTTGTTTCATTTTTTACCTATGCTAGATCTGTAATCTTACCAATATTTCCCCTAAGATGTTACCAATAAAAACAGCACTCCCCTTTCCCTGTCCTCCACATCCTCTTGTCACATCATTTTCAGCACTCTCTCAGCTGTGCTTTTTTGTAGGATGTGTGATGAGTTAGTGTGTGATGAAGAGTATTTTTAGGAAGTAAAAAGACACTAGGCAAGTGCAGAACTGGCACTGCCAATGGCAGAAATATCCCTGGAATACTGGAAACACAATTGAACAACACAGAATAGCAGGGAGGAATCTTATGTTTATTTTCAGACAACACTAAATGGCCCCCTCAGATACAAAGTGATATCAGCACACTGTCTTTCCTTGCCTTTGTTGCTGAAAACACTCTTGCATTTTTTCACTTACTATAATAACATGATCTGTGATAGCTTTCACATATAGTTTTTTACTGAGGAATTACAACTTGTTAAAATATCCTAGCTTGAATACTTTATATAAAGTTGCAGTTAACCACTATTTTATCCTACATTACCCTTGCAAGTAGATCTGAAAACATCTTTTCAGATGCAGGAAAATTTAGAAGATAGTCTCCATCTAGATACTCAGAATTAAATAGTTTCTAAAAGAGAAGAGGAAAAAATTAGGCTACAGATAAAAATGTTGGAAATGTTGTGCGATACTGGAAATTTTTAGACTCAGTAGGATATATATTTGATTTAATGAAATTGGGATGAGAAAAAAGAAAGCAATTTTAAAAGTAAATCAATAAGGGAATAATTTGCTAATTAAAGTGATGGAAAAGGGGTTATTTGACCTACAGACATATATTAATATCCTCAACTTCTTATTTATGATCAGGCATCTGAGTAGGAATAAGTTTAGATTCTACTAATCTACTAATCTAAGGGATGGGGTGATGAATTACGTAGGAGTGTAGCACACTTATGAAAAGAGAATTGTACATTTCATAGTACTAAAATGCTGTATTTCTATTATACACTTCCTCTACATGTCCATATATTAAAGGTCTTTGGTGGTAGAACCACTTCTTGAAGTCTTAAACTGAAAAAAAATCTAAGTATCTGCTCAGGTTTAGGCCATCCACCTATCCTTTGGACATCATGAGGACACTCTTGTTTCAAAGCTAGCACGGGTTTAACACATTCATGGATCAGAGCCTTAGTAGGAAGCAGCAATTTTTCTTCAGGTCCCTCATAAATTTTAGAGATCATATTAGTAGTCTGAAGAACAAGACAGACATTCTGTTCTCCAGAACAGAACTCTTGGAATCTCTCTTGGCACATTGGGCTGTGGTGTCTTGGCCTACATTTGTCACCTTACAAAGCGATAGCATCCCGTAGTAAGAAGCACTGTGTTAAAGTATCTTTTTTGGAGGAAACGTTGGACTGCCAGATCAGCATCAGTATTCTTAGCTTAAGAAATTTTTAAAAAATTTATTGATAAGGAAAGTGCAATGTACATTGCTTTACTGGTTTATAGAGAATAATTCTAAATTTCAGGCCCTAAGCTAGTTTTTTCCTTTATATCCTGCTTTCTAGAGAAGTAAATCCAATTGCAAACTCCCCTCAAGGCATGTCTGGTGTCGTATGTGTTATTCCTTAGGTTTGGTCAAAGGGAAAGTTACCTTAGCTCAGGAGGGTATAGTTTTTATGTGCATGTATATAAAAACCCAAGTGAGTAATAAATAAAAGATGTGATTTTAACATTGCATGAATTCTCTTGTTCCAGACCATCAGATACCAAGAAAGGAAAGAATGTCTCCCCAAACTTAATTTGCATATGCAAATCTCGGAAGTCTTTAAAGCACATGACTCAGTTTGTACTAGTCAGTGAAAAATGGCAGATACATTAACAAAGAAGGAACCATAGCAACAGGAGAACTGCTAGGAACTTCAAGTTCTCCAGAGAAAATTCTTAACAAAAGTTATTAACCAGACATATTTAATATCAAATGCCAGCTCCACCAACAGCAGAATTGCTAAAAATCCTTGGTGCTTTTGGAAGGGCCTACTTTAATGCGTCCTTCCTTTAGGTCTCATCATAATATGTGCAAATGACAGTTCAAGTATGAATCATGCTATGTTAATTCATTACTAATTTTGGTATACTATCTACACAAAAGAGTGTATTAGCCTTCATAGAAAGAACAGGGTTTGGAAAAGAGAAATGTTAGAGAATTCAGTTTTCAGTCCAGAAAATGTGAACTTACAGAAGAGACTTCAGCTTTGAGCAAAGGCTTTGACACGGTTCTTGAGTTTCCAGGAAAGAGGTCTGCCAGAGAGGTCCTGAAACCCTCTAATATTTACTATCTGTTTTAATGATCCAAAAGCCTGTGCTGAATCAGAGGTAGAAATGTTAAAGTAATTACCCTGGAAAGTCAATTTAATGAATGCCCAATATGTGAAAGCATTATTTCTGTAATCTTTTCTATTGCCCAATTTATCATTTTTATTGTTCATTTACCTATGTTATATAGTTCTGGTATGAATTATATTCTGTAATATTCGTTTTTCTTCAGTATGACTTCTTAGATAGCTATTGAAAAGATCCTCTTTATAGGCAGACTTTTGTACTTGAGAAAACTTTGAAATATAATATAATGAAACAGAAATCCATTCCTGTCTCAAGATTTTTTTTAAATGTTCCTGTGTTTCCTACAATGATTAGCAGAAATATTTGTTTGAACAAGGCACACTTTAGCTTTCCATTTGTTTTGAAGGCATGACAATATTACTGATTTTGCGACTTCCACTATCCAGTCTCATGTCTTGATTGTGCAAAAATTATCTGCATCCATAAATTTATTCACATCAGTAATTTCTCAGCCACTCAGCTGAAACATGAGATGTGTGATAATGCACTCAGAAAGAATTGCTGATGACATCTAGTCCCAATACAATGTGTTCATTTGATATAAATACAGTTTTTCTCCTAAATTCAGGCATAAATCCGTTTAGCTGATGGAGAAAATAAGTATCATTATGACTACAGGAAATAGCAAAGAAGCCCCATCTCCCAGTGTGTTATGATTCAGAAATCATATTTGGAAGAAGATTACTAAAAGGATTTGTAGGAATTTTTGGGAATGACTCAGTTTACACTTTCCTTGGCAAATGTCCTCTCTAAAATAATAAAATAGCCTCCCTTGGAAACCTTGAATTGGAATTTATGAAATGGAATTTATGGTAAACATTGTAATAAAGAGGAACATACTTCTTCATATATAAGTTTTAAGGGTTTAGCCAGCTATTGAGTCTGAAACAGATTGATGCGTAAATGTCAAAAAATAGTGAAGGTGAAACTTTTAAGAAGAATGCTGGAAAAAAAAAATTAGAGTGACATAGAATACTACTGAAACAACAGCCAGGAGAAAATGGTGGGGGGAAAAAAAAGATAAAGGTGACAAATATTTTGATATGCAGAGGGTTCCTTTGCCCTCATGGAGTGACAGAAGCATGGCCAGACTCTGTCTTTAAAGCCAGTGTCAGGGCCTCACAATAGCTGGTACAACCTCTACCTTTTGGGAAGATACCAGGTCATACTTATAACTACTCCATATCCCAGTGGTGCAGCCTCTCTCCAGGACAGCTCTCCAGATCCACAGAGAAAGAAGGGAGATTAGTCAGTGCCCAGTCAGAGAATCAGGGCCTGTCTGGAAAATTCTTAGGAGGAGAGAGATTAGATCTTATTCCTGTTAACTCACACTAGCAATTTGAAGGTCATGTTGAGAGCACCAATAGAGATGGAAGGTGCTGAGGCTACACAAGGAGGAAGGAATAAATACAATGAGAAGCACGCAAGGCACCCCTTGAGATGGAGAGGAACAATTTTGTATGGGTTTGTACAGTTGCTGTCTTTGGCAACTCTTGGAAACACGAAACAATTTGAATCCAAACCCAGGACAACATAAACCTTACAAAATCATGGTGAGTGAAATACCATTGGTGCAGAAAAGCCACCAAGACCAGCTTCTCCCTGTTGTAGCTATAAGGCTCAAACCCTGTTTATCTGCTACAAATGTGTGGCACTCTCATGTAACCCACATGAAAAAGAAAGCAAAGCATTGACTTTTCCAGTAAGTATTCCACCAGGAAAAAAAAATTCACAATCCAGAAATTTGAAGGATTCATTCACATGCATATAGAAGAAATAAGGAACCGGTTTAACAGGAGCTGGTTTACACTCCTTGTGGACTCCTGTAAAAAAGTCAAGATATACCACTTGAATGCAAACATATGATGATCACATGATTATATTTTTTGATACATTGCATAATGCTTATGTATAAAAATAAAAATACATTTGGAGCTTAGGCTGTCGTTTATTGAATCAAATTAAATCGGATTTAGTGCCTAGTTGTGTGTAATGCAGATCAGATCCATTTGTACAAAACTGTACAGTGTGGAGCCAGTTCAAATGAATGGCTTTCTCATTACTTCACCCTATTCTGCTGTCTCTTTTCCTGTCCTTTGTAATGTAATGGAGGACAGCTGTGGCAGTGAAGTGAATATTAACTAACCTCAGTGCCTCAGCAGATTGTGACTTAATCCCTGCAAATACCACTAAAATCAAAATTTAATTACCATCAGCACAGCTCTGCTAATGCCTGAAAAATATTTAACAATTAGTGGTTGGCTTAATTAAGCAAACTGCCTTTCACAAAGCAACCTGAAAAGTTTTCCCTGTATTTTATCCCTCAGACTAATTAGTCTGATGTAAGCTTACAGCACTTCATTTACTGTTACTGAGTCTGCTATGCTACTGATCCAGTTTCTGAGGCTTAACAGTCTTTAATGGAGGAGAAACTGTTAAAAGAAAAAATAAAATTCATTGAGCAATGCTACACTTAAAAATAAAAAAAAAATCCTTCTAGTAAAACAGAACACTTCATTAATTATTTGCTCATGTGAATTTAAGTAGATAAAGTCATCTTAGCTATGATCATGCTATTGACACTGGTTCAGTAGGTGTTGAACAACATGTAAACCATGTCTGTCAGGATACAGAGTCTTGTACATCTGTAAAAAAGGATTATATCTAAGCCTAGTGAAAAAACTTGGCCTTGAGTGGCCAAGGTTTGAATTCAGGTATTTATTTTGAAAATCTCTGATAAACAGTGAGAACTACAAAGTATTAAGTGATTCACGGCTGACTTTTAAAATTAAGTCTTGTTACTTCAATTAACTTGACATGCTTTGATCTTGCTTGTTTGTGCTGTTGTGGTACAAAACCCATTTCTCTCGTTTCTGTGGATTTTATTAAAGTTGCGCTTTTGAAGAACTATGATTACAGATAGTCTTTGCTTGCTTTCTGAAAATGGAAACATTGAAAGAAATTCCTGTAAAATGTGGCTTGAATTATAACATTACCATCTGGTATCCTAGAAAAAAGTACTGTTCCACAGTTGAAAGAGCAAGATACTCCACTTTAATATTTGAAATATTTATTTGATGACACTTTTCTCCCTACTATAGTGGCTAGCATAGATTCATTTAACAGTGTTACAGATATTTGCCTGAGGATAGTTAAATACAAGCATATAACATTTTTCAAGATAAACTCTTACAATTCTTTACCTCCACAACTAAGAGGTATAAAATTAATCCATACATTTATGAAGAGTAAAAAAAATGCTTTGGGGGAGTGAGTATAATCAGCTTAACAGGAAATGGTGAATTCCTTCGCTAAGGACCATTGTCTACATGGAGAAGAAATTTCAAAATATTTCTCATCCTAAAAAATTTACAGTTGATACAACCCCAGGCAACACCTGGAAATTCATAACATTTGGTTTGAATCTACTGTAAAACCTTTTGAAAGAAGTTTATCATCTACATAAATACATCACTCTCAAATTATTTGGAATAGTATGGACTGCAGGTTTGCTGCAGCACTAACTAGATAGTAAGTAAAACATGTCCGAGAAATGAGATTGCCTTAATCCAAGTATACAAAACTGAAATACAAAACTGGTTAAGACTATTTAAAATCAGAATGTTTTATCCCTTTCACATGCCTGTCTGTCACTGGGATTTACAGGAACATGGGCTAGCAGTCTGCTTTCTTCAAAAAATAGGTATTCTGGAATATGGTTTGTTTCAATCAAGTGCTGGCATTTTGCTCCATATGTGCAAATTTTTTCCTTTTTTGACAATCATGGGATCACAGAATGGTTTGGGTTGAGAGCTCTGTTTGGGAACAGAGTGAAAGGTAATCTACCTCCAACCCTCCCAGCATGTGTCGGGGACACACCTACTGGACCTACTGGACCCATCCAACCTGGCTTTGAACACTTCCAGGGATGGGGAAGTGGGAACAGCTTCTCTGAGAAACCTGTTCCAGTGCCTCACTATCTTCACAGTGAAGAATTCCTTTCTTACATTTAATTTAAACCTTGAGTTATTTCAATGCCATCACACCTTGTCTTATTACTGCACGCCCTCATAAAAAATCCCTCTCCATCTTTCTTTCAAGTACCTTTAAATACTGCTGTAAGGTCTCCCTCTTGCAGGCTGTATTCCACATCAGGGGTGTTCCAGTTATCCTCTTGGTGGCCCTCTCTGGACTCACCCCAACAGGAGTCCTATGTGGGGAGCCCCAGAACTGGACACAGCACTCCAGGTTCTCCATGAGAATGATGCAGAGGGGGAAAATCCCCTCTCCCTCCCTGCTAACCACAAATCTTTTGATGCAACCTAGGATACAAATATTTTTTTGGGCTTCCAGCATAAATTGCTGGATCATGGTAAAACTTCTCACCCACCAACACCCACAAATCCTTTTTGGCAGAGTTGCTCTTGATCCACCCAGCCTTATACTTGGGATTGCCCTGATCCACATGCAGGTCCTTGGCACTTGTTGGATTTCATGAGGTTTACACTGGCCTGCGAACCTCTCAGGCATCCCCTCACCACGGTATGCTGGGCAGGGCAGGCATTTGCAAATGGCACAAATCTATTTAAACTATAACAGAATTAGTTTTAAGGCTACAATAATAGCATTATAAACCAGAAGAATTAGACTAGGACATACGGAAAGCTACAGTTTTCCCCATGACTCTGTATTTGCAAGCAGGGTCAAAATCACGTTCTTTTCCCAGTCTGGCATGTTTGAAAAAAATCATTGTTCATTAAAT
>CM019236.1:53956703-53964203 GCA_009741485.1 Malurus cyaneus samueli | reverse complement strand
AGAACTGCTCATTAGAAAATAAAAGGTATTTTGGCATAGTCTATTGTTTTATGAGTATTTTGAGTTCTCTTCCAAGCAGTGGTATAGAAAGGTGAATAAGAATATTCCAATATAATTTCTGGCACTGTGGGCAAACTGGAATCATAAGAAGTCTAATTTCAGAAGTAAACAACATCTCCAAATTTGCTTTCCACTGTAAAAATTCCAGTTAATTCTTGTACAAATAAAGTATCTGAATCTATTAATTTATTGGTTTTGGTGCTTTGACCAATTTAGTATTACTGAAAAACAATATTTGTGTCAAAGAAAGAAACCTCAGTCTAATAAAATTTTTCCTTCAATATTTTTCCAAGCTGACCTTATGTAAACCAAGCTTTTTTATCTGTCATATTTGGTGATGCTCTTTTTCACAGCAACAAATCACCCCATGCTAGTCTTTCCAACACTGGAGTGAGACTTCAAACGCTACTAGCAAAATTAAACTGTATCAGTTTTAGGCTTAGTTTGGAAGTGATCATAGTGATATATTTCATTTTTTATTACTGTGAAAATTAATCCAAGATATAACATGGTGTAACACAGGACTCTAAAAACAGATGTACACTGATGAAAAGTGTGACTACAACTTTCATTAAAGATACTGCGACTCTTAGTTTCCATTCAAAAACTGCATTCACGTCCAAATGAAGCATTTTATCGATGAGACATGATCCTGTAGCTTAGGTTAATGTATCCTGTCTTGATCAGACTATTTCTGTAGCTACCACCAAACGTGCTTTTTTTCATGGAACAGGTATGTAGGAAACCACTGCCTCAAATGTGGGAGCAGAAAGCAAACCCTTTCTGTTTCCAAACCAGGCACTGAGACAGGAACAGAGGGACTGGAAAGAACAAGTTGCAAGGACACGTCCATTGCATTTGCACTTCACAGCCCCTAGATGTGGAAAACTGGGCATTAATAATGTAAAGGGGCAGAAGACACTTTAATAAATCAAGGTCTCAGAAGTTTCAGTCTCTGGGCAGTACAGTGTCACATCTTCTCCTCCGCAAATTTCCCAGGCCTAAACCTTTCTGGGCTCAGGCTTTGAATACTTTACACATGCTTCTGACAAATTTCCCTAGCATACTGACATCAGGCAGGCTTCAATGAATGAAACATTTTATGAAACCAAGAGATTGACACTGACAGGGAGTAGCAAAGTCTATGTGATCATAAGACACAGATACAGACATCTGCCAACGGGGTCAAAGAAAAGAAGAAAATACTTTGGTGTCAGTGCTGAGAGCATCATCCAGAAGGATGGACATCTAGACCCTGTAAATGTCAAGTAATGCTCATCAATAGAATGCATTCATGAATAGGGACTGATCTCAGTGCTCTGCGGTTGTTTTCCACACTAAAAAACCTCAACATTGAAGGTGACAGATAAAGAAATATCACCATGGATACTACTATCGAATAATAGAAGTTATGAGGAATCTGGATTTGGATCACAAAAATCAGAAACTAATCTCATTTAAATTTGGATTTATTACATTTAAATTTAAATTTAAATTTTATGACATATGTATGCCATATGTATGCCTTTTGTCAAGCAATTTTGTCAAGTTTTGCATTGACTTCACATTGCTAAGGTATGACCAGGTACAGATCATGGCATTATAGTGTTGGATGTGCCTTATGAAATGCTTTGGGCAGCTGGAATCACACAGGCATTGAGCCCAGTGTTCTGCAGCCATCTTCCTGAAATGCCCTAAGTGTGCACCTCTTGGTTACTTAACATGCCCTTTGGATAATCAACAAAATCAAACCAAAATCCCTATAAGAGATCAACACAAGAGTGGCCAGAGTGTCTGTTGAAGGAAATGAGAAAATAGTATTTTTCTAGGGCCAAACAACCACCAGATAAAAATTCCCACATGAGGCAGAAAGAAGGTAAAGCATTGTGTTTCAAAGAAAGCTGTAGTAACCCCAAGTAACAGTCCAAGCTGCTTCTAATGAGAAAAGAATCCTTCTTGTCTTGAAGTAGGTCCTGAGAGAGTCCAAGCACTCTTTGGAATGTCAATACCTGTCTCTGACCCAAAATAACCGATCTTGATAACAGGAGCGAAAAAAAACCCCATCTTCCTGGAAAAAAAAAAAAAAAAAAGGTTTTGTAATTGGCAGATTGTCGGCTAGGTTAGGGATGAGAGGGAGAAAAAAGAGAACGATTATAAGCAGAGGATTCTTTTTTTCTCTCTCTTTTGTGCTGCCACGGAGAATCAAAAAAATCTATAAATGCATTTCAAAGACAATAATTTGTGATGAAGTTCAATTTGAAAATGCATTAGGGATACTAGCAAACCAGTCCATCTGATGGAAAATGAGTGCCAAAATCTCAGAGGGACTTAACTGCCCTCTAGTACCCCTGAGACTTCCAACTGCAGCATGGAAAAGGTGAGTATCTTCTGTGTTACACATGTCAGTCATTTGCCAATAATAACAGCAGCATGGAGCAACTGAAGTGGTTTTAGGCACTTAGGCAAAGAATGTGATTTTTAAGCTGTACCACAAGAAGCTGTTTTTTGTGACTCATTTCCATGCAACTTTCAAAGTCTGTCTTGAAACTATTATGTTCCATTTCCCTGGGGAAAAAGAAAGTAACTACTCTATGGCTAGCAATATTTTCATTTCTAACTTAAACAGAGTTGTTTACCTTAAGCTTTAGCTACCTTTTCATTGAAGCAGTTGGACCCTTCAAAAATGTAGAATGAGTACATTTCCCCACCTCTACTTTCTAGTTTTGTAGGTTAGGTTTTTATTTTCCCATCCTCAGCAGACTCACATCTCTCCTAGTATTTAGGCCTTCGTGTTTCTGTATAAATCCTTTGACCAGGAGCATAAACAAAAGTACAAAAGATATTTTATTTTACAGACAAGTAGTGGTATGTAGCTGTTTATAACACTTTACCCACCTGCATTAGTTTTTTTCACAACTGAAAGAACACATCAACTTTGAGTCATCCCATGACCAGTATGCCTATAATTCATCACCACTGAAACTGATCAGGACTTCATTGAAAAAATGTGTTATTAGTGCTCAAGTACATGAGTTTGCATTTCATGCTCTGAACTTTCGTTCCTTTTTCTATTTCTTGTCTACAAGGTCATCCTATACATCTCAAGCTATATTTTCCTCAGTAACAGAAGCACTTAGTTACCACATGCCTGCACTTTTCACCCTGATATTTGCAGCCAGTTTTTTGCTTTCTGAGTTGAACATTTGTTGAGAATTTCTGCATGAGAGGTAGAGCAGAGAGCCTGGTAAAAGTGCTGCTGCCTTGCTGCCTGAGCAAGAGAGATGCAGCCTAATGCCAGGTCCACACCATCATCGGGGCCAGGAGCCCAGGCATGGCCACTCCTCATTAGACATTGTCTCCACAGTATCTGGAGAGGAGGATCATCATGCAAACAAGGTTTCTTATCCCCTGCCCCCAGCTCCTGCACTCCAGTCCTGTCCCTTTAATAGATGCTGCACTCCTTTATTTTGCTGCCAATAATGTGACAGTCAGGATGCATCATCTATCTATTTTGCCTGCATGTATTTGAAATTTATTTAGTCTGAAATAAACTTACAAAGCAGAATATTCAGAATATGTTAAAGAAAATGCCAAGTCACCAGGCAGATAATTCACCTCTAAATATATGCTGTTGCAGTTTCCTTGTTAGTTTCTTTCCCCCCTCATCATTCCCATCTTAATAGCCATCATCTCCATCTTATGTGCTGATTTACTGTAAGACACTGTAGGAAACACTTTGTGTAAGATAGATCAAGTCCACTGTATTAACCTCATCAAAAAAATCAGTTATCTTATATAAAAATAATATTAAATTAGTCTCACACAATCTACCTCTGGTAAAACTGTGTTATATTTTATTATTTTCATTTGCTTTCATGCCCTTGGCTCTGCTTTTCTGCAAAAATCTGTTTAAGGCTTTACTCAGTACTGAATAAAATCTGCATTAAAAAGACGACTCTCTGTTCCTTCCACATACCACCTTTGCCTTCTTGGTTAAAATACAGACGTATTATACAGACATTAATATATGCAGACAAAATGTGATCTTACAGATCTTTCAAATGAAATCTCTGCTATCAATAAAAATGTTTCAAACGTGTGCTTATTTACCTTTATTTTCTACATCATCTCTAGTCTGTCTGTAACAAGTAATTATTGCACTTGAGAAGAAGTCTAGTGATGGTAATAGCAATATTGAAAAAAAGATCATTTCACGTCTTTGTCAGCCAGTCAAAACTGCAGTGTCAGAAACAAAAAATTCTGGAAATTTGTCTAAAACAAACTTTTATGTAAGATCTTTTTCCCATCAGTTTTAACCAACTTACAAATGGTTTCCTTTTGAGTTCTTTTCTTCCATGAATCCTCAAATGTCACCATCATATTTAAAAGCTCCTAAAGGGTCATAAATATGGTAGATCAATGTTAAAACAGTGAGACACATTTTTAACATTTCCCTGTGTACAATGTTATTTTCACTTGCTTATGACCTCTGCAATAAATATTTTGTACATCAAAGCTTCAGTCTTTTCATCCTAATTTGCACTAACCTTTCTTGAATGAATGAAGAGGACTGGGAATGGCTCTCTCACTGCTGATCTGTACTAAAGAAAGGTTATGAATGTTCAGTTCCCCCACAGCTGGAGAGAGAGTACAGACCCCTGACGTGGCTGGTCCAAAAACAGTGAGACAAAAATGCTTACAGCCTGATTTCTCAGACTGTGCCAAAAAGCATTAGGCTCTACTTCCTGCAGTTGTGGACCAGGGATTGCCCATTAAAGAGAAATAAATATTACTGCTCCTTTTTGATCAAGAGGTCCAGCAGGGAGCACTCAGGGGAATGATGCAAAGAGCAAATGGTGGATTATCCTTAGAGAATACGCTGGCACCACTGGCCTGAGCAGAAATCAGAGAAAAAAGGTAAACAATGTTTCAACAGTGAAAGACTCTGATTCTGCAACAGCTATAGTATATAAACCTCTGGTGCAAATGGGCTCAAAAAAGAAAAAGAAAAAAGAAAAAAGATAATAAAAAGTGATTCTAGAAGCAATATACACATAAAAAAAAAAAGGAATAAGACAGGATTGCAGGGCAATGTATATCAGAATTATCACCCCCACAATGACCATGGCTGAGATGGCAGTAAGTGACCTGCACAGATAGCTGATTCCTATGAGCACCAGTGACACTGTCATTACCAAATGAGGCACTAAGGCATGCTTTTTCCTGTAATCCCATTGATGATGGACACCTGGATATGCACATTTACCTGTGTCCCCATAAAACAGCGTATATTTCCTAATTACAAAAAAATTAAAATTGCTCGTGTTTACAGCTGTCTGGAAACTGTATTTAGAAGTTCTTGGAAGTATCAAGAACCCAAAATGTTATGTCTGCAAGTAAAAGCTCAGACAGGTTTCTGATCACTTCTTGGAGGGCTCTTGAGAAGACTGAATTTCCAATATTCAGTGGCAGGATCACTCAATCCAGTATTGCTGGCTTTTGTGTCTTGGAGCAGAGGTCAGTGTCCCTCTTCAGAGGAGAAACAAGCAAGTTATTGGCTTACAGGAGCTGAGACTCAGCTCGTGTGGGCATGTGAGGCTAAACATAACAGAACTGCTGGATTTTAAAGCACTGCACTGCCTAATCCTGCTCACACCTGCTCACTGGCTCTAACATGGACAGATTTGATCCCTGGTCATTAGAGTCTAACAAAATTTTGAGCTTTTTGAACAAAAAAAAAAAGGTATTGAGGAAATGTCCTTGAGGTACTTGCATGTTTTGCTTTTTAATAGTCTTTCAGACAAATGTTTTGTAGAAAAAATAATATTACTGGGATCCATCTATTGGCCTGAACAGCATAGGAAACAATGATAAAAAAATTCTACATTGGTTCTTGCCCTCAGTACAAGGGCCTGGAAGGAGCATCAGCTGGTCTGCAGCCAAGGAAACAGCAAGCAATTACCATAGCCTGGAGAAATCTTCAGCCAGCATCAATTGCTGCATACTGATACTCTGGCTTTTACTTATCTTTTTATAGTCCCAGGCAAAAGGTGGATTGAGGTGTGTGGCTGTGTCATGGCACTACTGAAGAAGTTTATGACCGGTGTAAGATTGTGCAGGGTTTTAGAAAGCATAAGCACTGCTACAGCACTCCACTAACTTTGCTGGGCTGGATCTCACAAAGTGCACTGTAAGAAGTATAAAGCAAAACTTGCTAGAAAGCATCCAGTACTAAGAACTATTTCCTGCAGTTCAATTTTTAAGAAAATCAGATTTTAAATTCATTACATATCCCTTATGCATTTACAGACTGGACATACCTGTTACAATGAAGGCTATAAATAGCTATAAACAGCATGGAGCAAATATACAACTTGGTTTTCTTAAAATCAAGGTGACAGCTAGAGTATAAACTGATCAAGGCAGAAAGTAAAATGAACAAGGTGAAAAAAGAATAAGGTTTCCCACAAGGACTGGCTGCAGAAGAGCACAACAGCTGTAAAAAGTCTTTGTCAGGGCTTTCCCTTCAACAATGTCACACTTCAGTAAAGCAGAGAGGAACAAAAACAAACCTTGCAAAGGCTAAGAAGTGTTAATCTCACAGAGCATTAAAAATGTCATGAACAGCATGGAGCAAGCAGAGTTTGCTCAGAGCAATTAGTAGGACCAAGGCTCTTGAAATCAAAATAAATTTGCTTGTAAAGCAGAAAGGACCAGAAATTATATTGCAGGTCTTGATTCAGTGGAATAAGGAGGAAAAGGTGGGTAAATCTAAGTTCTTAGTAAGTTCAAACTCCTGAACTATGTAGTTGCCAAATGTTGACTTTATGCAGAAATTGTTCTTAATGGAAATTTAGTTGTCTCTGACTTCATTGAAGGGAGCTTTTCGTATTGTAGATTTGTCTATCAATGTTGGAATAATTTTAACCAGATATTAATCCACTGGTTTTACATTGACAGGAATAGAGTAATAATAAGTTTACATGTATAGAAAGCTTTGGCTTTGTTTCACCTTGGAAAGGGTGAGAAAATACATGCTTTTCTGTTAAATTAAAATGGCTTATCTTGGCAAGCATAGATCCTAGAGCATGACAGGAGAAGAAAGGTTGACAGGCTGATGGCTGGACACTTTTTACACAGGCCATTGTAGAAGGGGGAAGTGAATTTTTTTTAATTTCAGAGGCCCATTCCCTTTACTAAACCTTGGGTAGTGAGAATTTTCTGGGGAAGGGGTTTCTAGGATAAGATGGTGGCTTGCTTCTATCTTTGTTATCACTATTTTTATTTCCTATTGGCCATGGAGGGGCAGTTTTAACTGAAAAAAAAAAAGAAATTTTATGAGAGTTCTTGTGTTTGGGAAATGCTGGAATGGAGACCCTAAAGGCTTGAGCTTCTGTAAGAAGTCTGTAGGGGTAAATGCAGTCTGATCTCTCTCATTTT
>CM019236.1:53910816-53954274 GCA_009741485.1 Malurus cyaneus samueli | reverse complement strand
TAAATAGGTCATTTCTGAATCAGCAAGTGTTGATCAGAAGACAGTTGACTAATGGAGGAATACAGTATCTAAACTGAAAAGATTCATTTGAAGAAATTATTGCTATTCTAAAGGCATGTAGTTCATGTAGTATTAGCACAAGTATTTATAGCTATGATACTAGAAATCAGTAATTACTGTGGAAATAATCTAGATTTCCCTGCAGTAGTCTCACATGATTTCTCAGTAATAAAATACTATGTTCCTTTTCCCAGGCAGAGTGGAAGTAGTCCCACAGCAGGACATAATATTATTTTCTAACAGAGTTATTATTTCACTATTTTGCAGATAGGACAGAGCAGCAAATTGAGCAGCATTTGTCGGAATGCTGTTTAAAAAATTCCAAACAACAAACCTTTAACCTTGTGATCCAACTGCCCTAAAAGCCTGTTCATCATCTCAAGCTTGAGTACACACACAAGGCTTACAGTGAAATGCGAGCCTATAAAATACATGGAGGAAAACAAGCTTTGCTGACCGAGAATGTGGGAATTACTAGCAGTCTCATGCACAGCTGTTGAAATTATAAAGACAACCAACATTAAGCATGTGGGCAGGATAGTGAAGCTGAATTTTCAATTTGATTCTTTGTCTGTGTTAAAAGTAATAAATGAGCAGTTGCAAAAGGAACAATGGATGAACAGACAGGGAGAAAAGGTTCCACAGCAATTAAATTTCATTCCTGAAAAGCATAAGTACTTGCATATATGATATACAAATTAATTGCTTTTTCATTCTGATGTGATGGCCTGTATTGTTTTGTGATTCTTTTGCCTCTCACACCTTTCTTTTTGACTATGACAAAACTAAAACCAGACAGCTTCATTAAATAAGACCATTATAATTAGAGCTCAAATTCCCTAAGTCATTATAAAAATACCAAAATAAACAGAGTGATCATATGAAAACAGCCCCAATGGCAATTGAACTTTCATCAGAGGTCCAAATAAAATGGGGATAAAAATATACTTCTGATGCAAACATGAGTGGCTTCAAAAATTGCATCGTGGAGCAGAGTGACATTTAGTTTTAGAATACTTTTCTTCCCTTTCCTGAATTTGAATGCCATAATTCTCATTGAACAGAGTCTGGGAGATACATCTACTTGCAGATAATATATTTATATATACATACACATACATACATACATAAACCATGCCCATCCATATATATATGTATATGTACATGTACACACACACACACACACACACACACACACACACACACACATATTACAACATACACATTATGGTTTTGTCTTCTGAGTGTGGTTCAATGAAATTTACTTCCTTCAGTATGTGAGTCCTTTTTCCCCTCTTATTGTCTTTCTTTCAGCCACACAAAGAAATGACGCCCCAGTGAACTTTGTCTCCAGGTGGCTTTTGCTTTATTTAGTAGCAACGGATACAGAGCTGTATTTGGTTGGGTTTTCTCAAATGCTGCACTTGTTAACACTCATCAAACAGAGAAAAAAAATAAAAGGGTACATTTAATTTCTATCTCAGTATGAAAGAGATGTGCAAAGAACCAGCATGTTTCTAACTAGTCAGTAACAGGTACAGTGCAAAACATATTTACAACACTTAAAAAGATCTGAAAATGAAAGCACTCCAGCTGAAATATAATCTTTTTGCTTGGTCTTTTGGTGCATAATTGTCAACATGCTAGCGGGAAGAAGTCATATTACCTAACTGGGATCCATTTACAATGAGGCAACCAAACAACACATGTTTACAAAAGACATAGAGCTTGTTTTTGGAGAAAAAGAATGTCATTCCACTGCCACCAAAGCTGAGTGGTGTGTACAGTTAGTAAATCTTTTCCCAGTTGCAAAATTGGTGTCAAATTGCTAAGGCCATAAACTACGTCAGCATAAGTCACTCTCATTAATTTGATGGGTGAAGGAAAGATTTTCAAACAGCAGGTTTCTCATTTTAGTTTTTATTTTAATCAGCTAAATAATGAGGTGGGGTAGAGTTGCT
Source organism: Malurus cyaneus samueli (assembly GCA_009741485.1). Classification (NCBI taxonomy): domain Eukaryota; kingdom Metazoa; phylum Chordata; class Aves; order Passeriformes; family Maluridae; genus Malurus; species Malurus cyaneus. Next base: position 53,952,253 of record CM019236.1, on the reverse strand, counting down.
TAACCGTGCCAAGGAAAGAAGAAAGCAGAATCATCTTAAAACACCAATCCTGGATTTAATAGCCTACAACAAAACACTAAGCAGGTCAGCTTCATGGTTCAGCAATTCCTAAAAGCCCTGTCTACTTCTCAACAGCTTATCGGTCGCCAGTGTGTAAGATCTCCCAATGAGATCTGATTTACAGCACTAAAGGGTTTTGCTGCAAAAATGAAGGGCAAGAATGGCACCGTTTTCTTGTACATTCTGTCTGTGCACACATATATTAAGAAAAACACAAACCCTCAGAAACCAATTTGGCCCTCACGATAAGGATCTCTTGCATTTTTCATTGACATAAACAGGTCACAAAGCCTAGAAAAGCTTACGTAGAATTCAACAGCAATCTGGTTTGCTTTTTCTGGGTCAAAGTCAGAGTTTATCTTGTTAAGCTATCTAATTGAACACAGCCCATGTGATACAACAGGACTAAGTGCATTAAATGAGGAGGCAGTGGGAAGTGGGGGATGCATTTATTTCTGTATGGTGCTGGAAGGACACAGCTTCCTGGAAATACTAAAATTAGCTTTGAAATGGCTATTTTTTTGTGGCTGGGGAAAAAGATGTCCTACTTCTATAATACATTTTCTGTAAATACAGACAGTCCAAAACTAGTTTAGTATATTGTGATTGTGAGATGAAATGCAATAAGCAAGCTCACATATCCTGCTCTCCGTTTGCCTGTGGTAAATCTGAAATAATTGTATTGTTGCCAGATGAACAATGGCAGATTTTCGTTGAGGTACCCAAGATCAAAAGCAGACCTCAACTGTCAAGCGAGTTAAAACCACAAACAGCATGATTTAAGACATAGTTGCACAAGCCAGGCTGCATGCAGTTCTCAGTAAAGTAAATTATATATAATAACACTTATAGTTTCCTAGTACTATTGGATTTGCCTTTTTACATAAATGCTTAAGTTATGATAAAAAACAGAGCTGTGTCAGTTCTTTTCAGTCTCAGCACATTTGCTATTAGCATAAGAAATGCTGCTTATGGCAGAGGCAGCCGTGCTTGAAATTTCTGAATTAATGGATTTGATTTCCTCTTGAGACAAACCATCAGCCTTGCAGTAATGGAAATAGATATAGTTGGTAAAACAAATAAAAAGCTGGCATGCAGATAAAATGGGTTTCAGTAAAAAATAGTAATGTTGTAATTGAAGTGAACAATTACAGGGTTGCTCCTAGGCACAAAAGAAATACCATGAAAATGAAGTAATGTTTTTGTTAAGTATAGGCATTTCATGAAAATGTAGAGCTGCAGATGTCATTGTCTGGAAAACGGAAAACTATGGTTATTCTCCTAAGCTGAGATACTCTGGTAATATTTTGCTAATTTTAACAATAATTACTAATGTTAAATCTAAATTTTACACAGGTGGAGGGAAAAAAGTGATAGAGAGCAAAAGTTTTATAGCTGGTACTGAGCCAAAACTGATTTTGGCTATCAGGGGTCAAAAGCGTGCAATAAGAATTTTTGGAGGACAGGGAGAGTGGATACAATTCTCTGTGGGTGGAAGAAAGCATCCTTTGTCAGGGCAGCAGCATTGTAAAGCCTGGGCAGAAAGGGAAAAATGCTGGCCATACTCAGTAATCAGCAACTGGAAACTGTGAGGTTCCCCTAGGGGAACAGGGGAGGAACATGCTCAGCATCAGATCTCTTTACCAAAGACATTTTCTCTAACTGGGTCGCTCTTCTGGCTGGCTTTCAGCTATAGACACCGCTGGGGAAAAGCAGAGACTTTCAGCATATGAGAGCTTTTCATGTTAACGTGTAAAAGTAAAAGTAATGAAGCACACCAAAAGCCACCAATGTAAGTGTCATCTCAAATCTGAGAGTGCATTCATCAACTCCACCGCAACAAAACGCTCTGCTGTGTCCTATATTTCCTCTTGCTTTGTACGTGTGACAGAAAATGCTCTCATCACAATTGTTTGTAGAGATCAATTAATTAACAAATCAGGATTGCTGTCTTGACAGTGGGCAGAGCACAAAGCTCTCCTTGCAGTGAGCCACAGAGCCCTTCCTGGCTCAGCAAATTCTGTCCAACACCACGAGCCTGCCCTCACACCCCTGGAGCACGGCACAGCCCAAGGCCCCACAGCTGTGCCATCAATGCCAACAGCTCTTCACGTGTTTCACAGCTGCACTGGCTTTATGGTCCCAGGAGCAGTTTTTAGGTGTTTCCTGTCCCTTGCCAGGGGTGGCCATGGCGAGGCACAAGGTGCTGGTGGCAGGCACGGCTCAGGCTGCAGCACAGCCACCAGGGTCTGGCACCCTCTGCGGGTCCGGGTCACTCACCAAGGGAGGCAGCTGCGTCTGCTCAAGGAGCCTTTAGTGGGGAGACTCTAAAAGTCATGATTTGTTAATATTTCTTATTTAATTGTAAAAGCTTCCAGTGTCCTGTATGGTATTTAAAACACCCAGTTGAATCTCCTCTATGCAAACATATTTTCTACTGTAACTACTCTATCAGGCAAGATATAATCTTAGCCTATTTATATATGTCACTTTATAGTGCTCACACTGAAATTTTACTGCTTTCTTCACATTTTTGCACTTACCTAAATACATCCACAAAGCACAGGTGGGTTTCTGAATCATCAAGGGTCTCTTTTCCATAAGGAAAAATCTTTGGAAACAAATTAATGGCAAATACATAATTGTTTAAATATATTTTGTGTTTTACTTGCTGTTTTTAAAAGCTCTTCTGAAGTTTTAAACATGATTGTCTATACCCATAGAATACAGTATACACTTAATCTGTGGAGGAAATAAATGTCTGACATAAAGATTTAAATCTTTATTTTTCTCCCTTGACATGGTGGCTGGTGACACATAAATGTACTTTTTTTTTTCTTTCCCTTTGACAGAGTAATAAAAATCTCATTATCTCTGAATAGGCAGCAATTTCGTTATCTAATCAGAAACAAATCCTGATTATTATTTCAATAGAATTAGAAAGACAAATCACCAGAGTACGGCTAAATAGGGCAGGCCTGTGGTTTAACCTGCCTCATTTACATCCAAGTACAATGATTGTCAGGAGCTCGCAGTGAGCAAACAGCCCCGAGAACATAAGCCAGCAGATGGTTTTTTCTTGTCGCTAGCCTTTCCTCTCCTCTAATGCCTCTGATCCCATTACCTCACTGAATCTGTTACCAGGGTAACTGTTAAATTGCTGTGAAAGGCATGGTAATAAAGTAACCTGTCACACTGGCAATAAAAGCAGCAGAATTTTCCTGTTCACTGAACTTTTCAGCTCATCAATACTCACTTTATGGAGAAATTCACCACTACACACAGGTCAGCTACAGGAATTGTTTGTGAGGTTTTTGAAAAGCAAACCAAAGTTCATGTAAACATGGGAAAAGTTCTGATTAAACAAAATGCGTTTCAGAAATGCACACAGAGCTAATGCTTTGCTATTTGCTGTAGAAGGTTAGAAGCAGATTAGAGATATTCAGGCTCCTTCTTTTTTTTTAAAGTATGTTCTAATAATACCTTACTGCCAGCAGGAAGGTGATTAATCCAAAATCATTTTGATGATGTTTAAAACCTTAACCTCTGATACATCAAGTTGCTTATTTTCAGCGGTGTACTCTGACAACTTACTAAACTGAATTTTTTTTATCACAGAACAATCCAGTGTCAGAAGGCTTCATTTAGAAGTATTTTCCAGCATTTGCCTACATTCCATTGTTTTACAGACTTTGAGGCAAAAGATATCTTTAACAGTTTTTTTGGCACCTTGTGTCTGTTTCCATTAGTAAAACTTTACTGAATGTAATCCTAGAGAGAGAAAACATATATAGACACTGCACCAGTCCCTGCTGAAAATGTTTGTATTAAACATATCTGACCACAATTTAAACAAATATACAGAACAGCAAGATTCCTTTTTTTTTTTTTTCCTAGCAATACATGGCAAGAGGTTTTTCTATAGGGCACATGTACTGCTTGCCGCTGATCAGAGCTGAATTTGAAAATGTCATGTGGAAAAACCCTCCTGACTTCAATTGAGGCTCACAAGTAACTGTAAGAACATGAATGGAAAAAGGAGTGCATATCTAATCCTTGTTATTAGCCTTTTGCAGACTCTACACTTTCAGCTTCATTTGGTAATGCCATTAATTATACAGCACTAACCTTGGAATATGTTGGAGTTTGCTTCTTCAGATAACTTCTTTCTCAGTCTCTCTCTTTAAAAAAAAAAAAAAAATTCTTATTTTCTTTTCAAGTTGCAGACATTCACAGTTTGTTATGAAAAATTGAAAACGTTTCTTTGACTGACAGCAAGCATGAACAGCAGTACATATTCCAGCTGCAGGCCACAGAAGAAAAGTGTCTTTAAATAGTAGCCACATTATGTTGTCCTGAGAGTATAGATTTAAAGTAAAGCTTTTGGCAAATAAATCTTAGCAGAGATTGTGTTCAACCCCATTCACAGCAATACTCTTTGTCAGTCTGCTGCTGATACGGGCTGATTTTACACCCCTGAATAAAGCTGCATTTGTGGCTTTACTGAAAATTCACAGAACTCTGGGAGTTGTTTGGGGAGAAAAGGACACAATGATGGTTCCACTATATTTAGGTACAATGAGAGGTTTGAATTACTTGCATAGGCCAAGGTTTTTCAAAATTTGGAAATCTTCCGAGGAAGTTTGTAGGAGAAAGAATATGTTGACTGCACATAAAACTGTACATCACAGCCTTCATCCGAGAAACACTTATTAATCCGCATAAAATACAACCATTTATGCTGGTCTATAACCTGGAATTCAATTGGACTGTTTCTGAGATTTGGGGAACTAAACCGCTCTGGTATCTGATGTGTACAGCACAGTTACAGATAAATATGAAAATATATCCATGAATAAGCCAAAATCCTTGCTCTTTCCAAGGAAGTAGTAGAGGAATCACTGAGAGATCATTTTGCAGGTGTCAGAAGTCCTAGTAGATATCCTGGGCAGAATCTTCATTCTGTGCTCTTTATGTTTAAATATGTCAGGAAGGGTGATATGAACATAGTTTCAATGAAAGAATTGAGTTTTTAATAGCTGCCATTGTTCTAATTTAAAATTTACTTTAAATTGTGTGCATACTGGATTGTTCATGATTATACTTTGGCAGAATGCAAACATAAATGAGATGTCAACATGGATAAATTCCTTCCTTTGAAAATGTGTATGAATATTCATGAGCAACATTTGTTAGCTCATTTTCCCAGCTCTGGTTGAAACGCAGGACAGGGTTTCTGTGCTCTGCATGAGCCTGTGTGGAAAAGCCTTTCTGCTGTACAGATTTTGTCAGTGCAAAGAGGCACTGTCTTTGGATGGTGGCTTTTTTACTCCAATTTGATTTCACCATCCCTGTGGCTGCAATTACACATTCAAAAACAATCAAGAGTTCACACTGAGCTGAATTACAGTTGGCTCCATATACTGCCATACCTTGGCTTTGCCTCACTGAAAACCTAAACCTGCAGCATCACAAATTAAAAATGGTGAGAAGAGAATTAGAGCTGCTGTCTCTGAAAGAGAAAAAGAGTAATTGTGTCCCTCCTTCCACCAGATGCTGCGTCCTTATTATTGTCCTCCTCAATAGCATGTTGTGACTAGACTTGCTATACAGTGTATAGCCCTTTTCTCCTTGGATTAAATTCATCCCTGTGCACTGGAGCATCGTGCATCCTCAGTAGCACACAACCCCCACACTTTCAGCCCTGCTGAAAGCTGCACAGTTCTCGCATGGGCTTTGTGCGGGTGTGGATTGCACTTTAGTTCCGAAGACAAGTGGCTGTAAAAACACCACAGACTTAGATCCACCATGCACTGCTGAGAATTTGCCAACCTCCCTGAACAAAGTTGGTTTCTGAAGGTCTGGGTCAGCCGTCAAACCAGGAGAGTTTAATTTGAAGAACAGCCAAGCATTACAAAATTCTGGTGAGGTCCAGACATACAACCTTCAACCATTTTTGTATCATTCCTAGCTTTGTGGCAAATTAAGCCCTCAGATGCGTCAGAATCAAATTTTTCACCCCACCTCCTCTGACTTTTTTAAGTCTCTTTTGTCTCTTCTTTTTCTGTTTGGAGCAGCAATATTTTCCTTGCTCCATTTCTTTCTCTGAACATTTCTCACTGTCTGTCATAGCTGCCAGTATTGAAGTTCAAGGGAGAGAAAAGAGCATAGAAACAAATTTAAAACATATTGAGCTACTCTTTCATTGAATACTTTGTAGTGGGCCAAACTTGAGATTCATAGAGAAAGAAACTCCCAACACTGCTGCAGATTTCAATAGAGTTTTATTGATTTGCATCAGTCGAGTAACCAAACTGCAGCTATTTATCTTGATGGAGTGAAAGAATTGGGAAGGACATCTGTCTCTCAGGGTTACTGTATGGTTTGTTTGATCTCACCTGTATGTATGATTGATCCTGCTGGCTTATATTTAATGCACCTCTCATCCTTTGACACTAGAATAGTGTAAAACTGCTTCTCCCTTTGTTTTCTCTTTTAATACTTTACACTGTGCTCCCTGTATTTTCCTTTTTTTCTTGTACAAATTAAAAATTTACAGCTCCTATATCCAACATGGACAATTATGTAGGAACATCAATCCTATCACTTACTCTGAAATAAAGGTTTATGATGCAAGCAGTTTTTTGTAGTCTTTTACATTGCCAGAGATCGGAGTGGGGATGGGAGGAGGGGCAACAAAAGCCCACATCAACCCTGAATTTTTGATGTCGCTGCTGTTTTGTGCCCTGACTTCATGCTCCCTGAAGAAACAAGATGCATCAAGCAGTGCCTAAAACACGTTCTCTTCAAACATTGGGAATGATTGTTTCAGCAAGTTTTAGCTTTCAGCAGCAACATATGTAGCAGCAGCTGTGCAGTAGTGCTTTGAGGCCACGGGTACTTTGGAACCCATAAGAAAACTGTGCCTTGCATGTAAAGAGCTGGAAAATGATTTTTTTTCCTCTTTCAAAATTGTGCTGAGACTTCAGAAGCTTAAAGGACTAAGAAAGCAGCTTACTTCACCCACTTGGACCCAATGATCTACCCTCCAAGAATTTTAATACATTCTTTACATATATGTTAATAAAAAATTTGACCAATAAAAATCTTCCACTATTTTAACTAACTGGTTTGCATCAAAGTTTCACACCAAATGAAAGTGTCTTTGATTCCCAGCTAACCTCTTTTCCTCTCCAGCTCTTTCATTCATGATTTTTTTTCTGTTATTCTTTTCTTTCTAAATGTTACCTACAGAAAATTCATGGTCACAGCCTGAAGATCAAAGATGAAGTTTAATCTTCAGATTGTGCTGCTTATGCTCATAAACCACTTGAGCGTCAATCCTGCTCTCCGTGACAGTGACAGAATCCTTGATTCAATTATAGGTTACAGTCAATGGGGAGCACACTTTAATCTGTGTACAAACAAAGGGATAAAACAGAAACATGTACCGTTCTGAGGATGATACTTTGTTACAGTGAGACATCAGTCAGTGCTGCAATAATACAGTCTGGGCTTGGAAAATGGATGAGATTAAATTGTCTGCTGGGCTATGGCTGCCTGTTATGTACAGACTGGCAGAGCATACACTGCTCTGCTTCTCTGTCATTTATCTGGCTCACAAAGACTCTGATCCACTACATGTTGTGTGATAGCACAATTCCATGAGATGAAGGATTCCCAGAATTATTCAGGATTTAAGCCATTATTCTAAACATGATAGGATTTTTCAAATACTATTCGGATAAGAGAAATTATTCTGGGGAATAATTCCATTGAAATAATTAACGTTTTTGCTCAAGTTAGCATGCTCACATATCAGGGAGTCTGGAATCAGTTTCCACATTTGCCAATGCCATTTTAACACGCAGTGTCAAGTGCTCCCTACAAGGTCAATTTAAAGGAAAGGTAACTTTGCGGAGAGCTGCCTGGGCTGCAGTGATGACAGCCTTCCATCACGTTAAAATAAGATTCCTTTATGAATCATGCTGGCATTCCCAAGCTCCGTTATTGTTATCAGTTTCAGAAAAACTTTAACACATGCTATTCAAGACACATGTTCAAATATCATGGAATTTTGGCATTTGGTTAGTACTTTCACACATTTGGATTAACTAAAACAGTTGAGGGAGGACATCATGGTGAGAAAGAATATTTTGAAACTAACAAGCATTTCATGTGTAAATTCCTAATTTGTACCGCACCCATGCTCACCCTCACTTCTTCTGCATTCCACCTCTTAATGTGCTGTATCTGAAGTGCTGGACAGCATTTGGGTGATACAGGCACAGGAGCAGAAGAATGGCAGAGTCTCTGTACCATGCTTCAGCCAGGTCTGCTTCTGCACCCTCCATTACCGAGTGCAAGCACACTGGCCACTGTTAAACAGTGTGTTTTTTCTCGGCTGAAAGATTATGTCCTTTTTTTTGCACAAGAAAAAATATTTTCATCTTGACTCTCTTTTTTAAAATCATATTTGTGTATCAAGTGATTTAAAACTTGCATCTCTGTGGCCAAATGAATCAAAGAGCAACCTCTTTTGCGAAGGGAGGTAAAATCTGGATCTGTGAAACAAATAGCAGTCCCAATGCTCTCATCATCCATAAACCATCAGTAACCCATTTGCCAACTACTGTATAATTTAACACATCTCCATAAGAACAATGTATTTGATATCTAATGTGATTAAGCTTCTGAGCCTTGCCTTTATTAAATCCCTGTGTCTCTTTTGTCATTTTCTTTGAAAAAATAGAAATATATAAAAATAAAAAAAAAATAAATTGAAACGGATTTAAAATAATACTGGAAAAAGAAATGAGAATTTCCCTGAGTAGGGATGTTTGCTGAGTGAACAAGCACCTTCATACGGTGCACTTCCAAGAAGGTCCTGATACTCTTTCAATTAAAGACATTCAACCACAGGCAAAGGTGACAAAAGGTGTGTGAAAAACAAATAGTTTATTCCACTGGTGTTGTAACCATGCCGAAAGGTTTCCTTTACGTGAGTGACATTAAAAGCCAGTGTTTCAAGGACACACACAGTTACTGCTCTTAGTTTGCAAAGCTCCGTCGTGCTTCACAGCTGCTGGTACAGGTCTGTGCAACATGACTTTAAGTTGCCACCACATATAGCAGATCTCATGGAAGGCGAGACGCATGAACACGGCTGACTGAAAGAGCACTGCCAGGCCATGGAAGTGGGCGAGGGGTCCATGGCGCGCCTCCCCACACCTCGCTGCCAATGCCACTCCGGTCCAGAGCACAGGGTGCTGCTTCCCTGTCCGCAACCGCTCCAAGCTGGAGCTGTCAATTTTTTCTTTTTCTTTTTTTTTTTCAAACTCACAGTAGTTTATATATGAATGGTTTGAAAGAATGAGAGGTCACGAACTCTTGTTCTTAAACATAAGCTAACAAAAAGGCGAAACTCAATCTAATACCTGCTCTCGTCTGTTTGCATTTTTCCGTGGTTGATGGACATCAAGAAACTAGAGGGCTCACAAAGATGGCATGAATCTGGTGGGTATAAGTCAGGCTATGTAGATCTTAGAGCAATTCATTTTACAATAGCATCCTTTTACCAGAAATACTCTCTTCTTTAATAGTAGGATATAATTCATTTTATAAGCTAAAGCTCACATATGAACTAAAATTCATTTTGTCATATGAGCTAAAATTTTACACATTCACAGAAAAAATTGCATTTAAATGAGTTGTACTTCATATGCAAAGACAAGCTCTTGATGCCAGATTTCCTTATTTGTGCATTAGTGTTATCCTTGTCTGTTCATCGCATGTTGTGAATGTTTCTATGGTACATAGGAAAATAAAGAATATTGTTTATTTAATTAAGAGTATCTTCCATGCTAAGGGGCTTAATTAAAGCTACACAGACGAGCTGAATTTCAACACTTTATTCTCTCACCACTCTGTGAATGTAGCATGATATAGTCTGTCACCATATTAATGTTCATAATGTGAGTAGTTGCTCATCTGAATAGTCCTATTGAAATCAATGGGCATATCTCACACAAGTAAGATCTTACAAAGCTGGAATATATTTATATTCATGCTGAAACCATGACTTCCTTGTTCATTGCTTCTTAACTTGTATTGCTAATCTGCTGGTTTCATAGCTCAGTTTCGCTGAGGAATATCCAAAGCTTGAAAATTAATAATTTCCTGTAATTTTTGGGGACAGACAGTAGTCACTTGAATGTAAATAGTAAAAGTTATCTGAAATAAAAACATGTATCTGAGATGCAAACTCATTGTGTCATCAATTAGTAATTATTTTTGTGGCAGTAGGGAAAATGAAAGCCAAAATATACCCCACATTTTATTGTACTCCTACTTGCCTTCCAGCATGGTACACCATGCCACATTTAACAAGCCAAATCTGCACAAGAACAGCAGTGTTTACACAGGGCCACAGGTATATGAGTTTATGGATAACCAGCAGAGGTTTCCTTTCTCACATTACACTGTTCATTCACATTTGGCTGCCTTTGAGACAGTTATCAGCGGGAAGGAGCCGGATTGTGCTGTAAAAGTTCGCTTTTCTTGATTTATCCAAAAATGATTTATCCAAAGACTTGTCTGAAGTATGATTTTGCCCCATGGATCTGTGTTCCAAGGACACATTACAAACATGCATGTGTTTTGTCTGCACCATGGGTTTTGCCACTGCATGAGGGCACACACAATCATGGCAGTCTGAGGCATACTCATCAGATGGATGCTGTCATCAGACCCTCGTGTTAATTTACATGAATATAATAACATGAATATAATACACAAAACACAGCCAACAGGGAATTCCCCTGTGTAGTCAAAGGCATTGTGACAGTCAGCATGTCCTCATCTTTGAGATCTACAACAACAAAGGTGGAAAGACAGGCATTAAATTGACTAATTAATCTAAGTATCACCTTTCAAAAACTTTTCTTGTAGCACTCTTGTTTTCTTAAAGGAAAAAGAAAAAGTTCTCAGTCATAGGACAGCAGATACAGGAGTAGTGCTACTCGGTTTCCTTTTCAGGTAAGGTTATGGAAAATGGGAATGATTAGGTGAATATACATGCAGTTATTTTGCTGTTGTCTTATACTTTCAGTGCTATAAGAATGTTTTATTGATGTATATTTATGCAGTATTATTATTTAAATTTGTATTTTTTTTTAAATCACTGTACAGATCTCCACGACATGCTGTAACCTATTATGCCAATTTATTAAGGTATAAGAGTAAAACTAGTGAAAATGGAGGACAGATTAGAATACTCTAAAAATCACTGGGGGAGAAAAAACAAAACCAGAGCGTAGACAAGCAGGAGACGGAATTAAGGGCTAAGAGAATTTTTATTGATGGTTTAGGATTTGTCAAAATGGTCACTCTGGCAGCATGTCTGAAAAAATTACATACCACCTTTCTGCCATTTTTGATGAAGGACTAAAAGTTAATCCCAAGGTACGTGAATTGGATCTCTGTGAAAAGTTCCAAGAGCAAAGCTACTCTTAGGCAGACCTGTGTCTCCCTCCACATCTTGCTGCCCAGGGAAAATAATAATAAACACTTCTCATAGCAGCAATACAGTAATCATGCTGGGTCATGAAACTAATTACGTTTTGTGATGGTGGAAATTCTCCATTTCTGTGTGAAGGGGCACTGCTGCATGATAGATGAATGTTGGAAAGGCAGTACATTGTGCTCTTTCATCTCTGTCACTGCATATTTATTCTAACTGCTCCTAAATTATTCATTTTCTTTAAGCAATCAATATTAATAATCTGATTTGCTCCTTGGCATTTTTAGTCACACTTCTGTTTAACTGACTGTAAATAAAGGTCACTTGGAGGCTTCCTGCTGCTGTTCTGAAGGTCCTTGCCTAATTAATTCCCAACACTTTTTTTTCCCTGTGACTCTGATTAGCTGTTGCAATCAAGTTCAGCAATTAGCTGCCTCCTTGCACAGTGATTTGCTCACTCTGCCTCCCTGTATAGAGCTACATTTAGTCTCTGCTCTGCAAAGGCAAATGGAGGAATTTGAATGTGTTTGTTTTGTGCTCCATGACCATGCAGAACAGATCAGATTTGTCACCACTTGCACATAACCTTTGTCCATCTACATCATCCCTCCTAATCATCCACGATGCCCCCAAAAGACATCATAAATATAATGAACAGCCTCACCAATGACCCGCTTTTGATATGCCTAATCTCAGGTTTGTGAATCAACAAACAGCTACAGCTCATCAAATCATTCTTGGCTATTAAAGAACCTCTAGGGTTTAGCTTACATAAAATTACTTTTTAGAAAAGGGGTCTGCTTCATATTTAATGGATTTAGCTTAGTCTGCACAGGGTCCATAGTCAAATCCCCAATTTAAGCACTTTTGGATGCCTGCTTCAAGTTCAGAAAAAGACACAGATCTTACTTTCGTTAAAGCTTGGGAAATAATAATCTCAGTGAACTCTTGTCATCCTAGAACCATGAAAAAGCTGCTGAAAATTTCAGCAGTGCTTTAATTAATAAGTTAGACTCTAGTAGGAAGGGATATCTAATTAGTAGCTGAAATTGCCTAGAGGAGACAGTCTCCTCCAGGTACTCTTCAACAAATATGTGTTGAAAAGCAAGGAGCCAGAGACAAAGAATTACAGTAAACATTATATCAATATCATAAGCATTCTTTACAGCCTTTTAAGGGTTCTCCATTCTTATTACTGCATCCTTGGCAACAACTTCCTAGTAATAGTCGTTGATGAAGAATTTCTGCAAAGAAAATACTTTTTTTTTTGTTTCAAGTTTGTTTATAAATTAATTGATTTAAATTATTCTAATTCAAACAGTGACTCCATATGGGTATCAATTCAGGCAGAATTGTTTCTATTGTCTGAGCAGAAAACTAAGATGTATGCACAAATTAAATCCTTCTTTAGCTGGTTTGTTTCAATGCATTTACATGTCCGATGAATCTACAGACTGATTTTAAAAAGATGATAGAACTGTACCTGCGAGAAAGATTGTCATGTCAATCCACAGTGTTTTTGTTAGCATTATTATTATTTTATGCAACCCTGTCCTTGACAAGTAAGCCAACTGTAGGACTGAGAAACACCACCAGAATGGAATGAATATTTCTGAATACATTTTTAAGACATAGCCAGACTTTAAAGGAAGAAAATGATAGGTCTAAATTCTCACATATGGGGCATAAGGATTTAAATTGTCACCTACCTTTCACAACTCACTATAAAAATGTCAACATATTTCATCTTGGTCTTGGAATTATTGCAGCTTAAGGGAGTTTTCTATTGGTGGGTTTAAATGCCCTGAAAAATAAATGGATCTGAACTTAATCAGTTACTCCATACTCACAATTTACGAAGTACATAAAAGGAGTTGTTTAAACCACAGCCCATTTCTACTTCTAACACCTATAGAACCTCTCTTCTGACAGCAGCAAGCCAAAGCATGAATGCCTTGAACAAGCAAATTTTCTTTTCCATTTCTGTTCTGGCAAGTGTGTTCACTTAATCTCACAGGGGATCTGTCAGCTTTCCCCAGCTCCTAAAGCAATTCTTTAGCACTTATTGAAAAGTGCTGTAAGCGAGAGGCAGCAAAGCTGAGTGGTGTTTGCACGCAGAGACAGGCAACCAGAGCACTGAGTCACTGCCTCTCCAGCGTGCGCTGCACACAGCCGGGGCTGGAATAAGCACTTAAATCACTCTTGGACTTACCACTTAATGGACATAAATACACAAAATATGCACTTTGTTGGCATGACGCTATTGCTGTGAATCACTGTATAAAACATACGGTGCTTTGAAATATAGGCATGTACACACAGCAGAGCACTTGTATGGCTGTAAAACTCGCACACTCAAAACAGATCACTCATTGCTAGGGGGGCATCTTTCCATGTTTGGTCTCATCCCAAAAGTGAGTGCTTGGAACAGTTAAAAAAAAATCCTTTCAGTTACTTGAGATTTATGACAATGAAATGTATTCGTTTGATTGAATAAAAATCCAAACCAGACCCACAACAAAACAAACACCACGAAACCCAGCCAAGCAAGCAAGCAACCAACCAACCAAATAAAAAACAATAACAAAGTAAGACAAAAAAAGTGCCAAAATTTTCCCAAGAAAATAAGTTGCAGAATTTAACGAGGTGTGTTTTCCTAAGAAAATATAAGATGAACAAAAGCTATTGTTATGGAGTTGCAAATGTGGAAATGTGCTTGAAGATACTCTTTGGATCTTTCTTCAGTCAAAAATGCATGTTATGTACATGTCTTTCCTTCGCCAGCTTTTTCCCGCAGTTGTTCTGAAGTTACACTGGCAGAGAATACGGCAACTAGGTTTGCTTATTTAGCTTCTGTTGCATAAAATCACATATCATTACTGTTTTCTCTATAGGACATAAAGTATCCATCAGATTTGGAGCAATGCACTCACCTTAGAGAAACATGCTGTCTCTGTAACCTTGGAAAACAGATTTAGCTCCTCACATTCGTGTAATAGCATTTATAATTACTCATTGGGGAGGTATTATTTATGAAAGCTTTCCTGAATGTAATGCTTTGCAAACATGTAAAGGATTAAATAGGTATTTGTTGCCCTGTGCTTGGAAGAACAAAGCAAGCTGTGTGGGGAGAACTGTTTTCCTCCTGACCCAGGCTTTGCTTCCTTCCTCTGAGCCCAGTGTGCATAGCATTGGCTGAGGCTGAGGAAGCGGAGGAAAAGCAGAAGTAAAGGGTGGTCTGAAAGACACTGTTTTCACCCTGTCCTTTCTCCATAAACACAGCAGTTGCTCAGGGGGATGGCTCACTGGCTTGACACATGAAACCTTTACTTTCTGTTGGAGTTCACTTCCCATCAAAACATGAATTGCCACACAGTTTTATTCTCTCTGTGCCTTGAGGACAATTTTAGATTATTTATTGTGGATTTTTCCACAACATATTCCACAACAGAACTTTATAGCTATTCCCTAATACCATATGCAGTTTATGGAACAGGTGGTGCAAGAGCAGCTATCCACCTGCATCTGGTAAACATTTGTCCCTTCTGATAGATGTTTGAAGCAGTTGATTGTTACCCTCTCCACTGATGTAGTAGCTGCTCTGCAATACCTTCTATCTTAGACATTTTTGGAAAACAGGCCATAAATATTGTATTTGTATGGGAGATGCTGTCTCTCAGCAACCCAGTTGGATCTAATGACAGCAAACAGTAATGACAATTGGTTAAATGAAACTGCATTACCAGAAGTCTCTATTTCACAGCCCGACTGACACTGGCATTAGGATGAAGCTCTACAGCACCACAGAGCTCTAATGGAGTGTGTGAAGATTAGTGCTAAAGTTATAGGAACATGATTTCTCCCAGAGAACTCAGGAAACTTCTGCTCATTACAGTTCAATGACTATGCTAAGATCTCCCTGATTCATTGATTTTGGAATAAATGTAGAAAATACAAACACACAAAATCACAGAGTCACAGTGTTGCAGAAATGCTGAGCTTGGAAGGGAACTTTGGCAGTCTAATTCTCATGCTCAGATGGGTCACCTAGACTTGGTGGCTCAGGATTGTTTCCAGAATACTGTTGAATACCTCCAAAGATGAAAACATTACTTCCCTGGGCAACCTGTGCTAGAGCTCACTCATCTTCAAGGTGATTAAGTGTTGGTTCTCAGGTGCAGTCCCCCATGTTTCAGTTTGTGCCCATTGTCTCTGGGCACCATTGGGAAGAGTCTGTCTCTACTGTCTTGGCAGCCTCCCTTAAAGTGTGTAATCATTGATGAGATTCTCCTGAATCTTCTTTTCTCAGGTCGAACACACACACTGCTCCTGGCCATTCCTCCTAGGAAAGATGCTTCTGTCTTTTTGACATCTTGGTGACCCTTCCCTTGGGTGTCTCCAGAGCTCCCTGTCCCTTCTGTACTGAGGAGCCCAGAACTGGACACAGCATTCCAGATGTACCTCACCAGGGCTGAGCAGAGGGGCAGGCAATGCTTTTCTGAATGCACCTCAGGACAACTTTCACTTTTGAAACAGATCCTCTCTGCTGTACCATACTGAGTTTTCTGTCCTCCAGGACTCGTTGGACCATTTTCTAAAAAGCTGCTTTTCAGCTGGGTGTCCTTCTGTGTAGGTTGGTTCCTACATACACAGAAGGGGTTCTACTCTCCAGGTGTAGGGCTTTGCACCTAGTCTTGTTGAACTTCACAAGGTTCCTGCTGGCCCCTCCTCTCAGCATCCAAGGTTGCCTGGATGGCAGCAGCAGAGCCCTGTGGTATTTCAAACCCTACTCCCAGTTAGATGTCACTCATCTTTATTATTCTTTAGTTGGAAACTAAAGTTTGTCTCCCCGTTGAATTTTTAAATGAACAAAGTGCAATGTGTTTTCTGCCCATGAAATTTTCAGGAGCTGTGTGAACAGCGGAGATATCCAGACAGACATTAATAGAAAAAAATCTTTCCCTCGCAGGGGGTATGTACACAGCCCTGTTTGAACCCAATCTTACCCAGCTTCGGGTAGCATTAGATCCTAAAGCATTTTAGTCACTCAAAAGTATACCACAGTTCTCAGAGGACATACAATAATGCTGAGATCACATCATCAGTGACACAGGGTCAGATGTAGACAGTTGTAGGAAATATATCTAAGTGCAAGCAACTCCCTGATACAATATTAAAAGGTACAGATGAGAGATGAGGAATCTCAGCCGAAGGTCTGTTTCACTCTTCCCATCTCACTGCTGTCAACCCTTACTTCTCTGTGGAATGGTAAATGTGCTGGCAGCTGGGATTATGCTGCTGACCCAGCTCTCCCTTCCTAGTGTTTTCATGAGATGCATGTTTATCAGACTCTGGTAAGTTCCACTGTCTCAGGAAAGCAAGGACAAAGAATAATCCCTGAAGCCTCATGGCAGGGCAAAGCAAATGGAATGAACTGCTAGCAAGAAGGAAGACTCTCATGACGTCTAAATAAAATTATTAAAAATAAATGTATGCTTTAGAAGTGAACTAAGAAGAAGCAGTCATGATTCAGTGTGGAAGAAAAGGTATTTGAGTTGAATGTTCTACACAACATAAGATACCATTTGCATACATGACAAAAACTTCATAAGGAATATGAGAAGGAAAACTTAAGAAGGCTCAGAATAAAATTCTGTAGCCAGGACATGTTCAGCATCTAACATTAATGTTTATAATTTTAATGTTGCTAGATATTCTTGATTTTTGGTGATAGCTTTACAAATTCAGGAACCACATATGCCACAATACATTGTTTCTCCTGCTCAGTCTCAATTACTTCCTTCTGTTTGTCAATATTCAAATAGATCCAGTTTCAGTGATAGACTGAGTAGGAAACATCACTTTGAAGAATGTGGAGAAAAACTGCATAGCTACAAAAGTAGATAATCTGCAAATGACAAATTAACCCCAAAGGACTTCCCACTTTATCCTCAGTGGTGAGAATGAAATTGTTCTCTAAATGTAGTGTTTAATCTATTCTTTATGTGTTAATTTCACAAGACATCATAAAAGTCTCTTACTTTCAGCTTTTTACAATGGTATCCCACATTACAGACATATATGATTATCTGTAAATCTTTGATACACTATTTCTAAAGACAAATTTATATATATTATTTTGAAATCCTTTAATCAAAGGTACATATGGAGCTTTTGTTCAAAGTTCTTTTTAGTTAGTTGACAAATATTTTTCATTCTTTTCTCAATCCATGACATTAGGTTAGCTGTCATGAAAATTTTCTGCTTGTATCTGACCATGGTAGCAGCTACAGATGAAGTTTTCTCATTCTCTGGCCACATTGACTGCCAGTAGAACCCTCAAGACCATCTGTCATGTCTCATGGTAGAGCCTGTTCAATCCTCATCAGAAAGAATCATGGCCTTCCTAATTGTCCTGAATATTTTGAACACGATATACAAGGATTTTCACTTCGTTCTTATGCTCAATTCATTGCTAGTGCATCTGTAAAAGTAATTTAACAAATCCAGTGGGTTTTTTTCTGTTTCCTGAAGGGCTGAATCAGATTTTTAACACCTGACATCTCTGAAAAAGGTAGGTACCAATAACTGCCAGGTGTCTGGGAAACCGGTGATTTTTGGCCATTTTAGCTACTTTTCTAACTAGTGCACTTTATCATGAATTTTAGTAAGCATTTTCTTCTTCGTGTTGTAGATAGCCTAGTTCTTTAGCATGTGGATTTTAGAGACAGAAATGGCAAAGCACTTTTCTTTCTACTCCTGTGAAGGAAACAACATTTTAAAAGTAGATGAGGTGTGAAGTTCTATTCCAGTGCTTTATATCCACTCTTGGCTTTCATCTACATAGGCAGTTTGGATTGTGTGAAAATATATAAACCCCATTGTGACAAGTGAGAACTACTGCAAGTGCTTTTTAACTTAAATATTTAAGTTAAAGCATTCGAAATCTGCTAAAGGCAATCTGTATAAAAGGGGGAAAATATTCAGGGAAGTTAAAACTTGAAAGTTTAAAAAAAAATTGAAAAAGTGGGCAGTCCAACATGCTTAACCAGTAAAATCTATTTTCCTGTTTCAGAGACATCTGTAGAAAATAGGAAGAGAAAGTTAAGCCTCCAGAAGTAATTTCTTTTTCATAATTTTAGCTTTTAGAATGGTTGGTAATTGTTATTATATGCAAAACATTTTATATTCAGTTTTGTCTTCTTTTACTAAGCAGATAATGGTGTTGCCTCCTTCAGTGGTCTACATGGAGGGCGTCTGTGTCCTCCAATCCACTCATAGCTCCTAATTTTCATCTCTCATCCATCCCATTGACGCTAAATTCAACCTGCATCATAACAAGTCATCACCCAGCATTGCTGTCTTCATGCTCCTTATCCTTCCTGAAAAATGAGAGCAGCCATTCTCCTGGCCATTCCTTGGACTCCTCTCTGAATCTCTCTGCTCTTTTCAGAGAGCACTGAACCAAAGCTCTGTGAAGTCTGGGAAAATCAGCAATAGTTTAACAATTAATTAATAGTTGTGGAAGGGGCCAAAGGCTCATGCAATCTCTTTTGTCCTAATGAATTCTGTCTTTTTCTCTTCACCTGTAACCCCCCATTTAAATGCTTATTCTTCAACTTAAATTTATATGTCTTCCAAAAAATCTAAGAATAAACAGCATTTCTCATTCTGTGTTTTATTTTTGTCCTGTGCCCTCAGTTCACACTCTGCTTTTCTTTTCTTCATTTCATTGACCACATAATTATTCTTATATCTATTCCTTAATCTCTTACAATATATAGACAAAAATAATCTTTTTTTTTTCAGTCTAACCTTTTCAAAGCCCTAGCGTTGATCTAGGATACCCCAAAAAAAGACAGTAAACGTCTCATATAAGTGTCTCTTATCAGACTTTCATAAGAGTCTCTTATTTTCTGACTATGCCTATCCTGCCTGGAAGTCTTCTTACCAACTTTTTCACTCCCTTCTTTTAAATTACAAATGCAAATTTTGTCTTCTAAATGGAGATCCCTCAATTTGCACGGTTTCTCTGTGCTGTGGCTCCCTGTCATACCCTTGTACTTTATCCAGCCTGTTCAGCATCATATTCCTCCCTCATTCAGACACGTCTCCTACCACAACTCTCTTCCTTTTCAAATCATTCAACAAAACTTCCTGCTCCGAAGTATTTGATTTTCAATAGGTTTTTCTAATAATGTAAAGAAAGATTAATTTAAAAAAGAGGTCCAACAAACCACATGGATGACTTAATCACTTAACAGTGTTCCTTTTCATGGTACTCTTCTCCCTTCTGTTTTCACATATGTTTCTAACTAACATAATATGTGCTCACTTTTCCAATATATCTACTTACATAAGCTGCATGTTGTCCCTTCTTCCTAAAAATTTTATTCTTCACAGTTAAATGAACTGGTATGGTTTTCCATTTAGTCTGTCGACTGTATTGATTTCTATCCATGTTGCTTATTTTAGGAAAGAAAAAGTGAATAACCTTTGGCAGATTTTCCTAGTAAGAAAATCTCAGCAGCCCTAAGCTTATAATAATTTGAGCACTAACATATTCTGCAGATTTAAAGGAGAGCGTTCTAATATGATTAGAATTGACTCATTTTTAGGGATGCTACAGCTGTGCTAATTTGTATAAGCAGGGGGACACAATTAAAGGATAGGTCATTTGGACAGATTTCTCTTGCTCTCCAGTGTTCCTTGAGTTCCAAAAACAGTCCCTGGAGATGGGATGAAGCCTTTCAACAGAGGCAACAAATTGGTAGGACAATCTGAGTGACAGAGCACCAAGGGGGGAAGAACTGAAGGCCAAAGCAAAGACCAAAAAGAGATTTCCGCAACCAGCTTCCAGAGCAAAGTGATCTTTTCAAAGGTAGAATTTTAAGTGAAAAGAGAAAAATAGGTAAATATTACTTTCTACAAGAGCTTTTACAGAATTTTATACACAGCTGTGTCCAAGAAACTTGTATTTCTTAGTACACCTATGCTTTTAAGTAATTTTTCAGGCTGTTTAAATCCTTTTGAGACTGTGCTATATATTATTCTCCAGAAAAGGTTGTTCAGTTTCCCAGCCTTTGAATATCACATTTGCTACAGACTAACAACCAAGAGAAATATTTATCCTATTATCTTAGTTTCTAAATGTGTAGTTCCCCTGGAAGGTACAGTTGAAAGGCTTCTGTACAATTTTTCATACTTATTAAAAAAATAATATTAATATTAAGGCCTACTACTTTTCAGCAAAATAGTTTTGACTTCATTTGCCTTGTGAAATTGGAATTAGCTAGTTACATTTAGGGTTTGGATTCTGGTTCTAAGTCCTTTTTAAATTTAATTTCTAGAAAGGAACATGGATGAAATAGTAACCTGCATCTATGTCTTTTTTATAACATTGATATCTACACAAATACATACATAAATATCCACAAACATTGATAAAATCAATTACAAGCATGCAGCTATTTTAAAGCTGATCTTAACTGTGGTGAGATTCTTAGTAATTTTCTCCACTTATTGAAAACTGAGAGAAATATAGATTACTTTTACCAGTAAATCTGTGAGTAAACAGAAATTTAACTCTGTTTGCCTAATTTATCCCCTTCTGCGGCTCAGTCTGAAGCAATTCAAGTGAAGGGTGGCCATTCAGAGAGACTTCAGTTTCAATGCAGGAAAAAATATTGCTACACAGCCTTTGTCTTATAGCCATTGATATGGCTCAGAGTATTTTATTTAAAACCCCACCAGTGGCAGACCTTCTGCCTGTCCAACAGGCTACACAGGGATTGTGTGTAAGTGAAAAAAAGGACACCAAACCATTAACCTGGTAAAAAGGAGAGCAGGCCATCAGCCATTGCCTTTATGGGAACTCACAGCAAATTCTAAACCAATAGGCTACAACTCTAAAGCTAGAGGAACAGACAAGAAGTTCAAGTTTTTTGCAAAAATGTAGGATGAAGCCTCAATGCCAACAGACTGGAAAGTCCAGCTCCCTTTTTCTGCCCCAGCACAGCTGAGTCACACAGGGAGAGGTCACCCTCTTCTTGGTGGAGACTCAGGAGACCCCAGGCTGCACAGGTGAACAGAAGCAGACAGCAGCTCCAGCAAAAGGGATGAAGGAAGGGAAATTGTGGAAAGGAAAAGCTCTGAAGCCTACAAAACTTACAGCAAGCGGTTGGAGCAGGTTCATGAGCACTACTGTGGATCTGTTCAAGTGCTGGGTCACTTGGAAGAGCATTTGGACTATTTGGGCAGCTCTCAAACCTTTGACTACTGATCGGAGTTATATCTGTTGACTTTTGTCCACTGCCTGTGCCAGTGCTGTGGAGAGCAAGGCTTGGCAGGGGATGAACTGACAGCAGAGCAGGCTAGCTCTGGCCCTCACATTAACACATCCTGTGCTTTGGCATCGCACAGCATTCCTAGAGTGGGAGTTTTGGGAAGAGACACTTTGTGCTGCTTGCCAGATGGGACTCAGAGGATTTTTTAAAAAGCGTGAAAAACCACATGCAAATAAACAGAGTGGTAAAAAAAAATGTGAATGAGGGAATTTGTTTGGGTTGAGAAATCCCTCTCTTCCTGCTCCTTTCTCTGACTTTTTAAAATTAATAACCTTTTATTAAAGAATTACAAAAAAAGAGGTCTCTGGGAACATTCTCTTGTGCAAAAAGTCAGAAGTGAGGTTTTAGATCAAGCATGATAGACGGGAAACACAACACAGCCACTTCACAAAATAGACACCCTTAAGTAGAAGGCTATAGAGCTTAACAGTTTTACTAGTGGGAATTATTTGGCAAAAGAGTATGTGAAATTACATGTTTCACTTTCCAGGACTGGTAGATAGAATTAACTGGACACTAGTACAACTGTGACCAGGCTAGACTGGGTTCCTTCCCACATATATGCCTGTCAATGTATTCTTTTTTTTTTGCTTGCATTTCCCCTTACTGGCATGAGACTAAAATAGATGTCACATGCAAAACAGCCATGTCTTTTGGTCCACTGAAGCACCCTAAGCACAGCCCTTTTGCAGCTAAGAGCTGTGAGACCCTTATGCAGGATTTTTGGAGCAGATCTCCAGACAATGGGTAGAATGGGCTTTTTTTCTTTTTTTTTTCAACGTAAATCTAAACTCACATACCACTGCTGTGTGGCTGTATCAGCTATCAAGCTAAATAATTTGCCTGTCGTATGCTTACCTTGCTAACAGGCACTGTCACCCATGGTCTGCCCTTTGGGCTGCGTGGCTATGTGCTGACCCCTGCCCTGGATCCACGGTATTTATGATCCATAACTAAACACAGAACACATCAGTCACGCTGGTCAAATAAGCAACACAATATGAAACAGGGAAAAACACAATCAGCATAAGAAAAAGGGGAAAGAGTAGCATAGAATAGCGTAAAACTTCAGAGGAGATGAAAAAGAAACATTGCTTTTTTCTTATCAAGGCTGTGCATTTGTGGAACTGACCGGCTTCAGCATTTCTTTTAACTTATATGACTCCTGCTTTAAAGAGAAGGAAACTGGATGGGGATTGTAATAATAATTTCCTGTGCAATCAGGCTAAGAAATGACAAAAGTGCTACACCATACTTAGATAAACAGCTGATGGGAGAATAGAGTTACAATTCTTTTTGCAAAGTTTATTGTGATATTGTGGCTTTCTTGAAGAGAAATTTTTGCACATATGCTGGCTTTTCCCACAAATAAATATCAGTGCTTTGTGAGCTTTGTCTGATGCTTAAAGATTATTTTTAATGTGGAATAATGTAGCTTTGAAAACGAAATCTCATAATAAAATCCTTCAAATTACTTTGCCTTACTGTAGGATGGGTGGCTTTCTGGGAGGTTAGGACTGTTTTATTCAGAAAAAAAAAAAACTTGAAATGATTCTGTGACCTAGTTGCAGGCAACATATTAAAAGAACCCCAAAAATGCAACAACCCACCGTATATAAGAAATATATACATGATATATAATATACTTGACTTCAAGTCCTGCCATTCGAATAAAAGCATTTTTCCAGAAAGCATTTTGTCTTGTTTCAGAATGCAATACACAGAAGTACTCCTGTATGGAGTGTGGTGATCATACTCCTGTATGCTGTGTGACGATCAGAATTGTACTGTAAGGGTGCAAGTTGGTTTGAGGATCATTAAATAAGCCTAATTCTTTTAAAGAATCTATGAAGGCACGAACATATCCATATACACATATATGTTACCTATTATATAGATACAAAGAGCATATACCTTCTCTTTTTTTCTCCCAGTGACTCAATACATGATTAGACACAATAAAAACCTTGCCTTATGAAACTGGTGCATTTGAGAAGATTGCCAGCAATAGCTGTGCAGCGATATAAACCCTACAAAAGCATGCAATTCTCCCAAGTTTGCTCTCATAAAAGATTTATTTCTATCATAAACCATCACCTGTCTCTTGGTCCTCTGACATTACAATGCTGTCACATTCAGCACAGTGGGGTGGCTGGTGTGTTTTCTTTTTTTGCAAATATGAAGATTGACAGGCAGTTGACAGTGCTAAAGAACAAGATACGACCAAATACATAACATTTGTACCGGCTGAATAGCTACAGCAAAGAAAGCATAAACTCTGATTTTTTTAACCTTTGAAAGTACTCATATAGAGAAAAAGCCAAATAAATGTAGTGTACATAAAAAGAATGTGGACAGGTCTTCTTATCATACTGCTTCCTAATTGTCACTATAATTTAGTACTTTCCTCTCTCCTTGTTTTTCTCTTGTTGCTCGGTGTCCATTCCATCTTGCTGACATACATTGTTTTTCAGAACAAAGACAGTTTTTGTATTGCCTCCTCAGCATCTAGCTGGTGGTGAATCACTGCCTTGACGGTACCTGTCGCTATTAACGGCGGAGGAAATTTAGGTGCCTTATTTGGTCCCCTTAATTGTACCTAAGCAAGACACCAAAGTGGAATGGACATTATAAGTACCCCACAATGTGTCCTCTGCTCTTAAAATTATCATGAGGCGTTGTTGATGTGGTCTTTATTTTTTTTTTTTTTTTTTTTTTTTGCAGCATTCATTTATGAAGGAGAATATTAATGACAGAGTATTTATACAGATGTCTCCTTACCGTGACCTTCTTTATCCTTAACAGTCCTGGCAATCTAGTCTCCAGCGGTTTGCATAACCTAGTAAGAACAGATGGATTTCCTTTACAACTGGGGGTCAAAGGTAAAGAAGCATGTTCTTAGATGTGTCACTACATGAATTAAAATGTAGTAATGAAATTGTGGTGTACTCTGTGACTTTATGTTAGACCTTGACCTTAATATCACATTTAACTGAGCACAATCATAGGTCACAAATTAGAAAGGTTTAAGCAATCTTCTGCTCTATCAAGGGAACCCAATTTAATCAGATCTGATTTAATATTCTGCTCAGAGTTTAGGGAGCACTAGACTAATATTACTAAGAAAGAAAGTGTCACCATAGTTACACCCATGCTGCAGAAGCACAAAGAGGCATTGGGGGGCTATCCTAGCATTTTGCAGAAGCCTAAAGTCAAGCATTAACATTTTTTAGTGGTTGTTTTTCCCTTTTTTTCTTTTTGATCAGATGGCACTTTTTGTTTTTTCAGAATGGCTCTTTGAAACTCTTCTAATTCAGACTGTTCACTACTTCATAATTACAAAGAATTGCATCATTACAGTAACATGTTTCATCATTCGCTGGGAGAACACCTGTGGAGAGACAAGCCTCCCATATCGAAAAGGACACAAAAGAGCAGGGGTGAGCACAACATGCAGAGCCAGCAGCTCAAAGCACGGCTGTAGAAGGAGCTGCAGAGAGATCCTGAGTGCCTGAGAGTGAAAGCAGAGGTACAGAGTGACTTCATGCCCCTCAAAGTGGCAGCGTGGAACAAGCGCTGTCATCTAATTGTACAGATCCAAACCCCTTTACAAAAGAAAGGAGGAAAGGAGGAAAAGTGAGGGTAAAGAATGTCAACAGCAGGATCACGACTTAAGCAGCCCTGATTTTTTCCAGGTGCACCAAGACATCTGCAGATGCATTCATGCTGGTTCACTTAACTATACATATACATACGTATACATATACATATGTATACATAAACATGCACAATAAACACAAGAGTCTTCTTGTTCGAGACAAACAAAGTCTGCCCAAACACAAGACTGCACAGAAAATGTAATTCTCAAAAAATGTCAAAGTACACTTCAGACTGTGCATAGGAATAGAGAAGTCTACACCACAGGGCTTTAGATTAGATTTATAAGCTAATCAGTTTGCTCATTTGTCTGTAATCAATATGCATATAGATAAGACGTAGAATACAGATACAAATGGAACACATCAGATAAATCCAGCTACTTTGTGAAGTATAGTAAAAATAGAGACACTTAGTTCACTCCCACATCTTCTCCAATCCTGTTGATCAAACACTGGTTTTCTTGTTTAAAAGTGGTCAGGTTTACAGTATCAAATGCCATTTCTTGAAAGTGTCAGGTGAAAATAAACTGATTTTTACCTACTAATGTAATCCCGAGTTTGTGTCCAGTAACTTAACCTTCACCTATTGTCAGGAAACACCATTTTTGTTTTTCTTGCTCTTTAAATGAGGTGATTAACACTGAATCATTCCAGCATGGTGAAAATGAGTCTGCAGTGCTGAAATAATTCTGCATGTGTTAGTGCTGCTCTAAAATAAAACCACAATATGTTCCATGTAAAAAATTATGTTGAAAATAGAAGATACTGATCTTACCTCAGAAGGATCATGCATCATAAACCATGCCCCAGATAGACATTGGAATTTGGGTCTATAATTATTCCTTATTTGAAGTTCTTATTAAGCTTGTGTAAGATCTTCATTGTATGTATTTTATTTTTTCTAGATACTAGAACTATAGTCTCATATAAAGGATGAAATATGATGATAATAAAAAAGGGAAATCAAACTTACAATTTTAGAACATTTTAGAGGAGACATTTAAAAAATATATAAATTACATTTTGGTACTACAGAATAACCCTACTTGTATGCAAAATCAGAGCACATCTAGAAAACATTGAGAAGGCCAGACAAACGTTTTCCAAATTAAATACCTCTGTTCATCAGATCGATATAAATCACATGCTCTACTACGTACTACCCTTGGTTCTATAACAGTTTAGAAGCAATTTGTCAGTTTTAAAGCTGAAATGGTTTAAAGATGAACACAGAGACACATTTTCCCTAATTGAGACAAACATGACATGTCAACAAATAACATACAAAATGAAATTAAAAGGAGATCCTCCAATAATTTAGCTTGAGTCAACACCATGGGAATAAGTCTGCAATTAAGGAAAAATGAAAGATGCCCATTTCACATGTTTTTTTTTACTATTTATTTTGGCACACCTAAACATAACTCTTAGCATTTGTGCATGGGAGGGTGAGAAAGAAGTAATTGTCAATACACAGGGATCTCTATTTCAGCAAAGTAACTGCAAAACATTTTACCAAATTTTAAGTTTACTGCAATCTTCTTTAATCTCCAAAATTCAGAAATACTTGACGCATAAATCAAGACAGTGCAGCATTTTAAGGTAAAACTAGGAGATAGAGGATCATTGAGTTAAAAGTAGGAAGAGCTTTCTTATTTCTTTAATTTAGTTCAGTACATTTGCAGTTAAGGCTGTTAACGAAACCTCTCAAGCAGCTATTCTCCTGATAATAAATTTGCTGAGAACTTAGAACCTGTGAAAAAGGAAGGCAATGTAAGAAGTTACAGTTTTCATTGTTGAATTAAACTATCCACGTTAGATAAATCTCAAATAGTTAAAAAGTGTTAACCAGTTTTAGTCTACATTACCAGGATTTAGCTGCAACTTACTTTAATTCTCTTTTTCCAGCCTTTATCTAACGATTCATAAAAACAATCACCTATGTCAAGAGGCTGCACATCTGGATTGGCATATTTTCAAAACCAGAGAGGCTTTGAGAGGAAGGAATAAAAAAAGAAATGTGGCTAAGTATGTTATATTGTTCTTTATTCTCACAGCTACAAATTGGATTTCAATCTAGTATTCAATGATTGAGTTACTCCTGTTTTTGGAAGAAGTAAAGATGCCAAGTACCTCAGTGCCAACAGATTTCTTCCCAGCCCTTTCATTTTTTCCTTTCAACTAAGTAGATTTCCCAGTGATTACCTTTGTAACCCTTCGTTTTCCAAGTGTCTCATTCACTTATCAAAATAAAGAGTTCTCAAAATACTGTCATTGACAATACAAAAGATGGTTGTTATTTTCTGATGGTTTCAATAACTGGGTTATAAAGATGTACTCTAACTAGTAAAGAAGAATAACCTATAAAACAGTGGACAAAACTGCTGTTTTGTCCAAATGGCTTTCCAATAATTAGGGTTCACAGATTCAAATACACGCATCACAGTTCCTTAGTTTTTCAAAGCTAGTACCATTTTTCCCCATTTCTCTGGTAGGCCTCAACTTGTTTACACCAATTAAAAAAAAACCAATGCAAAACATCCAGACTGCACAAAATGGAACTAAGACTTCAAAGGTCCAATTTTCCTTACCTCCACAGCGATTTTCCTTCTTTTTATTATATTGCTGTCTACTTTGTTTCTGTTAGTGTTTAAGCACAGGCTTGACCCTTTCTACTTGAAGAAGTGGACGCCACAAATAACAGAATATGTGTTAACTGCTTTATCTCACTGTCTTGGGCTCATATACCAAGCAGGAGCTTGGTGGCTGCAGGAGGCAGGGCTGCAGAGATGTCTTCTAGACAAGACACCAAAAGCCTCTGTGATACCCAACAGAGCCAGTTCCAAGAACAGACCTGCTGCTAGCCAAAGCTGAGTCACTCCATGATTTTGGCAGTGCTTCTGTGATAATGTATTTTGGAAGTGGAAAAAGCTTCTGAACTCCCCATTCTCTGTGGCCCTGTGCTCTGGGGTAGGTAGAATAATCAGGAGGGAAGTTGAGCCTGGGAAAAGGAGTGAGTGAGTGGGGATAGAGTGGTTTTAGGGTTTTTATTTCTCACTGTCTTTCTCTATTAATGTATAATCAATTATATTAACTTCCCCAAGCTGAGTCTGTTTTACCCATGGAGTTAATTGGTGAGTGATCTCTCCCTGTCCATATCTCGACCCACAACTCTTTCATTGTGTTTTCTCTGTCCTGCTGAGAAGGACTTGCTGGACATTTGGCAGCCAAACAGTGACCCCACCACAAAAATGAAGGCTTAAAGTCCGCCAGCCGGGATCCTGCGGATTGAAGATATCTGAGACTTGAAACATTTTTTCACTTCCTTTTCTCACTTAAAATGCCCAACTCGTTATAAATCCACAGAAAAACAGTCAGAGGTTAACCTATCTTCTCTATCAACCGGTGTCAACACCTGAGCTCCAAGAATAGATACTCAATATCTCTACCATTCTCTTCTTAACCAACAAGGTTCTAAACATGGCTAAAAAATGACCCATATTTTAGGCCTATCTGATATCCCTGGATTTCTAACAACTCAGGCTAAAATTATATTACTGTTTGATTACCTGACACCAAGAGCCATATTTATTAGATTTTTTAAAAATATTTTAGCTATTAGCCATTCATACTTTGCTACTTAGAAAATTTCAGTAGAAAGTAGGGTAATTTTCACAAAATAGCCTCTGTTAGCAGCAAGCCGTACTAGCTCTGCATACCACAGTACTCTACCACTGGCTGTGCCAGGCAGAATTGTACTGAAGAAATGATCTTCTGAAAAACAAACGAGTAAAATATGTATTTAA
Organism: Malurus cyaneus samueli; assembly: GCA_009741485.1. NCBI lineage: Eukaryota > Metazoa > Chordata > Aves > Passeriformes > Maluridae > Malurus > Malurus cyaneus. The sequence continues at coordinate 53,922,861 of CM019236.1, read as the reverse complement.
AAGTGTTTGTATCAGCCATGCATTCAAAGCCACAGGAATGGCCATCCAGAACAACTGATGAGGCAGCAAGGGTGCTCGCTGGGGGCATGTGGCAGGAGCAAGAAGGAGAATACTTACAGGCATGGGACAATCATAGTTTCTTTGGAAAGGGCAGAATCCCCTCCCTCACCCTGCTGATCATGCTGCTTTGGATGCAGCCCAGGAAGCATTTTGCTATCTTGTGGCAAGATAAAGAGGAGGACATCTTTCAAAGAAAGAGAAAGCAATAAAAACAGGATTCAGAAATAACAATACTAAACCCCAAAGACAAAAAGCCTCTCCAAAACAAACAGGAGAAACTGCAAATCTTCATTTTATAAGATGGACAGATTAAAAGTCCTCTTTTATCAATAGGAAGTGGATTTTGATCCAAAAAGAAATCAATAGAAACCACTGAAAATAGCTTAATACTGATATAATTATTATTAAACTTGCAAACAAGATCAGATGCATTCACTTTCACAATAGCTGAGGAAATCCAGGATAGTTTGTAATGACAAACTTGTTAGCTGTGGTTGAAATCCACCAATGCCCTCCAGAAAATACAAACATATAAACACACATTTGCAAAAGGAGAAAATCCTCATTATTACCATCAAAAAGATGCACAATAATTAAGGCATTAAAACGTTTCTCTCAATTTCCAGCTATCACCAATTCTCTTCCTGAGACATCATGAATATTCTGATCACTTTGATATGATGAACACACTAAAAATATTTGCCACCCCTCCTTTGCTCTTGGTGACCTTGTCAGTGTGCTTGACACAATGAATATACTGAAATTTATTATGGTTCAGAATACTCACTTTAATGCTTCTGTGGCTGAGATGATTTTTCTATTAAGTGGTCTCTGTAATAATTTACTAGCATCTTGAGCTAAACAAGTACATTGATTTCTCAAGATGCACAAGTCCTGACACTTGCATTTTAGATATTTTTGATCACAACCAGACCATGCTTCACAGGACGTCTTTTTTAACTTAATGGTCATCCTAAGAGCCCCTTTTTTCCAGTGAGTTAGTATTCACCTTAAATCCCCTTCTACCAGGCTAAAATACAGGATCAAAGTGAATGGATCACACAGTTAGGATTGTTAAGACTTTTGATTTGGTTTTGAGTTGAAAATATTGGCATAGAACTCAGGCAAAGTATATTGAAAAACAGGAACACGATTAATTGATATGACACATAATTACAAGAATAAGCATATCACAAATGATAAACATGCCTACCTGAAAATTCATTGCAGATGCCACCATTTTGATTAAGAAAATGTAAATACAAATAAATTTTGACAAAATCTATGAGTTGCTAAACCAGTGGTTTGAGTAAATCTTGGAGTGATTTGCTTTCATATTGAAACACCTGGTTTCAAGTTGTAGAGTGAATGTTTTGCACAATGTAACTCAAAAAACTGCAAACCGCAAGAACTCATGACTAGTGTGCAGTGCATAAGTGACAAAAACAAAACAGTAGTAAAAATGCAATGCAGTAAATCAAGACCAGATGTAGCACATAATAAATCAATCAAAACTGCCAAGAAATTACTAAATATAGAGCATTTAATTAAAGCTTCTGCTGTGTCTCTAGACAATTCACATATAACCATTAGCATAGGCCTCCTACCTTTCTTTCCCACTCTTTTTTAAGCTGCACCTTGGCCTGTTTTTCTCTCCTCATTCAAGCAATATCTATGAAAAGCATCGGTAAGAACACAGAGCAAATACAACTGAAGAGGGTGCCATGGGAGATGTTACAGCCAGGTGGTGGAAAACATGGATTCTGAGAAGGGGAACCTGGAGTCATGCTGGCTGATTCCATCCCCTGGAGACAGTCAGCAAAACCTATCTGTTGAATTATATATATTTATATTTTTCCCCCTCTGCCCGTGTTGACATTTCACAAGGCACTCTCCAAACCTGGCCCACGTGGTGGGCTCTCTCAGGTGCACTCCAGCCAGCCCCAAGCAGGAGCAGTGCATGGTCCTACTCAACACCATGGCTCCGGAGAAACCTCTGCCATGGATGCAATGTGGCTGAGAGAGGAGAATTTGGGCTGAATAAATGCTGTTTGTTCACCAGTCCAGCATGGGAAGGTTCCATCAGAAAAAGGCTGTAGCATACCTTGAGGCTATGCATCAGGTGCATTTTGGGGCTGAGGGTGTGGTGATGGCACTGTGACACCATCAGTGAGAGGAGCACGTTAGGCAAGTTGTCAGAATCCATGAAACTCCGTGTTAAACCACCCTCACAACTACTCTGGGCAGTGCACTGCATGGCACAGATCACATCCAGGAGCATGTATGCCCAGAAGAGGTGAAGAATGGTGCATTCCCTTCCAATAATAATGCAAAAATGTCTCCACTCTATAGATTCAACTAGCTGAAAAATGCAGATGAGTTTTCAACCTCTCTCCTAGGAAAAGCTGAGAAAAAAAAAAAATAAATAAATTTAAAGTGGAAATCTGGATTCCAGACAGGCATCACAATAATAAATCATGGTGGGATATTTTTCCTAAAAATCCTCCATGTAATCTATCCAAAAAATTATTTCTGATCCTAGCATTCCACCTGCTAGTTACCACTGGGTATGCCTGAGTATGAGTTAAGATGATGCTGCTTGTTGCATTAAGCATTTTTTGCCTAGAGTTATTGACATATTCTACTTTATGTCCATCCTTAATAGAACAGAAATCTGCTACAAAACCTCTTTCTTAACAGACTTGCCTCAGGTACTGTGCAGAGATTCATGATTTAACAGCTCCTCCAAACAGACAGGCGTACAGCTTGTTTAATAGGCTTGTTCAACCCTTTGGCTCCTGTGAGGTGTAAGTGGATTATAGAGGCTATCTTTTTACACAGCTTCCCAAATAATTGTCATAAATATCTCTGCTTCCTAAACCCAATTAGTGAAACACAGCAAACATCTAGTCTGCTGCTTCTATTGATGAAACGATTTCATAGGAAACGCGTAACCATTGCCACCCCATGCTGCATGCAGATGTTCTGGTTTCACACAGAGAAGGAAAAATACATTTGAAACAAAAAAAAAAAATAAAAGGAAGACTCTCATAAGTCACACAATTTCTTTAGTCACTGATAAAGGTTTTTCTTCCTGTCATGAGTTTTTGGGAGACAAGTTTAATGGGAAACATATGGATTCATCATTGCTCAAAATCAACCTTGCTTCAGATGATTATTTATATACTTTCTAGAACAAGGTATTTATGCAAAAAGAGTTACACTCTGGGAGTTTCAATAGCTGTTTTGCAATCCTGTAATGGTAAAATGGATCGTGCACTAAAACCAGTCAACACAGGAGTGTTTCAGCAGCAGGGTGAGTGGAGATCACTCACATAAGCAGGACTGGCAGTTATCAGACCTTAATATTTTTTTCTTTTTCATAAGCTAAGCAAAACAAAATAGCTATTAAGTAGAGTAAACGTTTTCATTTATAATAGAAAACACTTTAAAGAATAATAGTTTCCCTATCCAAATAACAGATGCGTCGCAGCAGCACTAGGTTCATGAAAAGAAATCATATGAAAAGCTATTAAAATATTAAATATTAATGCTCTCAAATCTTCATCTATTTCACATCCCCTTAACTATTTTGGCATGATTTTATGAATATTTAATGTTATGAAAACATTCTTTTTGTGATCCTGCTGAAATATTCAGCATAAAGAAAAATGTCATTTACACCAGATGATTAATGTCCAAGATTCCTAAATCAACAAGCCCAGAAACCAGGGAGCCTGAGTAAAAGCGGCTGCAGGGAGGAATCTGAAACAGGGTTGTTGTGTCCTTGAGAACAGCAGCACTGGAGATTCCCGATAAAGGTGCTGGCTGTGTTACATTTAAAAACAAGAGGAGACGTGATGTGGTGCTCTGTGGGGGAAGATGTATGTGCAGCGTGATACAGCCTCACTATAGCAGGGGTGCAAGGGAGTGGATCTGCTTGCTGAGCTGAACAAAAATGAATAGAAAAACAAAAATCTTTTTGTTCAAGCAGGCAGAACCGCACTCACCCAACCACAAAAAAAAAAAAAAAAAAAAAAAAAAAAAAAAAGAAGAAGAAAAGAAAAAAAAAAATTCGTCTGAGTGAAATATGTTTGTTTAAAAAGACCATTCCCCTGTGGAGACCAACACCGCCTCCCTTCTCATTCTGCTGTAGCATTTACCTGGCTTGCTGGAAAGTAGAGTGTGTTACATGCAACTGCTGAAACGATCAGACAACACTAAATGCCCCCAATTACTTCATTATTTATGAAATGTTTGCTGGGTGCAGTCAGTGGCTTCATGATGAAAAAGCTGCAACAATGAGGCTCTGTCAGATTTTTGGCAGAGACATATCCAAACACATAAAAACAAGTTAAAACACTATCTTTATGCATAATTCTTTCTTGGCATGTGTCCTCAGTTACCATAATTTGAAGCGAGAAAACACTTCTACTTTTTCTCACTCTGAAATAACGTGGCCAAAAGTGTATCTAACTCCCCTCCTCCTAGAGAAGAGAAACAGCCTTGTCAAGGGCTGGGCTGTGTGTGTGCTGGAGATACCAAGGTTTCCATTCACCACACAGCTGCACCAACTCTAGCAGCCCTTCCTGCTGCCAGACTCCCGGAGCCACAGACCCACAGCTGCCCACAAGCGTCATCGGCAGCTGGCCAGGGCTCAGCTTCTCCACCAAACCCAGCCTGGCCTCTGCTCCGCTGCTGATCCCCTCCTTTTGCAGCAAATCCTGCAAAGCACGTGCAGAATGGTGAGCAGTGAGCGTGCCAAGAGATGGAATCAGTGTGGACGGGGGGAGCACGGAGCAGAGCCACCAACGCTTTGTGAAAGTGCACTTCGAAGCTGATTTACAGCTGTAAAGCCCTCTTGGTGCAAATAGTTCATAAAGCATATGACCTAAGTGCTTGCCCACAGGGCCACAATAACATTTATGTAGCATAAATTAATGTGCTTCAACCGCTAATTCAATCTGGCCAGCTAATTCCTCTGGTTTTGGCAGAATGTGACCTCTGCAACAAAGTACAGATTGTGGTGATGACTCACAGCTCTGGCTGCCTTGCGCTGGAGAGTCGCACGCACCCTGATGAACAAAGAGTGCTATTCGTCAAGCAGCCGTAAAAATATACCTTCAGAATATGTTTGGATCACTGCCTATAATTGGCTGAAAAGACATATATAACACACCATTACTTGAGACTTCCCCGAAGGAAAATACTACGCTGGATGTGGATTTTTTTTGCTTTTCTCTTCTTTGATTTCCTCTTTTGTGAAAGGCTATGTCTAAGTTGTGCTCCAAATTCAAGAGACTTTATTAGTGCTTTTAATGATGCCACAACCAGAGAACAAAAAGGTGAGACAAATCTCTGAGGACCACATCATTTTCTGTGCCTCTCTCCAACAAGTAGGATTAGTAACATTCCTGTCTGTAGAAATTCAGCTGTAGCTGGACAAACAGAAATGTTGGAGGGAAAAAGCAAGTGGGTACCAGTCTCCTGATCTGTAATTTCCTCAACTGTTGTAAGACCACCTGGTATTAGACTGCTAATTCTGTTCAGCTAGTGAAGTCCTACTGAACTTCTAACACAAAATCCATTCTCTTTTACCTGTGTCTGGTCAGCTGACTATTTCCCACTCTTTCAGGTCCAGTTGTGAAGATCTACACATTCACAGTCTTCACAGCCAATGGCTGATTGGTAAAATTACAGGTCTATCAAGCCATTGCAAGCTTTCTGTAATCATCCTATTGCTGTGAACACCTGAGGTCTTCTGTCTGCAGACAGCCTTCCCCTGAGAAATCAGATCCAGTTCCAGATTCTTCTCGTGCCTTCCAAGGTCACCATAATCCAAATCCAAATCTGTCCAAAAGGAGTGGGACTCATGAAACTGTAAAAGCCATCTTAGACAGCTTTATTACTAATATGCTATTTGTGATGTTTGTGAATAAAAAACTACTTTACTCACATCGTAAAACTCTAAGAAAGGTAATGATTCCTAGGGCTTATGAAAATGTCAAAATGCAAATCAACTTGTGAGAAAAATAACCAAATGAAGAATTCAGTCATCAGTTTGTGGATAATTTACATGTTCAAGCATTGTCCTTTTTGGATTATGTCAGTGGTGCACAAATTATTGTTTAATATGTATTCCAAGGCTAAGCAAAAACACAGCATTTATTGGTTCCAGGAAGAAGAAGGTTCTATTTGGAAAGAGCCTGAAAGAATTCTTGACTCACAGTTAGAGCAAGACTGGCAGTCAAGGTGTGCAAACAATAACTGTTTTTCTGAATAGCAAATTAAATTAGTTCAGGAAAATTAAACACTCCCTTGCTTATCTAAATTCTTCCTAAGGTGAGAAACAGAACAGGTGTATATTTTGGGGTGTCCTTTTTTCCATTATGTTTCTAATGCTGTAATGAAAACCTTTTATTCCACAAAACTGAGACTAGGCATGTCCTAATGCTGGTTTGCATGATTCAGAAAAAAATTGCTCAGTTGAAAAGCATAAACCCAGATAAGCAGTGTTGAAGAAGAAAGTATGTTGCTTGCAGCATGACTGAGTTCTTAGTCCAATTATGCAGAGTGACAGGGGTCTGCTCCTTGTGAAACCTTACTCCAAGGCTGAGAGCACCTACTGAGAGTTTTTGGAGAAGGATCAACGCTATTTTTAGGGTGTCTATCTCATGACTCTCTGAAGAAACTCAGAGAGTAGTAAGCCAGGGCATAATCAACTTCTCCACAAAAGGGGACCACCTGTCTCATGACTCATGTTGTTTCTCCTTGCTCCTTCCCAGTTTATGTTGCACAAGGTAAAAATATCATTTAAGAGAAACCTCACTGCTGCAGACAGAAATTTCACACAGACTGGCTCTTTACTGAAGGGCTCACTCTTGAAAAAGTCAAAAATAAGTAGTGAACTAGACAGCTAAAAGCAAAATTATTTTTTATAATTAGTTTTACCTCAGAGAATTCCAAAACACCCACTCAATTATGAACATAAAACAAAAAATAAGGGAAAGCAGTAAACTAAGAAACTAACCAAACTATTTCTGCTTCAACTTCAAAAATAAATGGATGTGAAGAAAATATTACTTTGTAACAGTTGTCATCATAGTGATATTGAGCATCACCATGAGACTACATATTTTCTCATTGTGATTGAAGAGAAAATGTTGTGTATTGTATTCCCTTTCACAAGACAATAGACATTTTATGGCCATTGTGTGTTTTTACTCACTTGGGGTAAGTCTGTAAATGTAACCTAGCTGTATGTAGAAGACTGTAGAATGAAAAATCACTCTGGCAAATACTACAAAAAGTCCTAAAATGTGGGCTATTTCAACTCTTCGCACTTGCTAATGCTACACAAATGCAGTTTTGTGTTTTAGATTATTTCTTGGTATGACTTAAAAGAAATGTTTCCATTTGATGAGGCTACTGTAATTAGACAATGAAAGCTTTGTGGCTTGTAGATATGTTTGCTACAATGCGCTTGCATGAGGAAATGTCCTTGGAAAGATTTGGGAGCCATCATTTAAACAAAATTACAATCCACAGCAGCCATAGTTTCTGTAATTAGACTGTATTCAAAAAACAGTCTCAATGACATATTTGTTTGTGGATGCAGCTCTGCACACAGAGCAAGTTTCATTTTTGTGAACAGTTCTGATGACTTTGCTCACACCATCAGGAATAGTACTGTACAGCCCAAAAGAATTCCTTCTTCCCCTGGTTCTGAACTCGAGGTCTGTTGCAAAATTACACTTACTCATTCTTCAGCCAGTGCTTCAATGCCATGATGTAGCCTGCCTGCATCTGCTAAAAATTATGGCTTCTGCCATTCCCAACATCTCATCAAACATCACACAAGATCAAAGGCTTTGAAAGCCGTCTCTGTTTCTCATACAATTTCCTGAACAGAAAGAGTGACAAAGATAGTCAATGGTTGATTTTGATAACTTCTAGTCCTTTCCCATAAAAACCCCAATATTTGTGTATTTTTTATTTGATTTGTTACTCTCATTAACACTGGATTTCTACATGGCATATTAGGTGCAACATTTTGGATGCAGAGGACTTTTCTAAAAGGAAACCAAGAAATTATCAAATTGTATGTGCAATAGTCAGCATTTTTCTTGAAACTGAAAATTTCACAGCATCCATAATTAGCTCCGTGTAAATATTGCATGAATGAAGCTCAGTGTAGTTCTAGTTTCAAAATAAACATATCCTCAGGCATGAGGAAGAATATTGAATTTTCATGGTTACAGTGACTATACATTTCTATCAACAGACATAGCAACTAATGAGTGAAGCAATCACTATGACAGATTTAAATAAGAAACCCTGTAAAGAAGCAGAATTAAAACATGTGGTAAGAATATCTCAATTTTTAAAAGTAATTTTTTATATTATACCATTAAGAAATGTGTAAAATAAGCTGGGGTTTGAGGCTTTAAAAAAAAAAAAAAAAAAAAAAAAAAAAAAAGAAGGGAGGGGGATTTTTTTTGGGAAAAAAAAAAAAAGAAAGGAAAGAAAAAGGAAAATATAAAGGGAAAAGGAGAAAGGTTTAATTTCTTTTCAATTCCTTTCCCATTAAAAGAACGTCTTTTTTTGGTAAAGACTTCTGTCATTTTTTGTGACATAATTTATTTCTCATAAATTCCTTTTATCTACTGTATTTTCCAAATCTGTTTGAAGTTCAGACAGCTCTAGACAGATGAAGTCACTGGCATGTATTTAAAAAAACCCCTGCCTTTGAAATATAATCAATAGTTTCTGCATGATTCAACAAGGAAATCTCTAAAGAGGAAATACAATTCCTCTGTGTTCCCGTGAACTATACTTTTATCTATCTTTGCAACCAATTCCAAAGTTTGCACATTTGACTTAGGGCAACTAAAATAATGTAGCCCATATTGGCCAACAAATCTTCATGAAATGCAATTAATACACCTGCTTTAGAGAAAGGAGGTCTTCATAGGTGATATTAAGGCTTCTGGAAAATTTCACATCATAGTGGGTATTTTTTCACATTCACTATAGGTCTTTACTTCCTAACAAAGCATTGCCTGATTATGATAATGAAAACTCGATTGATGTAGCCTATCCCATACTGCAGCATTTTGTGAAGCATCATATACAAATTATTACCAATATTCCCTTTTTCTTGATCATAGAAATTATTTTCTTTAAAAAAGGCTATTTATCTATATTAATTTGGGTTGTTATTGTTAAAAGACTTTTCAAGCAAGAGGCAGTTATTTGAAGGTAAAAATAATTTTTTATTAGGTTGAAGACTGCTTCAAATGTGTCAGGAGTAAAGGTGTCAGACACTTCATGGCAGCAGGATTAAACTGTGGGTGGTCAAAGAAACTCCAGAGAATGGCTCTCTGGGTTTAAACAAAGGGACACTGCAGAATAAGGCTTTTTCTGATTAAATGATGTTGTGTCAGTAGAAGCCCTAACAGTTGTTTCTAAGCAGAGAAACCACAGGTTGTTGCCTGCATGCACTGTGAGAAATGTTCTATAAATAACATATCCATAACAGTTGTTCCTCACCTCTCCCTATCACTTTGTTCTCCTCTTCAGCAAACCATATCGTCACAGATTGCTGCAAAACTCTGAGTGAACATGGTGGGAGAGAGAAGCAAGGGAGGTGCTGCTTTCCTCAGTTAAAGGTGTCTGAGAGCAGCTGTGTATTTACGTCAGAGATACTCCAAAAGCAGTGTGATTTCTACTGGTTGGCCAAGCCGACTCAAGACGAGTGACCTTCAAAACCTCGCTGTAAATTTCTTCCTTACACAAGTTCCCTGAAGAAAGTTGACCCACCAAGGTCCTGCTTGACTCAGAGATTCTACTCATCATCATCAAGGTTGAGCTTCCTGACCCCTCTCAGGGCACTCAGCTGCATCCCAAGCTACACCACTTCATGTTTGATGTTCTACTTCTCTGCCAGCATCAGTGCTCTTCTGGAGTTTCTGCTGTTTTCTTTAGATTCACAATTGAAATTGCTGTGACTGTAAGAGAGCTTTAGGCCTTTCTGATGTATGAAAGGGAAGAGTGCATCCTGAAGTGTTTGCATTCCTTTATTTGGGTAAAGAAGCAAAACTGAAGTCGTGGGATGCTAGGCACAAATGGAGAAGAGCAGCAAATAAACTTGTTTGTTAAAGCAGAGATCTCACAGTGGAAATGTGTCTCTACATCACCATGCTCTGACTAGACAAAGCAGTTTTATGCACTTTGAAGGTCAAACTGCTGAAGTTCAAGAACTTATGACTTGATAATATCTAACTTGTCAGACTGCCTACAAAAAATCACACCACCACTCTGGACTTCCTAAAATATTGGACTCTTATTCTCAAAATTTTTAAACTAGACTCACGATACTACCTTTCCACCAACATAACACCTTGCTGCTTTCCAGTGTTTAGAGAGGCATGAATGAACCCTCATAAAATTTATTGGAGGAAGCATTTATAACAAGGTAACATGGTAATAATATTGAGAGCTGCACTCAAGCGTGAATGGGAGAAGGTACCTCTCATTGTCCCTGCCTTCAGGACATATTTCAACCAATCTTCCCTGAAGTATGGAATTACAGGCAGACTCATTCATTTTTGCTTCTTAAAGCCACCAAGGTATGACACCGCTTCCACACTAGATTTTACCTCTGTGATAAAAATCTATTTGAAAACCTGAAAAGGAAACATGAAAATATTTGATTTATTAGGTAGAGCCGGTGTAAAGGGATGAGTTGTGTTATCTCATTATCAAAAGAATTTCCTTTCACCAAGAAAAACAGCCTGAATAATAAAGACAGTTCACGAAAGTTTAAATTAAATTGAACCATTTTAATTTTTTAAATTGTTTATTTCTCACAGGAAAATATGCCTCTGGAAAAAAAATAAGCAAAAGAAAAAACCTCACCCCAAAAAATCCACTGAATTAAAAAAAAAAAACCAAATAAGAAAAACTGTTGCATCACATTTGTAATCTTGAGAAAATATCAAAACAACTAAGTGCTGCAGCTCAGTAGAAAGAGTATGCTTAAAGAATTATTTATGTTCACTTCTTTAAACATTTACAGTTTATTTCTTCTGTCATTAAAAAACAAAGGAAACAAAAGATACCATATACATCAGTTGCAGTTTTCCGGCATGCAATGTGGGCAATTATAATTTAGTGAGCTTTTACTTTTTATGAGTGTTGTTTAGATGAAAATTCGAAGTATGCCAAAGTTGAACTATGTCAGATATTCACATACTATCACAGGCATAGGCAGTTTTCGCAAATGTATTTGCTAAGCAAAAAAATTTCCCTTGACTTCAAAAGAATCAGGTAATCTACAGTTGAGATACAGAATTTTTCTTTTGCTTTTAAATGGTTCAGCTTCAAGGACATGATTCAACACAGAGCTCTGGAGCTCTTAAAAGATGGATGTGATTACAATATGAATAAAATAACACAGATTTGTATGTGCTTGTAAATTTGGAACTCAGCCAATTTCATTTTAAGGATCTTGAAAGTTCACAAACCTACACATTCTTTCAGATGAGTTAGGATGATTTATGATCCTATACAAAACTTTCCTAATATTTTAATGCAAACATGGGAAACAAAGTTCTTGTTTGCATCCTTTGAAAATTTACATATTTTTTTTTGTGAAGGACCACTAATCTTTTCTAATTTCAGCTAAAACATTTACAAAAATTCATTATCAAAAGACTTTGCATCTGTTCTCCTAATTTGTTTATAGACAAATTTCTGTAAGTAATTATTATCCTGTAAATGTTCAGAAAACGTGGAGATGATATATAAATCAGAGGTGTTTCAACATATTTGATCTTTTGGACCTATTATTTGAGTAGATGATTTCACCCTCCTGACTGAAATGAATAGGATTCTTAATACTATATTTATATTTGAGAATCCAGGATTTTGAATCAGATCAATTCATCATTAAAATTAATTAATTTGTATTTGTATGTTGCA
>CM019236.1:53855066-53905936 GCA_009741485.1 Malurus cyaneus samueli | reverse complement strand
GATTTCTACATGGCATATTAGGTGGCAACATTTTGGATGCAGAGACTTTTCTAAAAGGAAACCAAGAAATTATCAAATTGTATGTGCATAGTCAGCATTTTTCTTGAAACTGAAAATTTCACAGCATCCATAATTAGCTCCGTGTAAATATTGCATGAATGAAGCTCAGTGTAGTTCTAGTTCAATAAACATATCCTCAGGGCATGAGGAGAATATTGAATTTTCATGGTTACAGTGACTATACTTCTATCACAGACATAGCAACTAATGAGTGAAGCAATCACTATGACAGATTTAAATAAGAAACCTGTAAGAAGCAGAATTAAACATGTGGTAGAATATCTCAATTTTTAAAAGTAATTTTTATATTATACATTAAGAAATGTGTAAATAGCTGGGGTTTGAGGCTTTTAAAGTCTTTACAGATCAATTTAATTGCATGTCAGGCTTAAAAAGAAAAGTGTCAGACTGATTTGATAAGAAAGATGTCAAAAGCACATTTATCGAGAAATATATAAAGAATTATATTTTATTTTTTTATTTTATTTTATGCTTGGAGGGAGCAGTAAGAAGCAAGGAAAAACAAACATATAATCAGTCTAAATTACATTGATTTTGTGCTATAATTCAGTGATGTTGTGCTCGCATAAAACTATATATTGAATGGGATGATTTTATGCTCTTAATGTACTGATTTTCCATTTCTTTCAATCTAATTAGAGCTTTAGTTTCATAGTCCTAACATGCCAACCTCTAAGGTAAAAACCTGAAGGAAAAATCAAAATGTTGTCCTTGAAGTTTCAGTGAAGCAAATGGAAGAAAATCTATTATAAAGGGTCACAAGTCCTTACATCCTACATTATGCCCATTAATGTAAAGGGATAGGTTCTCATTTAGGAAATAACAGATCTCTCACTTCACAAAGAAAGTTGGCTACCACCTTGAGGACTAAAGCAGTTGAAAAAAGAGAATAAAAATCAAAAAGTTTGCCAGGATCAGAGTGAAGGCCGGAGATTCTCATCTTTTTATGTGTTTGCAGCAGAATGTTAAATTAAACAACCTGAATTGCCCAAGGTAGGAAATCAAAGGCAAAATTCTAAAGTGTATGCTGCCCAGAACTACTTCCAGACCTGGTGGACCAAAGCAAGTCTTACAAGGTCCCCTTTCGGAGTTTGGCCTCTCATCTTGCTATTTGGCCAGAAGGCTAGGCTGACTACCAACAAATAACTTTTGGATCCCAAAGCTCTCTGAGTGATTTTGGGTTTGTGGGGAAAGACTGAGCTGTGTGGTACTATTCTCACACACTTCACTGAGGTGCAGTGCACAGCTCTGTAGCTCTGTAGTGCCAGAAGGCATCCTGGACTCATTACTTTATAATCAAGTGATGCTACAGAGAAAGATTCCTGCCTTCCTGGCATAGGGAAATTATGGGACTTTTTTATCCTTACATTTTCCCTGGAGTAGCTTGATAACATCTGCTGGAAGAGTAGGACAAGTATGCATGAGATTTACTCATTTGTATCCACTTCACTAGTTTTAGTAGTTTAGCAGACACCTGTTAATGGTAGTGCAAGACAAGGCTAGCACATTTTCAATTACTTTTTTTGCAGCATTGAAAACCAGCTGAACCACTGTGACAAAGGCAAAGGACAAATATCACTGTTTTAATCCTGTCAGTGAAAAGGCATCTGAAGTACTACCTTTCACTAAAAATATATGTTAGGTTTTTTTTTTTTTTTTTGTAATATGGCACTTTTACCTCCAGTTTCACCACGTATTTTACTAAAAGAAATCTAAAGGTACTTTCATGGATGGCACTTGAATAAATCTTCCAGAATAAGGAGCCTGGGTGGACAAACAAGCCATTACCAAGAAACCATAAATGAACCAGGTCAAACCAACAGGAGACCTAGCAGAATGGAAACAAGAAGTCAGCATTGATCCAGCAGAATTTCATTGTTTGTATTCCTCCTACAGCCTCTCACTCTGCCTGAATGTTCAGAGGATAAAGTAGGAAAACTAGGGAGAGGTAGAAAGGTGGGAAATTCACTGGAGAATCCACTGCACAGAGCAACAGTGTTTTTCCTTTTTTTCCTGTCATGCTTTTTGTCCCTTCCTCCACCCAAAAAGGCAGCCTGCCGAAATGCTGAAGAAATAAATCCCTTGTATGAATAGCCCTGCAAAATGGACTTCTAGTGATATAAAACCAAATCAGTTTGGAATGACATAGTTGATAGATACCCTTCCTTACAGTATGCTCAAGAAATTAATTGTTTTCATGTTGTGCTGAAAGATGAAGCCTTCATCCTCACATTACCATATTTTACAGAAATCCACCCACACTCCAAAATAGACTAAATTATGTTTCATTTAAATCCCATGGTCTTTTTTTCATGCTCTCAGTCCATTCATTAATTAACAGAAATCCTTTTAATTTAAACATTGTGAGTGATGAAAACAAAGAACTCAACAGTTTTATTGCCACTAAGCCATTTTTATTAAGATCTTAATACTCTTTTTATACCGTTGATGAGTACTAGAAGCACCTACTCTCCTGCCAGAAGAACACGTCACAAGCTTGCACCTATGTCCATGGGAAGGGCTGTTCCAGGTACTGCTTATCAAGGCTCCCATACCTAGGCTCTGGCATCCCCTCCTCCCTCTGGAGCCAGGCTCAGGGACAAGTGGTGAGTCAAAGAAACTCCAGAGAATGGGCTCTCTGGGTTTAAACAAAGGGACACTGCAGAATAAGGCTTTTTCTGATTAAATGATGTTGTGTCAGTAGAAGCCCTAACAGTTGTTTCTAAGCAGAGAAAACCACAGGTTGTTGCCTGCATGCACTGTGAGAAAATGTTCTATAAAATAACATATCCATAACAGTTTGTTCCTCACCTCTCCCTATCACTTTGTTCTCCTCTTTCAGCAAACCATATCGGTCACGCATTGCTGCAAAACTCTGAGTGAACATGGTGGGAGAGAGAAGCAAGGGAGGTGCTGCTTTCCTCAGTTAAAGGTGTTCTGAGAGCAGCTGTGTAATTTACGTCAGAGATAACTCCAAAAGCAGTGTGATTTCCTACTGGTTGGCCAAGCCGACTCAAGACGAGTGACCCTTCAAAACCTCGCTGTAAATTTCTTCCTTACACAAGTTCCCTGAAGAAATGTTGACCCACCAAGGTCCTGCTTGACTCAGAGATTCTACTCATCATCATCAAGGTTGAGCTTCCTGACCCCTCTCAGGGCACTCAGCTGCATCCCAAGCTACACCAACTTCATGTTTGATGTTCTACTTCTCTGCCAGCATCAGTGCTCTTCTGGAGTTTCTGCTGTTTTCCTTTAGATTCACAATTGAAATTGCTGTGACTGTAAGAGAGCTTTAGGCCTTTCTGATGTATGAAAGGGAAGAGTGCATCCCTGAAGTGTTTGCATTCCTTTATTTGGGTAAAGAAGCAAAACTGAAGTCGTGGGATGCTAGGCACAAATGGAGAAGAGGCAGCAAATAAACTTGTTTGTTAAAGCAGAGATCTCACAGTGGAAATGTGTCTCTACATCACCATGCTCTGACTAGACAAAGCAGTTTTCATGCACTTTGAAGGTCAAACTGCTGAAGTTCAAGAACTTATGACTTGATAATATCTAACTTGTCAGACTGCCTACAAAAAAATCACACCACCACTCTGGACTTCCTAAAATATTGGACTCTTATTCTCAAAATTTTTAAACTAGACTCACGATACTACCTTTCCACCAACACTAACAACCTTGCTGCTTTCCAGTGTTTAGAGAGGCATGAATGAACCCTCATAAAATTTATTGGAGGAAGCATTTTAATAACAAGGTAACATGGTAATAATATTGAGAGCTGCACTCAAGCGTGAATGGGAGAAGGTACCTCTCATTGTCCCTGCCTTCAGGACATATTCAACCAATCTTCCCTGAAGTATGGAATTACAGGCAGACCTCATTCATTTTTGCTTCTTAAAGCACCAAGGTATGACACCGCTTCCACACTAGATTTTACCTCTGTGATAAAAAATCTATTTGGAAAACCTGAAAAGGAAACATGAAAATATTTGATTTATTAGGTTAGAGCCGGTGTAAAGGGATGAGTTGTGTTCATCTCATTATCAAAAAGAATTTCCTTTCACCAAGAAAAACAGCCTGAATAATAAAGACAGTTCCACGAAAGTTTAAATTAAATTGAACCATTTTAATTTTTTTTAAAATTGTTTATTTATCAAAACAACTAAGTGCTGCAGCTCAGTAGAAAGAGTATGCTTAAAGAAATTATTTATGTTCACTTCTTTTAAACATTTACAGTTTATTTCTTCTGTCATTAAAAACAAAGGAAACAAAAGATACCATATACATCAGTTGCAGTTTTCCGGCATGCAATGTGGGCAATTATAATTAGTGAGCTTTTACTTTTTATGAGTGTTGTTTAGATGAAATTCGAAGTATGCCAAAGTTGAACTATGTCAGCATATTCACATACTATCACAGGCATAGGCAGTTTTCGCAAATGTATTTGCTAAGCAAAAAATTTCCCTTGACTTCAAAAGAATCAGGTAATCTACAGTTGAGATACAGAATTTTTCTTTTGCTTTTAAATGGTTCAGCTTCAAGGACATGATTCAACACAGAGCTCTGGAGCTCTTAAAAGATGGATGTGATTACAATATGAACTAAAATAAACACAGATTTGTATGTGCTTGTAAATTTGGAACTCAGCCAATTTCATTTTAAGGATCTTGAAAGTTCACAAACCTACACATTCTTTCAGATGAGTTAGGAATGATTTATGATCCTATACCAAAACTTTTCCTAATATTTTAATGCAAAACATGGGAAACAAAGTTCTTGTTTGCATCCTTTGAAAATTTACAAATATTTTTTTTTGTGAAGGACCACTAATCTTTTCTAATTTCAGCTAAAACATTTACAAAATTCATTATCAAAAGACTTTGCATCTGTTCTCCTAATTTGTTATAGAACAAATTTCTGTAAGTAATTATTATCCTGTAAATGGTTCAGAAAACGTGGAGATGATATATAAAATCAGAGGTGTTTCAACATATTTGATCTTTTGGACCTATTATTTGAGTAGATGATTTCACCCTCCTGACTGAATGAATAGGATTCTTAATACTATATTTATATTTTGAGAATCCAGGATTTTGAAATCAGATCAATTCATCATTAAAATTAATTAATTTGTATTTTATGTTGCAGTATTTTCTTTGAAATATCTTAGAGAAATTTTTATGCTTAAATTAAAAAAAAATGTAGGTACATAGAGCAAATTCCTGGAATAATTCCTGTGGGCACAGGTTTGCTTAAACATCTCTCCCTGCCCCCAATAGCTTTGAAATGTTACTGCAATTTCAGGTGAAATGGATGAAACCAAAGAAAATCTTCATATGAACTTTTAAACTGTGAAAGTACTGTATTTCTTATACTTTTATGTTAGGTGACATCCAGGTGGCTCAAAAGGTTGTTTCTAATGTTAATCCAACCAGTCTAGGAATCAGATCTTGACCCTCTCGGATTTTTGCTCAAAATTTTCTCATTTCGTCTAGACCAGAGGTATCATTAAAGCACCTTTTTATAGGGCAATTTTCCTAACAGTTCTTCCAGGAACAAATTGAGCTTGAAAGTAGGAAGACATTAAAATAAAAGATAACCAGTCAATAAATCTGCATAAAAAGATGAACAATTTCTAATTCAACAGTACTATGATGATACAGTTTTGCAAATAAAGAATGTGAATTATGTTCCATATGTGAGGATGAATCTGAAACAAGGATCAGAGAAAGGAACAAACTTTTAAAAATAAATATATGTTATTGGTGATTTCCCTTCCTATCTCTTGTTTTGCAAACATTTGACAAGGTATTCAAAAATAAGTCCTCTAAAATTATTTTGTTCATAGAATCATATAACTGGTAAGGTCAGAAAAGGCCTTTAAGGTGGCTGAGTCCAACCACCAGCCTATCACCCCCACCACATTCACCAATAAAACATGTCCACAAGTGTCGTATCCACATTTTTTAATGGTTCTAAGGATTGTCATTCTACTACCTTCCTGTCCAGTTCGCTCTTTGTTCCAATGTTCTTTCTTTCCATGAAGAAACTGTTTCCCAATATCTAATATAAGCATGGCTTTTATTTCCTTGGTATTTTTTTTTGAAGATGCTGTCTGAGCAGAAGGGGAAACCAAAACAATGTAAAAGATCTGAAAATCAAGACTCGGTTTTCACTGAGCAATCTTTATTTATGTGATGTGATTATTGATGGTGATGAATAAAAAAAGAATCATCTCTGAACCCATGTTCAGAGTTTTCTGATGGAGTTTATCTCCATTAGAAAATTGTGGGTCTGGCATTAGATTCAAACCAAAAGATATTGTTCTCTTACTTTCAGGACTACTCACAGTGAAAGTTTTGTTTTGGCCCATTTCTAACATTAATGCTGCCTACATAATGATGACACCAAACTCTAAGAAAAAGTAAACATCCTTATTCTGTAAAACTAAATTCTTTCAGAGAAGAAGAAAGACATATCCGAGTTCCTGCGAACAAAATGGAGGGTTTGTAATTAGTGATGAGAGAATTTTTATAGTTATACTTTATATGAATTGAAAGATAATATTAAAAAATAATCTTAATTCTTTTAAATGTTACTTGATAACATTTGAAGTTGTTACTTGATAAAATGTTTTTTAGCATTTATCGTGTTATAGTCATATAAATTTGGGGTTTTTTTTTTTCAATTTCTAAACTAGTTTTCAAAAAAAAATTTAAAACTTCATGAAATTAGGGACACTGAACACCTATACTCTATATAAAGGTTTAGATTAATAAAGAAAAAGGAAGACAATTACAACCTTTTTAAGATTTAAGTCAGAAAATGGGAGACCGTTTAATTATTTAACTTTAATCTTTGGGACCCAGTCAGAAACTTATTACTGTCTATCCAAAATATTAAAGAATTTGCAAAGGAAATGCCAAAAAAAGATGCATACTTATGAAGATGCATCTTTTAAAAGAAAAAGAGAGCTTTCAGACACTAAAGTTATTGCAATAGCATAGTTGAAGACTATAAAATAATGTGTATATCAGTCCACCTGTCCAGAAAAGTTACACTGATGAATTGTTCAATAAAGTTAAGGACATTTTATACAGCTGCCCTTCCCCAGGGAAGTGGTCACAGCATCAGCCTGACAGAGCTCAAGAGGTGTTGGATGACACGCCCAGGCACATGGTGCGATTTTTGTGGATGTCTTGTGCCGGGCCAGGACTTGGACTTTGATAACCCTTGTGGGTCCCTTCAGTTCAGGATATTCTATGATTTCACATTTCTGCCTCATGGGCTCAGGTGTAAGAAAGATCTGGGAAAATGAAGGACTAGGAGCACAGATGTGTGAGAACACCCAGTGTCAGCAGTGAAATACTGCTATGAATGATTGAGCAAAGTGTCAAGTCTTCCAAGTTTAGGAAAACCCCAAGACCAAACGATCAAAAAACTTTTTACAACTGGAGAGACTTAGCAAACATCGTCTACTCCTAAGCACAGTCATACAGACACATTGGGAATGCTTCACCAGAGGTGCTGGTCCCATTCAGACCGTTTCATCACCCTCATGACTGAAAGCAGTTTTGAGCTTGGATCTTTCAGTTCCTGGGGAGATCTCACTGGTCATGTGGCACCCCTAAACTGAGATCACCTGAGGTCTGGCACTGGGATTCGCATGAACATCATCCAGTCCTTCCTTCCAAATGTGGAAGGCTGGGTGCCATGGGACCTGAGAGGGAGCAGTCATGGCTTTTGAAGCTGTTTCCAACCTGCATAAAACCCAAACTCTTTTATCCTCTTCGGTGGTTTCTAAGGTGTCTTCATTTAGAGACAGGAGTGGATTAAATAAATTAATGTAGTGAAATTAATCACATTCAGCAGATTAGGCTATGCCACAGTATATTGTGTCAGTGTGGATGTGTGACTTACTGTGAAGAAGAGGTATCTTTTCCTACAAAACAAACAGACAAAACACAAATTATTGCAGTCAATTTTGAAAACATACTTAATACTAAATCAAAGCAGTATATTTTACAGGAGAATGAATTCAGAAGCTATAAGATGTTGATAGATTTTTTCACTTGATCATTTAGGAATATTTAAATACAAAAATTATAATATACTTTGAAAAAAAAAACAAACAAACAAAAAAACAAAAACAACCAACTTCCAAGCCACAGATCAATCTTAAGAGAACTCTAAAAAATATGACACTGCTGCAACATTAAAATTCCACAAGGCAATCTACAAATATCAAATTGAAACAGAACAAGATCTTAACAATTTCTTTCCACTTGACTAAAGCCTCCACTGGAGAGTGTTAACACATATGGCAAGTAGACAAATGCTAACTGTCAGGATTTGAAAGTAAACCTGCTTCATAATGAGCACTGTCTCACCAGATAGCAGGAATGAAATAATTGTTTGCTTTAATTTTCCATCAGACTACAAAAAGGATCAAACCTCCCCCATCTTTTTCAACCAAAATTTGCTTGAAATTTAGACTTTTTTTTTTGACATTACAGCCTTTTTTTTTCATAAGCTTGTTTGCTTAGAACGCAATACAAAGAAAGAACTTTGCCAATGGCACCATTTTCCTTATTCTTTGACATATTAATTCCTGCAGGTTAAATGTAAGTCCTTAAACTGCTCCAGAACAGTTGTAAATTTAAAAGGACTAAATAATCACAGCAAATTTAGTTTTTGTTTACATAATAGATTTTGCATCAACACTTATTTTTCAATACTAACTATTTCATTACTAATGTCAGTAACATTAGTCCAGGTTTAATAACCATGTGGCTAAAGTTGGAGTTCACAATCAAGATTCAGGATTTTTACTTCAGCATCGATTTTGGTCAAATCACTTGTTTATAAACAAGAATCACGATTGTCATGAGAAAATCCCTATTTGGTAAAAGGTAACAATAAAACTCCATGGAAATTGGTTTCAGTGTTATATTCTATACATTAATCTGAAACCTTAATAATCGAACACTGGGGGCTGATCATTGTATGTTTCAAGTGAGGCAAAAGTAATGCATATGAATTCCCAAACTATGTTTTGTAGAGGGACCTAGAATGTTATCATTTAACAATAATATCTATCTGTGCAATGAAAGTCAGAAAATACTGTGAGTCACAGGATTAACTCTATTTAAAATTAAACTGAAAATCATTATTGATTGCAATAGTAATCAACTGAGTTAACTTATGATACTTAACTTATTTCACTTTGCATATATACATGACCATATACACATAGCTGTGTACCTGTAGATACAAAATATGATGGCTGGGGAGATTTCTGTCATCATCATCTAGATTTGTAACTGCTTCAGCTTTAATTTCATAATACCTCCTAATTTACTTACTAAGACAGTGACCAATGCCATTGAAGCTAAAAACAGAAAAGAAGATAGGCCATAATATGTAAGCCCCAACAGAATCTTCCATGTGCAATAAGTTAGCCCAGAAATCCAGCTTGTGGCATTTTCAAGTTGAGTGGTTATTCCATGTCATGCTTGGGGAAAGGCACTACCCAGGCAGAGAAAGTTCTCAGCAGACAGCTCTGCAGCTTTTTTTTGCAGCCTTGGGGAAGCCTGAGTGTTTGGTCCTCATCCATCACTCCTCTTTTACTCATGGAGGTCAGTTGTGTTGCTTTTTAAAACTTAAAATACCTCACAGATTTCACCTGACTAAAACTGCTTGGTGAAACAGAAAAATTAGATTATTACACTCTGCATTTCATGCAAGTTTTGTACATAGGGAGCATCAAAGGACATAAGGAAGTAAAACAAAACCAGAACAGTAGATGCACCAAAAAATGAAAGTATAAGAAGTATTAGCTCTTGGTCTATGGAAAAAATTTTTGGTGATTGAAACAAAATCAATTATGTTGAAAAGTAAGTGAAATTCTGGATAAATATATCTGGTATCTTCCGAGGTGTCAGAAGAAGTGACGTGGGATGTGCATATGTCATATTGCAATGCTTCAAGGGCTGGAGGATGGAAGATGTAAGTACATTTATTCCATATGTCAAGCAAATTAATCGCTTGTTAAACTATTCACATTTTCTCTGAAATACGGCATGAGGTGTAGTTACAATATTTAAGGAGATTAAGTAAAAATCAGCTTCTTAAAATATAAGAATAGTATAAGAAATTAGGAAAAATGTCCACAGGATCACCTCTTCATTGAATGAAGTTAATCCATATCAGCAAAAACTTCTTTTACAAGAATGGAAAAGTGGTGTCGTTCTACTCACTAGAAACAACAGGTAAAGCAACACCAGTAATTAGGTCAGACGAGTATCATGACCAGACTTAGACAGACACCGATGACTGATATTTAGAAAGAAATCTAGGATTGGAGTTTGATGTATAAAAAGAATGTATTTCAGAGGTAGAGCCATGGTTTAAGGTTGAAAGGAAAAATAATCTCAAGCAAGTCTAAAGTCTGATCTCAAAAAACACTGCTCAGGAAATCTCAGTGCCAATGGGTGGAAAATTGGGCCCCACTTGATGAGATGAAAAACTGACTATTAAAGACAGTTTTGCAAGTTCTGGTCCAAAACTATTACTGTTCTTCTGAGGTGAGAGCGTGTAAATATTTCAAACACTGAAATAATATCTAGGAATACTCAGATTTTTTTCTTACACTTGTAGTTTTGCAAAATAAGATCTATCACAGATGATAAAGTTACATGATGGGGTTCAATTATACCTGCTGGAACATGGTAGTAGAGACACGTGCAATTTTTATTTTTCAAGGCAGCGTTGACTTCCTAATTTAAGGTTCTCTGAAGCATATTACAGTTAGCTTCTATTATATCTAACTAGAGCTGACAGCTGGAGCACTAAAGATACCCACATACACTAGTCAGAGGGGGTTTTGTGTGCAAGGCCAATTTTCAAACAATCAGAAGTTTAACAGAACAGATGTTTGAATTTCTGTGGTATATTGAAATCATAAGTGCTATTCACTGAGGAATACAATTCATACCTCACCCATTTTTGCCATTTTTACTTGCAAATTGCTTTAGCCGATTTAGAGTGACAATTACCTCCCCTTCAAAAGCAAAAATAGTTTTGTAAAAAGGCAGTTTTTTTTTTCTTTTGTTTCTTATGCTATTTCATAAAGAGAAATTGTGTTATTACAAAAAGAGAAGTTTTCAGGGTGACATAATTGCCTCCTCCTTGTACCTGAAGAGATCCCACAAGACAGAGAGATAGGGACTCTTTGTAAGATTATTTAGGGACATGACTAGGGGAAATGGCTCCAGACTAAAAGAGGGCAGGCTAAGGCTGGCTATTATTAGGAAAATGTTTTTGCTGTGAGGTTAGTGAGGCACTGAAACCTCTTTCCTGGAGTTGTGACTGTCCCATCCCTGGCAGTGGCCAAGGTCAGGATGGATGGGATTCTGAGTAACTTGGGCTACTAAAAGGTGTCCCTCCCATGGCAGGGGAGTTGGAGTTGGATTATCTTTAAGGTCCCGTCAACACAAACGTTTATAGATTATTATGATTTTCTGAACTTTTAAAATAATCATGAGAAAAAATATAATGAACCCTATGATTAGTGAATACAGAAAAGCAAACCCAAACTCCAGTTCTCTGAACAAAATTTAGGCTTGGAAGATCAGTATTGCTAAAGATGCGGGGCAAAAAAAAAATAAGCATAAAAGTAAATTACCATAAACACCATAAGTTTATGGTGTTTATGCAACAGCTCCTGTGAGGATTACTTTTTCTAATACAATAACAAAACTGATGCAATCATTCATACCAGATCACATGGAATCACATCATCTCTTTGTGGCTGTCCCACTCTGTACTGATAATATCTCACAATTTTAAACACAGAGCACTACAGTCGTAGTAGATACCAAATCCTATATGTAGGATTATAATATATTCGTATAAGTATTCTAATATCTTATGTATAGTTTCCTAATAATCATATATAAAAGAATATCTTGGAATCCGTCTAATGCTGCATAACTTGTTGTATCTGTCTATCCCAGCATCTTGGATGAGAAAATGTTCAATATTGCTGATAGCAGCTAAAACAATCTTTGAGCACAGTTGCATTCAGTACTGAATTTAATCTGATCACATTAAACTGCAGCTTTCCCAACAAAAAATACAGTTTTGTGTGCATTATTACGTTATCTCTGTGCCATGGCTTGTAAGAATGAAATGGAAAAAAGAGTGGGACTTTGGGACTATGGTCCCAAAAGTTCAACACAGTAAAGAAAACCAAAATTGGCAGCTGACTTTTCCACCTGCCAGCTGACGACTTCAGGCTTGAAAGAGTTTTGGAAAATTACTATCAGTAGCCAACTGAAATCCACCACAAAAAGTTAAATATACCCCCTCCTCTTTCCATGTTGCCACAAACCTTTTGTTTCAAAAGTAAACATCTATAATAAAATGTTTATATATTAACACAGGAAAATCTTAATTTATGTGTATGTAGTATAAAATTAACAAATAAAACTATCAAGAGAGTTTTCGTATGTAAGAAAACTTACTCTGTATGATTACGAAAGTCTTAAATGTTGAATTAGCAATGGGAACTAATAATATGCTATAACTAGCAAATGAGTACTAGAGAAAAAAGTTCACTTGAGGTATTCATAGAAATCAATGGAAACTGGGACATCAAGGAGTTTTGACTACTGCTTTCACCTCCACTAGAAGGAAATAACAAATTTAAAATAGCAGCAGGCATTTTTTTTAGCCATCTACCCACTTTATGAATCTTCTCATCCTGCAGGGCTCCCCTGGTAGGGCATCAAGGGTGGGCAGGATGGTGGCACCAAAAAGGATCAGCTGAAAGGATCTGGGATCACAGCCATGCTCACTCTGCAGGGCACTGCTAGCAGGAGGCTGCCCCTGACCCTCACCCAGCCTCCTGGAAACACTGCACACATTTTCCATTTGTTGGCTGCTTGGCTAATTAGGCCATGAAACTTGCCACAGGGTTGAGGTGGTCTCATGGCCTCAAGTGGTCACACACTTGCCACTCTGCCCATAGGAGAAAAGGGCACTGTTACAGGACCTAATTAGCAGGACTAGTCACATTAAAAAGGTCGTTGATGATAGACTATTACATCATTGCCCATTTAAAATAGAGTAATATCCATCCCGCTCTCCCAACGCCTCAAAATAGGAATACTTCAGCTTTCTCAGGGGTTCCT
The DNA here is from genome assembly GCA_009741485.1 of Malurus cyaneus samueli. Taxonomy (NCBI): domain Eukaryota; kingdom Metazoa; phylum Chordata; class Aves; order Passeriformes; family Maluridae; genus Malurus; species Malurus cyaneus. The sequence continues at coordinate 53,892,659 of CM019236.1, read as the reverse complement.
TTAATGCAACTCAGCACAGGCAGTGAGGACAGAATGTTTGAAGGTTGGTACTCATCATAAAGCAGTCTTACTTAGTATCATCCTTCTATTCAGAAAAAACACTTCAGCATTTTGTTAAACAGGACTTGGCTAGCTATTTTTAAGCATTCAGTTTGAAAACAAAATGTGTTCACTCTGTCACCTTTATAAACTAAGTATGGCAGAGGCATTCTATGCTTCAAGTGCTCAGGAGTTTTTAATTGTTTGCTTCAGAAGAACTCCTCCCAAGGTACAATACTTCTACTTCTAAAGCATTTATACAAGATTATTTGTTGTGTTATGCTAACTATCCTGAATCTTCCAAAAGTTACAACTCTCAAGATAGTATATTTAGAAATAGGCCTTTTAAACTGTTGTGAGAGGATTTCTCCCCAAACGAGCATAATTTGAATTAAGCAGCATTCTAAGTATTACAGAAAAGATAACAGATGCTCACACTCCACTCTATCTTATGGTCTAAGAAAATGCTAAACCTATTGATGGATGTAGTAGGAAATCCAGCTTTAAGTAAGTGGAACTCCCAAATAGATCATGTTAAACTTCTTGTTTATTCTGGTAGGTAATAATAGGATTTAAACACAGAGTGCTGCTGAAACTGTAAAACATACTTCAGTGCTGGGGGAAGAAAATGTCATTACTACTCAACACAAATCATGGGAGATTTTTTAATTAGGATCACTTCATCCTTTAAGCAAATAAAAGAACCTGATTCTGCCTTTCTTGCTGAGTCCCACCATCAATTTTCTGAATCATTTTGATCAAAAGCGTGGTTTAAATCCACATCATAGGCTTCCACAACACCCATGACATTTATTTGTGATTTCTAAGCTTGTACTAAATGAAATGGGGGGTGGGGGAATGACAATAATTTCCTGCTATATCTTGCAGAAATAGATTCCTTGTTAGTATTTAATCTTGCTTTCTCTTCTTTCCTCTGTTTTCTACAGTCAGTTGTCTGGTTTTCTGCTATTATTTCTTTTGCTAATCACAATATTTTACAACCTTGTTCTCAAGCCTATATTCCACACTATTAAGACATTATTATGTATTCATAATGCAGATGCAGGAGCTTTTCAGTGCAGGCACTATGTCTCAGCCATTACAGTAAATTCAGTGCCTATGCTTTGCACCTTTTGTCCCTTAAAATCTTTGTCTTAAGATGGCAGTTATCTTCATAGGTTACTTATGCATTAATGTGTTAGGAATAACACAATAACTAATTATTATGATAATGCAGGTAAAGTATTTACAACAGTATCAGATATATTATATTACAGCCAAAGCTACTTATGTATTTATGATTATCAGAAAATATTCACTGGACCTTCAAAGGCATATTATCTCAGTACACAGACATAGGATTCCTATAAGTCCTTTCATTTCTGAGTCATTGTAATTATTTGTTTTCCCCTCATTCTTTTGCTTTCATGCTTAAGTTCTGACCAATTCTGAGTAGTTCCTTTCAAAATATTCTTTTCTCTTCTTCTGTAGAAAGAAAAAGAAATAATCCCAGAGGCCAAAATTCTTTTTCATGTTTTCTACATTACAGAATCAAAAAGACCATTTCTTTGGTATGCATGAACACCTCTGCTGCGCATCAGGATCGAAGGAATGACAGAATTTGGGTTGGGAAAAAAAGCAAAGGAAGCAGATTTTGTGAGGTATTACTAAAATATTCAGTGTGATTTTACCCAAAGGGTGTTTTTTTTATAAACATTGCAGTAACAGCACAATCACTACTGTCAATCAGTACCATTATTTCCAGATACATGAATACTGTAACTTACCTTCTTTAGTAATCTGTGTTGCTATGTACCTTGCATCCAAGTATCACCTGAAATGGAGGTTGAAGGAAATGTATCCATGTAAACATTTTTTAAGGTAAAAAAGAAAAGTAAGAATGCAAACATTCTGATGAATTGGAAAAAAAGAATATTGTGGAAGAAAAAAACAAAAAAGGAGGGAGTCTTGGACTCAAGCCTACAGCTTTCTTGATTAACAGTTTCCCCATTGATACAGAGTGGGATCCCATGTTTCTAAAAATACTTTAGGGAGAATTGCAAACAAGATTAAAAATTTTGAGAAATACTGTAGGAATCTTTTTGTTTTAGCTCAAAATAACATATTATAAAAGAAATGAAGTTAACATGCAAAAAAATGTTGGGTTTGTGGCTATGTGCATCATAGGTTATTATGTCAGTGAACGTTACGTATCTTTCTGGCCAAGATAAAAACTGTTACCCAGGTTTATATGACCAAAAATCCTTACAAACTCAGAATAAATCACCTTGAATAAAATCTATGAACAAAGTGGTCTGAACCACCAGGATCAGGAAGTAGACAACTCCCTTATGCTTCTTTATAAACACAGAGTGAACAAGACTTATATAATTTAACCTTTCTCTCACTGCTGCACACACTCACCCACAGACTTTGAAGCAAGTGTGATCCAAATAGAGAGCAGATAGGGGGTAGGGGTTGTGCAGGACAGGCAAACACGTTGCAGACTGAGACATTTATGGAGAACTCAGGACACAAATGAAGGGCGAAGACCTATGTATTAATTACAATTCTCTATGCAGAACCCTGGTATGAAACAATTTTTTCAGTAACAGGTTAGAGCTCATCATGGGAGAGTGAGCAAGTGAATGTGTTTGCTTGGTTAGTGGCATGAAAAACTCTTTCAACATCATCAGCACTTAAATGATCCAGTATTTTTGTTTGCCATCTGATTACTTCTGAAAAATACATTGTTTAGTATCTCTTTAATCCAGATGAAGATGACACACGTTTTTAGGTTGCATTGAATGTCATCTAGGTTGTTAGGGCTTGGTTAGGTACTAGACTCTTGCAGTGTTTAGGTAAAAAATCATGAAAGATCAAAAATTCTTGAGTAAATGCTGCAGGGAGAGAACCTCACTGTAACTTCTCCTCCAAGGCGGGTGTTGAGCTTTGCTGTAGTCAGAGAGAGCCTTCGGGGCTTGCACCAGGCATTTGATTTCTGATTTGCATGCAAAATGAGAGAGTGAAAGTTTGGGATGACAACAGTAGTGCTCAGAAGTAATTTCAAATGCAAGGATATATGTTCAAGAAGCCAATCTTGACCATTTTCTTGAGCACAAATAAAAAAACAGTTGCATATATTTCTCAGTTTAATTTTGGGCTTTGAATTTATATTGCTTTGACATATTATTCCAGGAGATTTGCCAGTGTCCCAAGGATGCTTGAAGAGCATATGGTTTCTGGGCAACAACTCTTCTGCCAGCCCTTACCAATCTGTACCTGTTCTTTTCCACAGCACCCTGAACAATTGAAGAAGGCAGATGCCTTCTGAGCGGTTCCTTCTCCTGCCTCTTAGGAATGGGGAAAAAGGATGATCCATTCTTCCATTATTTGTTCAAAGGTTTCTTTGAAATTCTTCTTAATTTCCTGACACGGAATTTTGTGTCAACAAATATAAAAGTATTTTATATTTACAAAGAATAAAATAATTTCTTTGTCTAGATCACAATCTAAAATTTTGCCCAAAATGATAGCACAAAAACCCCCTATATTAATATAAAGTTTCAAATGGATATGAGTGTTATAAAAGTGATCAGTGATAGTTGCTTGCTCATCCCTCAGCCGTGTGAAAATATTATTTCATTATGGATCAAGTTCAGCCTTTAGCTCCTTGACCAATGTCGATTACTCCTTCCATTCTTCTGTGGCATCATGCTGAGCAGGAATGATGCAATTGGTATTATTTAACTCCCTGTCTTCTCTAGGGAACATAAAAAGACTACAAAAGGAAGGAGGAAGAAATATTTTTTTAATAAAACAAAACAAAAAGAACCCTTTGAGCGCTTTGAATTAAGGAAAAAAAGATAGAATAGCAAGAAGTGGATCTAAAACAATAAAGTAAAACCGTCTCTGGGCAAGAGATCAGAGAAATACAGACAATGTCCATTCTTAGGCACCTAAATTTAACAATGTGTAGTTCTTTATAGATCAAAATATATAAAACAGAAGTCTTGTAATTTTAATGCTCTTATTGTTGACCCAAAGGAGTCTGTGTCTGAGTGGACCATTTAATTTGTTTTAAACATTATTATTCTTCATACGGACAGTGTAACCTGAAAGGCAGCTTATTTTAGCCTAAGAGGTTATCCAGCACCAGAAAGCAACTTGTCCCATATGAGGCATTTGGAATTTTGTTAGTCCTTGCGTACCAATTGAAAAACAAGGAGAGTTTGCAATGTAAACCCATGAGTTTTAAACAAAATTTCTACACACCTCAGCAGCTGTCACTGTGGTTTCAGAAGTTTGCACTTATTGACAATTCAGGAAATTTATGGGTTTCAATATGGTGTATCAGGATCTCCCCTGCACACAGCGTCTCCTGGATACGCACGGGGAAATAGCTAAAAATGGCACTATGCACTTATCTCTGAACTCCAGTGCATGTCTTCACATTACATTCAGTGTTTATTTCCTGTGTAAAAATGTGGTTCAGTATGATTTCACCAGATGTGTTGATTTCCTGCGAGACAAAATATTTTTAACAATGTTTTATCCCAAATATATTTTAATTACTGTTAAGTGCAAGAGAAGAATAAATTAGGAACAGTTTCTGCATTTTAGCTGCAAGTAAGAAGTAGATTTTTTATAGACTTGAGCCAAGGCCAGAAAGGCATGATTAAGTCTGTCAGCTTGGCCCAAGTGACCGACAGTGGTGCACTGAGAGCAGCTGAGTGAAAGCTGAGTGCAGGTCACCAAAGCTGCTAAGCAGATGCATCTAGCTGTGTATCTTGCATAGGTTATGCACCATTTTGTCCTTCTGGAAATCATTGTTGATAAATGAAAACAACAACCTCAATTAATTGAATAACGCTAGCTTCCACCTATACAGGGCAACAGGAAATGTGTCTTTTCTATGTACTATTTATTCCTTCCAGTACCCTGTGTGCTTCTGTAAGGTTTAAAATTCCTGCCAGTTTAAATGAAATCATGGCCAAAATATCCAATATCCACTGTCCTGTGTACATGGTCATGATAAAGCATTATTAGTAAAATACTAGTTTTAATTAATATTCTAATCACTTTAGTTTTTAGAGAATAACAGTCAGTGCTGCAAATCCTGAGGAAAGGACCAACATTTTAAAGCTGGGGTGACATAGTGGTATGTCACAAGGAAGTCCAGAAATCTATTTTAAACAAAAGCAAGCTCTATCTTCTTTTGTAGCCTGTCAAGCCACATTATGAATGTACGATTTCGTTAGCGCTTGAGAGCATGACTGCTCAAATTCCTGCCTTCAGTTTCAAAATGTAAAATTCCAGAGATGTTCCCCCATAGCAGTGTGCTTTTTCATTAACACCTTTTGAATACTTTGCAAACCACTCAGAGAAAATGTTTTGCTTCACCTGAGGAGAACTATACTGTGTTTTGTGGCCAACAATAGTAACAACAATTCCACAAGGTTCATTCTGTTTTGTTATCACATAAAAAAAGTGTGACTGCCCCAGCCTAACAGCCAAAGAGAAGTAAATCCAGGGACAACATTTTCTCTGCAATATGTAAATCACTTCCTCAACATTCTTATTTTGGGGATGCCTCCACCTTATGTATTTACTGCTCACTTTCTCCCCCTGTCTAATGCCTGATACAGATCAGAGAAATGTGTGTACTTTAGGTGACTGACAACTAGGTCAATTATCGTTTCCCAGTCAAAACTCAGTCACCTGAGCAGAATAGAGGCCATTCTTACAGAAAGCTTGAGTCTGAGTAAAAGCCACAATTTTCCCTGTAGAGGTGTGCAAATCACAGAATCACAGAATGAGCTGAGTTGGCAGGCACCCACAAGGATCTGAGTCCAACTCCTTACAGCATCATCCCCAAGAGTCACACCACGTGTCCGAGAGCGTTGTCCAAACACCTCTTGAACTGTCTAAGGTTTGGTGCTGTGACCACTTCCCTGGAGAGCCTGTTCAGTACCCAACCACCCTCTGGGTGAAGAACCTTTCTCCAATATCCAGCCTAAACCTCTCCTAAACTGGATTTCAGGCCAGTACCTTAGGTTCTGTCACTGCTCAGCATAGAGAAGAGATCAGTCCTGCCCCTGTACAGAGCAAATGGGACAATTCCCCTCCTTACCCAGCTGAAGATGCTGTGCCTGACGCACCCCAGGACATGGGGGGGGCTCTCCTATTTGTCTCTTATTTCAGTGATGGCAGTGAGTTTAATCTTTTTTACCATCCTGACATGCATTCATTTGCTAAATTTATTGCTGCTGAGGCTATGTCTATTCTGCAATCCAAAGGGTGACTACTGATGAGTGAAACATATTTAACTTATCTGTTAGAGAAAAAAGGGATGACAAATGTGGCATCAATCTTTAAAGATGCTTCAAGGGTAGTCCTGAAAATTATGTACTTGAAAGTCAAACTCCAGATCACTAAAACTTGTTTCCAGGAAGATGACAAAAAAGAGGTAATGATCACTGGAATCAGTATGATTTACTTGGAAATAAAATATTACTTTTGTAGCTGGAAATTATCTCTAGTATAGTCACTAAGTTTATTGGAATAAATCACCTAAACATGTAGGTAAGCATGAGATAACTAATACAATGTTATTGAACTTTCAGGTAAGCTTTCAGTCTTGCTCCTTGTCAAAGGTCAGCTCCAAAGGAGAGGAGACAAGCTCAAGAAATAAAAATGTTTTAAAATCAGAAAATCAAATATAGAAATAAATGGGTGTTTTATTGAGGGGGAGGATGCCACAAGTTTGTTACAGAGATCTATGCATTTTACATATGTATAAATAACCAGGAAAAGAAGACAATGAGGTAGATGATAGTTTGTGGACAACATTAGAGACATGAAAAGAATTCAATGGAAAAAGAAAAGCTTATTAGGATGCTTTATCTTGAAAATAATATGAGCAGTGTTACAGATACAGTTAATAAAATTACAAATATGGAATGCGTCTGACAAATTTCTTGAGGAGCAGATTTAACAATCATCCAAATGGGAACATATTCTTTTCTAAGCCTTCCATTGAATATGCTAAAGTTTGTCTGCAAAAGCAAGGTTCTCATGTGCAGATTCAGCCAAAATTGTAGATAAATGTCTCCTGCTTCTCAGGCAAGGGAGACAGAAAGAAAACTTAGGGTTTTTTTCACCTGATCAGGTACATGAAAGAAGGAAGCTGCAATAACCATGGGGAGTGCTACAAGGCCCTCTGTGATTTCTGCTAATGGAAAGCTGCAGGGTCATAGAGTAACCCTGGTGGGGAGTGGCTGCATCAGCACTTCTCCCCAGCAGTTAGCTCTGGATCCTGCCCTGTACTTGCAAAGAGCAGTGATGGACATGTGCTCTGGGGGATTGCCTCCTAGCTGGGCTGAGATAAGTTTGGCATCGTCGATTTACCCAAAGAATGTTTCCCTCATCAAGTACCACAGGTCAGCTTATACTCTCTCAATTCAAAAAGTGAATCAAGGTCATTAAGTTTCTTCAGTAAGACCGGAAAAAAGAGTGAAAAAGAGAATTAAATACCTACTAGTACCATGGAGAAATATAAACTCAGGTCTGGGGAAACTTCTAGATTGTGAGAACATTTTATATTAGTATACGGCTTCAGCATCATTTGTACTCTGGTATTGTCCAAGAACTTAATCACTCTCCTATTGAGTTGCATCTACAGAAAATGACAAATCACAAATGTTTCTCTGTATGCTACACATGGGCCATCTGTAAGTCATACCATCTTTTTCCTTTCTGAATATTGCAGACTCTACTAAGAAGGACTAAGAGCTCTATCTTTCACTTTTGGCTTTCCTTAGAGCAAGCCAGATGTCTCATGGAGCTATCAGCAGGGTTTATTTTTCCTGGCTTGGATGCAAACCTCCAGTTATTAATATCAGAGTGAGCTCTGCTAGCTGACAATTTAAGATAAAGTAAATTGGAAGTGACATAAAGGAGCGTGTGGGTGTTAATGTGCGTCACCAACATTCTTTTCTGACATCCTGAAAGGTCTCATCTGTATGGCCGACACCAGCAACCTTTACCAGTGAACCTGTGCTATTAGAGGGTAGGCACTCTCATTGATTTGTAAAAGTGACAGATGCTGCATGTGGTTGTAAATTAGCCATGTGAAGCCAGTCTCCAGAGATTTCCAAGCGCGGTTTTTTCCTTCGCAATGATTTGTATTCTTCCATTTGCCAAGCTGCATGAAGTAAAGCACTTAACTCTTTCACCAGTCATCTTGTTGTACCTCACTTTTTTTCTGGGTTTGGGTTGGTTTTCTTTTTCCTTCTGCCTTCCCTCAGTTATCATGATTTATTAGGCTAAACTTTTGTTCAGTTGTTTTTCAAGATGCTTTTCCTTTTATAATCATAGTGTTTCTCCAAAAGGCTAGCAAAGTCACATCACGTTAAGTTGAAATACCTTTCAAATCATTGAGCCCCCTTATTTACTGACATATATATATGTATATTTGCACAAATTTTTTCGTCAGTTTTTAGCTGTAACAGAATGTGTGTTCTGGTGAGGACTGAAGTGAAGGCTTTGCTAACTGGACTGCAGTCCCTGCTCACACTTGCAGACATGCGGTGTGAGAGCCTCCGAGTGCCTTTGCTGCTTACGCAGAAACTCAGCTGTGAGAGAGCTGCTCAGCTCGAGACAAGGCCAAGTCATCTTGTACAGCAACAATTGGATAATGGAAAGGATGATAGCAGGAAATAAAGGCTCTTCTTTAGGCTGTCCTGTGATTTGCTTCAGTCTTGTAAAAGCTATCTACTGTGACTGGGTGAAATTAATACTTATGGGTGGCCTGGAACAGCCACATGGTCCATTCTACCAGGCAGGCATTCGTTAGAGCATGCAATCTGCCTTCTCTGTTTAGTTTCATTCCATGGAATTCCAATAATGCCTTTGTAATGCTGATTTTAATATGACCTTGCATTGTAATTAATGTACTACAATAAATCAGAAGATTAGCTAAATAATCAATCTTCTAATAATCAAATTTAGGGCATCTAAACATTTATAACAAGTATCTATGTGCCACTGCTGCAAAACCAAACACTGCCTCAAAACCAAACACAAAGCAAAACAAAAACATGTCAAGACAAATTATTCCCAGCTGTAAAAAAGCACCATGACAAAATGTGGAGGTTAAAAGGTCATGACCCCATAAAACTCCTATTTTAACTCCTTATCCTAAATCACTTCCAATTATGTATGGTAAGGTCTTTCCATTTTGAAGTAGAAAATACTTTTTTCTGAGAACTTCAAGCTGGGCTTTCAGCATGGATACAGAGGTGAAAGGTTCAAAGATTTAGCTGCTAAACCACCAAATGTCTGCTCTCTCCTCTCTTTCCCTTCCCTTTGAAGTTATTAGTAGCAGTTATTTCTAGGGAGCATTCACTCCATGGGGTGGGCTGTGCAGCACTCATGGCAGACTCTATGTCTTCCAGGCGCTTTAGGTTTTTGCTCTTTCCTACACATTATCCTCCTGAGCTTTGCTGGAGGCATATAGGCAGGGCTTTAGGACAGACATGTTGATACTGAAAACTGACTTTGGGGCAGGTAGGGGGAAAGCATTCTGGTAATTTACAAACGTTCTTCCCGTGTGACTGCCATGTGCTTATTGTTAAATCTTCCTGCGCTGAGATCATGCTCCAGTGTCTGCCGAGACCACCTCAAAGCTACCACATGTGACTGCAGCACACAGGCTGCTGAGGCAAGATCACTTCCTGAGAGAAAGTGGAATGATTGCAAAAATTACAGGACTCTTTAGAGTGAAAATTTAGTACCAAGTTATAGCGCCATAATCTTCACAGTAGAAACCACTGTCTCATCAAACTGCCAAATCTCAGGTCACAGTGTTAATGTTTTATGTGTTCAGAACTGCTGTTTGGAGTAGCTTTGGAAGGCTAGGTTAACACTGTAAGGGGCTGGAAAGGGTTCAGGGTTTTTCAGTCGTGTTTTTTTTTGGTTTTTTCCCCCCCTAATAGACCCTAAATGCTTCATAATTGTTCATTTTAAATTTATTTCCTGGTCAATCATTCTCAAGCTACTCATTCCCACTCTTTAGTAAAGTCCAAAATCGAGTGTTACTATGGAAACTGCTACAGCTGTAACAGCTGCAATTCACAAGAAAGGAAAAGACGAAAATGGTTGAAGAAGTGTCACTTGCATTATGCAAAATTTCGTAACTATGTATGAATTGCACACTGCGTGTAAGGCTCTTTGTGAACCCAAAATGTTAGAAGGGTCCTCCTAGCATTTGAGGAAATTATTTACAAGTAGGTAAATTAATTCCTTTCAAAATTCCTATGTAAGAAAAAAGAACTATTTGTAATCACTCTTTCTAAAGTACTTATGTTTTTTCATACAAGAAAAAAAATGGGGTTTTTTTTTTAGTGTTTTATCTTGTAATTATTTTGTGGATTTTCCCTTCTGTTAGCAAACAGAATAGTTGATCCTAGATTTCTTTAGGTTGTAAAGTAACTGAAAGCAGTGTTTCTTCTTCTTCTTTAAGCAATGTTTTCATACTTAAAAATATTTTCCTAAACTCTCTAGAAAATATCTGTGTATTCAGCAGAAGAAAACAGGGCTGTCAAAAGAATAGGAACACCATAGTAAACAAAAGCTGTGAAGGCATGTACACAGCCTTTTTCTCTGATCAGCTACAATATTTTTACATCCCCATAAATTCCATTGACTTCAGGCAGGTTTTTTGCAGACATGGCCTGGAGAGCCTTAAAGAGGGGAGGGAGAACCAGGCCTTTTGTCTAGTGCTCAGCCCCCATAAATTATTTAGGAGCAAAATTATGTGACATTTTTCTTTCAATTATGCTGTTTAACAAGGCTTGGGAGTTAATACTGACCAGGAGATGTTTTATCCAAGATATGCTGTAAAATGCTCTGCTCTCTGTAGAATATATCTCCCCTGGCTCTCAATTAATGACTGCAGCCATGCAGTCGCACTAAACTGACTAATCTCACTTGACTAGATCTGAAAGCACCTCTGTGTCTTTTAATAGATTTTTTTTTTTTTTTTTTTTTTTTGCTCTTCTCTGAGTATTTTGAGAACTGTTTGTGCTGGACACAGAGTAATAAAAATTTGTCAAATCTGTCAGAAGGCATGACTCCTAAAAGCAGTTCTTCAAAGGGAGAAGTGTGTAAAAAACAGAAGGCATGCTGCTTTATTATCACTGTGGAGACTGTGCGATCTTATGCCTGACAAAGATCTGTTTAAGATGTAAGAGCAGTGCTGTGAGCCTGTATCCAAGCCTGTCTTTATTGTCATCCAGCAATTTGGTTTTCAGCCCGGAAACTCACTGTTGCCTTTTGCCCTTGGCTTCACAGTTCAGCACAAGTGACTGAGTGCATTCCCAGGCTGTGCATTTTACACACTCTGAACAGTAAGCAACCATTTAAATATTATGACATCCACTGAGGCATGCAACAGATATAAAGAGGAAATGCTTAACAAGTATATTTTATTTAAGAAGTCTTATTTCCACATAAAGCTCTGCCTAGTATCCCAGCTTCTGAAAAACTGCAATGACTCACTCACTGGAAAACAGTGCAAATGTGAATGCAAATACTGGTTTCTGGATTTGACAATCACCTGTCCCCTTTACAGCTCCATTATTTGATATTTGCAAACTTGAACATAAGTTGTGCATCTCTTTTGACAAATAAGGTCTTTCCTTCTCTTCAAAACTTACTTTTTGCTTTTGTGTCTAACTGTTGCTGCAAACAACATCACTACACTTATTTGACAGGTTTTGCTGTCTTTTCTCCAATCCGAGGAGCAGCAAAACATGCAGCATTAGGAGCTGCAGAGCTGTCCACTTGCACATCATTTCTTAGTGTTCACTTACTTTCTGCCACAGATGTCAGGTCAGCCCTGAAAAATCAATCCTGACACCAGCCATTTCTTGATGTTCTGGTAACAAGAGGCAACAATTTCAGGAAGCATTGAAATCTGTGAAGAATATATGTCTGAAAATCTGTTCAAAACATTTATCTTTTGTAGATAATAATCCAGCCTATTCAAAAAAGACCTCAGAAAATCTTTAATCTCTATTACTTAGGGCATCTTTTCCTATTCTTTCCTATTCTTTCCTATTCTTTCCTATTCTTTCCTATTCTTTCCTATTCTTCCGTCACTTGAACAACTTAATAGCTAGATTGATTGCTTTGAAATTCTGCTTTACCTTTGAGCCATTATAGCTTATATATATAGGTTCAATCCCAGATTAGGTGGCAAAATGCAGGAACTGGACAGATTAATGTGATTCAACAAAGCCAGAGAAACTTCATTCTTTATAAATTTGGAGTCTCATCTTCAGACTGATTCAAAGTTATTTAACACATAAACTACAGCATAAGAAATTAAGATTTCAGGAAAAGCTGTTTAATGGAGTGATGAAAACAGTATTTGGAGATTCCCACATTAGGAATTTTTGCCTGTTTGTTTTGGTCTTCCTCATGGACTGCATCCCACCACCTCCACATCAGCTCTGATGTCTAGCAGTGGCAGCATGGCCCTTCCTGTTTGCTGTCTTGGCTCTAGCTAAGCCCTTTTCACTTCAGCTCCCTGACACAAGGACTCCTTCCCAATCCTCCTAGAAAGAGGGGCTTTAGAATCCTTTCCTTCCTGTCCAACTTCTTCATCCCTCAGGAAAAGGACCACCAAAGTGGAATGAGGATTTTGTTTTAAGAGTTGCAGTATCCCCCTCCTATGTGACCCGCAATAAAAATTTTTATCTGACAAACTAAGGGAAACAATTATTTCTTGCAAGACTGATGTCAAAAGCAAAAGAAAAGAAAGCAAAATCCTTAGAAATGAAAGCTGGGATGAATTTCCTCTTGCCCAACGAAAATCACAGTACGTCCTTATTTTTCTTCAACCTGAGGAATTTATCAGCAGCTCATGCTGTGGCAGATGATCTATCAGCAGACAAGGCTCTGTGAAATCATCTCTCTCCGTTTACAAATAAGTTATACATTAAGTTTCCCTTGGAGTATCAGGAACACAATTTCCTTTCTTTAAGAAACAGTGATCTTTGTTTTTTCAGTCCTGCAGCAAATTAGAAATATATGGGAGCATTTCAACAGCCAGTTGGCCTAGATAATGGTCCTTTCTTCACTTTTACTGTTATCTTTCTTGAAGACAGAGATTTAAAATGTGGCCACAATTCCTCTTAAGTGTCTCATCAGAACTACAGAGCATGACATTTCACAGAGAAGTGGCTTTGAAAACATTTATGTGATTCAATGTGAAAAATTTCCATTATCCCAGAGGAATTTTATGGAAGAGTGAAATTTCAGGTACATGAAATAACCAAAAGGGGAATGGAAATTTTTCCCCCAGTAAATTTTTTCACATAAAAATATCCTCTTTGTTTTAAAAGTCTCTGCTAAAAGCAAAATGTAATAAAGACAGAAGTAAATCCATGTGTAACAGTCATGGATTAGGTACTTTTCTTACCTTACATTTATGAACTGTTGAGCTATTCTATTTTGTAATAAATGGTGAATAATTATCTATCTTCATGCTTCCAGCAATTTGATCCATGTTCTGTGTACTTGCTATTTTATTTATTTTTCAAAGAAAAGCCAGCAAGGAATTGATTGACGTGCATTGGCTATGGCTATGCAGTTTCATCTAGGATGGATTTCAGGGACCACACACCTATTCATTTTGGAAGACTGTGTTTCTATTTGAAAAATAACATACATTACTGTGCATGTGCTTTTTAAGATTAAGAACATTCTTTTCTCTGTCATTCCCTTTTATGGGGGGAGAGCACTCTACAGCACCTGTGAAATTTGTGCATCTTCACACACATAACAAGGAATACTTATCCTGTCTCACATGATGTGACAGCCAGGAAAAACAGGGCTTTTACACAGTGAGTCCAGGTGAGCTACATATCCATATACTGTGAAATAAAACTAGTACACTGAAATGGAAAACAGTGTCTATTTATTTTAATGATGCTGGACTTAGGATATCCTCACCACTTATTAAAGTCCTGTTATTCTCCTTCACAAAAAGGATAAACTGCAAATGTTATTCAAAGTTGTCACCAAAACTGTACTACTATCGAAACCACTCAAATAGTGTCCAAGTATGCAAAATAAAGATGAGATGATGGAGTATGCAAGCTCCTAGAAACAATCTCAAAATAAATTTTTGTATATACAGGAAGTTTGGAATCCAACAGTAAGAGCAATGCTTTTATTTTCAACTGCTCTACCCTTTACAATACCAACATTTCTTTGGTCATCTTCTAGACTTCATCTCAGCAAATTAAACTCCATGAATCAAATAATAATTTAGACAAAAGGCCCTAATTTTGGCCTTTCTATGCAATTAGAAAAGTCAAGTGAGTGAAGAGAACAACATCCATCTGGGAAACATACATGACACAACACAACCAAAGAGCATAAGTGGAAAAAAAAACAAAGCGTAATAGGATGTAATTGTGAAGCAATGGAGATTGTTTGTGGAAGAGAGAGCAACTGCAGAAATATGCAGCAATATGTAGGAATAGTAGTGGTTCTCATAATGAACCACTGATGAGAAAATTAATATTTAGCAGCAAAGTTGGAAGCATGTCTGACCTCTGGTATGGGTTGATGCCTTTGTGCCGTAGGAAGTGTTTTCTCAAGAGAATAGCTCCATGACTTCCCAGAGCCTTTATTAAGTCAGCCTCTCATGAAAACACATTGTCATGTGGCAGACACTCCAGCAACTGTCTAACTATAAGAGTAATTAAATATAGGTTTTCTTTTTAGACAATAATCAGTCTGTTTTAATCACAAGGCTACCCGCTAGTATATCTTTTGGATTACACTGTTGCCTCCAAAAAGCTACAGCATTAGTTTAACCATTGAGGTAATTGAACTGTTAAAATCCACCTTGAATGAATTTAATGTTTAGCAGAACAAATCACAACACAAATTCAAATTCCCTTTGAAGAATTGTTCTATATTTTTTTCTACAAAAATAATGCACAGTGTTAGTAGGTAGCAGTTCCTCATGTAAAATGTTATTTAACAGAAATGTGTAATTTTTTAATGTTTATTAATCAGAAGGATAAGTTAGTCATTTGAAGCCTAACTCCAAAGCGTTAATTCTAGAACCTTATCAATAATAATTTTGAAGTACTTCTTAGTTATCAAGACACTAAATTTTAATCTATTTAATAATTGTTTCATATATAGAACTTACAGTGAATTATTGCTTTTTTATAGTGAAAATAATCCAAAAAGAAAACCCAGGAATTATGGACAACCTGCATATTTTTCTTTTTTCAATACAAAACATTTTTCTTAGATGCCTCTTAATGATTGCAAGAGCTCACAGCCAAAGAATGCTAACTACATAATTGGCTCACAGATAAAAAAACCCCACGAAACAACTCTCAACTTGTACGCAATGTTGTAAAGCATTTTTAACTGTATTGGTTCAACATCTGATTCATGACAGACAGCGGAAGGGTGCTGAATACTGAATTATTGTGGGCTGAGAACAGATTACAGAACTTAGATGGCTTTTATTGTCCAGTCACATAGGGTAACACTATATATATATATATATATATATATAAATGCCAGGGTTAGGAGACTGTGAGGTCCTGTACGATACTTTGAGAAATCTCTGGACATGAAAAGCTCATACCTATAAAATGCAATAATTATGAAGGTGACAGGTAATCTTCACTTGGGTTCAATCCACCTTTTACAAAATATATAGGGTTGGTACTATAAATTTTATATTTCCAGTAAGAAGGGAATAGACAAATTCTCTGTAAAATACAAATTTCCTCTCTTTAGCAGTATGACAAAAAAGGGACCTGTCTCACAGCTGATTTTTTTCCCCACTGTGTTCACAGAAATTCAACACCTCATGCATGCTGGACACCTTAGCACAGGGTCACAGCTTCCTGACTGCAAGGAACCTTCTTGTCAGTGTCCACCACTCTCTGAGCAGGTTCTTTTGGGTATCCCATAAACATGATGTCTAATCTTGAATAGTAAATTTACTTATTTGAAGATACTTGATGTTACATGAAATTTCTGAATTAGCAGAATGATCGAAAATATATTACATAACACAATACAAATGTAAATTACACTTATCAAAATGTCTGTAGCAATTGCAGCAGTTTAACCACGAGTGGGAATCCCACTACCAGTCTCTAACACACTGAACATGACACTGGGGATCTCCAGTTTCTGGGAAGGAGTCTGTGAGTTGAAGACTTCTCAAGCCTGTTGCCCTCTACAAAATTCTTTTATTACTTGTTCACATTTTGTACGTAATATAGGGCTGAGCCAGCTCTCTTCTCCCATGCTGGCCTGCCGAAACCAGGGAGGACATTCACATTCTTGGAATGAAGACCTTTTCACCACTGGCTGGTTATCTTTTGGCAGTTGATAGCTGTTGATCTACAGAAAAAGTCACTCCCATAGTGTTGAGATCAAGTCAACTCCTTTGCAAAAGCCAGGCTGTGCCAGGCTGCCTTCTTTCCCTGAGCTGGACCATCTCCCCTGAGCCTTCTTCCTTGGCAGGTCAGTCACCAGTGACCCTATAGTGAAAGGGAGCAGATGAGGGAGGGAGGGCACCCCTGTGAACACCTCTGCACAGGGGACATCTGCTTTTCCCCCATCATCAGTACTCTGTGTGGTAAGGAATGCTCTGAAGTGCAGAGCAAATGGAGATGCTGGTGTCAACCTCAGTGTTAGTAAAGTTAACATTGTTTTTTGTTTGTTTGTTTTCTTTGTTTGTTTTTTTGTTTTTTGTTTGCTTTGGTTTGTTTGTTTGTTTTTTTGTTTTAATGTAAACAAAATATACATGGAAGTTCTGCTGATTCCTCCCCATACCACAGCGAAGAATACCACACACCTCCTTGCTCACTCCTGGGGTTTGTTTGCACCCCAGATTGCAGCCCACAGAAGAGAAAAATGGAGGGTGGCACAATCTGTGTCTCATCTACAGAAAACCATGTCACAAGACCTGAAGTTTTCAACCCCTGGCTCAGTACAAACAGTGCCCACAGCTCAAAGATTGGAAGAGTTTGGAAGAGTTTGGAAGAGTTTTGTTGGGTAGGTTTTGGTAGGAAGTGCTTCCACCTTTGAACCTTATCTGAAATTATTTGAAGAGTTGGTGTGTGCCTGTTTGAAAATAAACCAGGGGGAGAAATTAACCCCACACACACAAATAGATTTCCAGTCAGGGTTGCACTTTAATAGAAAGATTACAGTAAATGCAATGATAAAGAAAACCTGGTTTAAATCCACAAAGCCAGAGTACAACCTGGCCCCTGTTGATCAGGGCAGTGGTCACAGTCTGATTAAGCTGTGAATTAAGAATATTTTGCCTTACTTTTGACATTTTATTTATACAATATAACCACATTCAGATGACCACCACCATACTATTAGTACACAGGAAAAAAATAATTGTTTGTCTTAAAAGTTTTCTTTCTAACCTGTCAGTCCTCCACAAAAGCACAACAAATATGTATCTGTCATTAATATTTTTTTTCACCTGGAGAAGTCACAAAGTTGTTCTGAGAACCTTTTAAGCATTTAGAAGTAATCCTCCATCTGTATATTTGCCAGCACAGTACAAGGACTTCTTTTCAATTTGCTGTTGTGCTGGGGAAGTGTTTTGATTCTTGATTTAGACTGTGGTCTCCCACAGGTCCCAGGGTTTCTGGCTCAAAGACAAAGCTTCATGCTTTATGTTTTCTTGCAGCAGAGCAGTATTACATACCACACACTGTGCTCCCATCCATAGGATTTTGAAAAAAAGTACGCCCAGTACTTATTTTGTTGGTCTTCTGGCACTTGAGCAGTTTCCTGAGGGAAGCAGCCAAGCTATATACTTTTCAGCTTCTCTTTGTTGCCCAAACTATGTGGCACTCCCAGAGAATACTTACAGTAGTGTGAGGTAATAGACTGGAGTTTTTATACATAACTGTCTGAATATTTGCCACCTGGTATTACAGGTGCAGCATAAATCCTGTGGTGGCATTCCAACAAATCCTGTGTTCTCTGAATAAGCTGCACCAACACTGGGTGCAGAATTAAACAAAGCCCCTCAAACACGGGTTATCATGAGGGACTTTAATGACCCTGACATCTGCTGGAGAACCAACACAGTGAATCACAAACATTCCAGGAGTTTCCTGGAAAGCACTGACAACTTCCTCACACAGGCAACAGAGAATCCCGCAAGGAATTATGTGCTACTGGAACTCACACTAAGGAAGAGGGAAAGCCTTGTTGTACATGTGATGGTTGGGGGCAGCCTTGGTTGTAGTGACCATGAGGCTGTGGATAGCTTGAGGTACCTTTAAAGAGCTACCTTTAGCCTCATCAGGGATCTTCTTGGAAGAGCCACAAGTGAACAGGCCCTGCAGGGAAGTGTGACTCCAGGACAGATGGTCAGTATTCAAGAAACACTTCTTCCAGGCTCAGGAACAACGCATCCCAATGAGCAAGAAATTGGGCAGGGAAAGCAAGACACCTGCACAGATAAATAAAGTACTCCTGTTATAATTCAAGTTTCAGAAGAAAATACAGGAGCTGGAAGCACTGTCAGACCACTTGGAATGAGTATAGAGAGCAGAGTGGTTGCCAGAGTAAATACAAATGAGAGAAAGAAGGCCAAGGTCCATGTGGTATTAAACCTGACCAGTGATGTCAAGGACAACAAAAAGAGTGTCTTCAAATGCATCCTTAACCAAAGGGTAATGTGGGTCCAATATCAAATGAAGGGGAGATCCTGCTAACACAGGAAATAGAGAAGGCTGAGTTACTGAATGATGCCTTTGTGTTGGTGTTCACTGGCAATCCCAGCCCTCAGGCACCTCTGAGTCAGGTGACATGGTAAAGGAATGCTGGGAGACCTTCCCTTGCTCAAGGAGGATTGGATTAGAGAATACTCAGGCAACACTGACATCCACAAGTCCAAGGACCCTGACAGGATGCACATGGGAGGGCTGAGAGAGCTGATGGACATCACAGCCATGCTCCTTATGATCATCTTTGAAAGGTCATGGAGATCAGGATTGGTGCCTGAGGACTGAGGAAATCTGCAAATGTCACCCCAGTCTTCAAACAGGGCAAGAAGGTGGATGCAGGAAACTAAAAGCCAGTCAGGCTGACCTCAGTCCCTGGAAAGGTGATGGAGCACCTCATTCTGGAGGCCACCCCTATCCACGGGGAGGACAAGAAAATGACCAGGCTAGTCAGCATGGATTCATCAAAAGGAAATCTTCCCTGACCAATCTGATTGCCTTCTAGAGTGAAACAGCTACCTGAAAGGATAAGGGGAGAGTAGCAGGTCTTGTCTACCTCAATTTCAGGACTTTTGATACTGTCTCTAACAACATCCTTAGGCAAATCGGGAGAGCACTGGGTTCCATGATGTGGACATGGAGATGGATTTGAGACTGGCTGAGATAGCATGATCCATGAAGGTCGTATTCTAGTTGGCACAGGCGTCAGGTTGGAGTCCTGTCCTGCTGGTGTTCCCCGAGGTTCAATACGGGCCCGTGTGTTTAACTGATCATTCCACTGACTCGGGTGGCACAGGCGAGGCCTCTCAGCAATTTTCACTGACGCACACTGGGCGCAGTGGCCGATTTGCCGAGGGCTGTGAGCGCTTCGCAGGACCTGGACGGGCTGGAGAGTGGGCGCGCGGACCTCTCCTGAACATGAGCTACAGGCAATGCAGGGTCCTGCCCTGGGAAGACAGCGCCCAGGCACGGCGCACCGGCCTGGGGGTGACTGCTGGAGCCGCTCCCTGTGGAGGTGGAGCTGGAGGTCCTGGTGGACAACAAGGACTGTTTCCATGGCCAGAGTGCCCTGGTGGCCAAGAAGGCCAGTGACATCCTGGGCTGCATTTGGAAGAGCATTGCCAGCAGGTCAAGGGAGGTGATCCTGCTCCTCTGCTCAGCTCTCATGAAGCCTCGCCTGGAATGCTGTATGCAGTTCTGGCCTTGTCAGCTCATGAGAGACAGAGTTCCTGGAGTGGGTCTGGCTGAGGGGCAGCAAGATATTTAAGGGCCTGGAGTACTCCTTTACGAATGGAAAGGCTGAAGGAGCTGTGCCTGTTCAGCCTGGAGAAAAGAAAACTGAGAGGACCTCCTCAATGCCTGTGAGTATCTGAAGGGATGGATGCAGCCAGGCTCTGCTCATGGTGCCAAGCAATAGGACACGAGGCTGTGGGCAGAACCTGAGGTGCAGGAGGTTCCACCTGAACATGAGGAAGAACTATTTCATTGGGCAAGTGACCACACACTGCAACAGGCCGCCCAGAGAAGGTGTGGATTCTCCCTCACTGTAGACATTCCATCTCCATTCC
This sequence comes from Malurus cyaneus samueli, assembly GCA_009741485.1. Classification (NCBI taxonomy): domain Eukaryota; kingdom Metazoa; phylum Chordata; class Aves; order Passeriformes; family Maluridae; genus Malurus; species Malurus cyaneus. The sequence goes on along the minus strand of CM019236.1, from coordinate 53,872,234 downwards.
ATGGATGCTATCCTGCAGGCATGTGCTCTGGGATGACCCTGCTTGAGCAGGGAGGCTGGACTAGATCGCCCACTGTGGTCCTGTCCAACCTGACCCATTCTGTGATATTAGGAAGCACTGTTTGTTCTTTCCTGCATAAAGTCAATCACAAATTACATTGTTCCTTAATAACTCTTTCATACTTGTGTGTCCCTTAAATCCTTTTAAAAAAATAACAGGCTTTGGCCTTTCAGATGTGGGAGGCATGGAGCCAGCACAGACAGATCCAAATAGACCAGCCTGCTCAGTGCTCATCTGAGAAGGTTATCCAAGCACTGACCTATGTGAAAGTGCACATATATTAAACCTCATTTAATAAAATGCACAGTATGAAAATTATCACAACACGTCCTTTTGCCATCTTTGAAAATCTGCACCAATGACATAATACAAGAAAGCCTAAAGCTTCTTAAAAAATACTAATTTGAAATTACAGATTTACAGTTACAAACACAGAAGTATTAACCTCTTTAGACCTAGAGAAGATCTAGCTTTCATGTGGCTTTTCCCCACCCCCACCACAATTGGCAGATTAGCTGAAATACATTTTCTTTCCTTCTCTTTCCCTTTGCTTTCCAGAGGCCTGTGAGGTTCTCTTTTTTGTGTGTCAGCTCAGGCTATAACCCTGCAGTTTGAGTTTATCTTGGCCATAAAATGCAACAGTAATTTATATGCTCCCTTACCCCTCGCTCCTCTGAGGCATGGCCAGCTGTCTAGCCAGCAGTTTAAAGAAAGAGCTGTAATGAGCACGAGTGTGCAGGGGGTAAGGGGAAGGCACACACAGCACACAGCCGTGTTCCTTTTTCCTTGGCTGATGGGGGTGCTGTCTAAATGGCATTACAGCAAGCTGTCAGGATAGAGAGATTCTCTGCATAAGTGCTGCACACCTCCTTCTGTGGATTTCTCGTTCCTTTCTTTCATTTCTCGGTAAAGAATAGATTTAAAGCATGAGACAAAGCCTGGAGCAGCTGTTGTGTGATATGGAATGTGAGTTATGAGTAAAACCTTGTTTCCCCCTGCCTTTTTCCCCTTTATCAAGAGTAAGCTCTTTTTGCAGGCAGACAAAGCCGGATGGTGATCTTGATGTACTTGACACAGCTTTGATTTTAGCTTGCCTGAGCTCCAGTTTTTGATGTATACAGTGTGAATATTTCTTCTATAACTGTGCAGTATGCTTATTTAAACTTTACTTACACTGTAGTGATAGGGGAAAAAAAAAAAAAAAAAGAAAAAAATTTGCCTGTGAGTCACTTCTGTCAAGGACTTTTTTCCCTGTTGTTGTCTCTAAAAGGTTGTCATATGCTCATGCAAAGAAAAAAAATGTCAAAAATACAGTCCCTATGTGTTGCAGAAATCCTTCAATCAGAATCAATACTTTCCCTAAAGTCCATAAAAAAATAGAAATTTGGAGTCTGATCTCAGTAAGTCCAGTGTGAATCCAACAAAAAACCCCATGTCACTGCACTACAATCAGAAGAATTTGTTCAGCATTGCACTGACGCAACAGATGAAAACCTGGTTTAGTGCAACCTTTACACTCATATGGTAAAATTCTTTCTTTTCCTATAAACATGCTACAAAATCAAACCATTCAATTTTTAACTGGAAATTTTGGACTCATCCTACAAAATCAAACCATTAAAGATTTCAATTTTTAATTGGAAATTTTGGACTCATCAACACACCATAAGAAAAACAAGGCTTTTGTTTCAAAAATATTCTTAAATAATTCAGTTAGGATCTGATGAAACAAGTGAGTTAGGGTCTGATAAAGGATAGTTTCACTGCAGAGATCCAGTTCTCCCTCAACTTCCATCAATACTGACCTCACACTAGAGTTTCCCTATTTAGCACAGCGGGACAACAAACTGAGACTTCTTAAAAGTGGCAGTGTCCCCAGAAACATTGTAATTACCTTAATGATGACAGAGAAAAGAGCACAGGTCAATTCTTCCTATGTGGTGTTTTTAATTATTGTTCCACATAAAGAGGCTGAGAAGGGAAATTCTCCACAGCCATTTAAACCTGTTCAAATCCAGGATACAAAGAGTTTTGGAGTACCACATAATGAACCCAAAATAATGAGACTAATCTAGGTGATCGAGTTCATTAATCACAGAGAATTATTGGAGATAGCTACAGTTGTATTGTTTGAGCAAATTAAGGAGAGACCTCCATCTAGAAGGTCTTGAGACTCCTATGCTGGTTTAATTTTATATATCTGGACTGGCTAAGTAGTTAAATGTCGTAAAGCCCTCCCTCAAGGTGCAATTTTCACTATGATTCAATAAAAATAAACCAACAAATGTGCAGTCTCTTCTTTCATGGAGCCTATGAACAGGTTTGTTTAATCATAAACCAGAGTGTCCTAGAGGGGTCAGAAATATAGGCAGGAAGTCACAAAATGAGAGTGTTGTGAAAAAGGCAAGTTAAAGTGTCTGAGGGGAAAATAAATTGAAACAGATACGCAGCAGGAGGGAGGTACTTGCAAAACAGTGAAGGAAAAGAAAGCTCAAGAAGACTAATAGGAAAGCCAAAATTAGCAAAGAACTTGTAACAGAAAATTGGTGGCAAAAGAGATCAATACACTTTCGAAACCATATGAAAAAGCTATCATTTCTCATATACAAGAAGTGACAGTTCTCTGTATAACAGTGGTGTGACTGAATTCAAACATCAATATTAATTTCTTGGCAACTCAGGTAAAACAGAGAGCTGCTAACACATCAGAGAAAGTTCAGAGAACTTCCATAAATGAAGGATTAAGCAGCCTGATCAAAAACACAGGTCCTGAGCTTTCTTCTGTGGAAATCAATTTCATTATTTTCACAGACTTAAAATGCAGCAAGATCAGCTAAATACTGCTATGATTAACTGCAGGATGCAGACACCAGGGAGACATCACAATCATTCAAGTCAGGGACTGACTAAAAGTGACCCTTCCAGACCCTCTTCCTCTTCATCATCCACAGAAGGCAACAAGATCAGAGAGTACATGGTGGTCTGCAGCATGGAGCTGTGCAGGCTTCTTGGTCAATGAAGGTATAACTGTGAGTCAAAAGATGGCAGAAAGCCAAAATAAATGTAGACTGAATAACAGAAAAAATATTCCTGCTCTGAAATCTAAGTCTAACCTCCCTGAAGACTTGGAAAAACGTACTACCATCTGTTGTATCATTTAGAATAAAAGAGTATAGCCCACTGAAAAATACATATTTTTGCAATTTATATGATGGTTCTCTCTCTCCATGTCTCATACTAGGCTTGTTGTTTAGATCACAGCCTGATGTGTTTGTGGTGGGACAAACTGTGGCTCTGCAGCTTCCCACTCTGGCTGTAGCAGTCTACAAACCTGCCTCGGACTTCCAAGGACCAAGTAAATTCCCCGACTTTTTTTCCTAAGAAAAATCATTGTTCCAAAACCCCCTTCACACTTCTGTTCACAGTCTTATCAATAGAGGTCACTTCTATTAAACTGCCAATACCTCTTTCCTAAACTGAGATGGATGGGAGAAAACCACCAGTCCCCCTGTGCTGAGGGAACTGATAAGTGTACCTCATTCACCAGTATAAAATGGGAGAAATTTCATATAAAAGAAATTTCATATAAAAGACCACATTTTTTATTCAGGAGGATGTGCATTGCATACTGGATTAGCTAAAAGAATACAGACTTCCACAAGCTGCTAGAAACATCACAATAGCTAGGAAGCTAATTTAGGGTCTTGAATTTCATCTGAGACAATTTACTTGCTGTACAATTTATGGGAAGAAGCCTGTGTGAAAATGAAGAAAAATATTTAAGACATTTAAGGTTTTAATTACCTTAGGTAATCACTTTCTTGTCACCAGAAAGCAATAAATGACAGGACAGAGCACTTCCAGAGCAGTGCAAAAAAGAAGCAAGGCTTAAGATGGCAGCTTTCGTGGATTACAGGCATCTTCATTAACATTTCGTGTGTGTGTCTATAAACTTGAATGAGCAAAGCATTAGATAAATTTTCAAATCAGATCTAGGATGTATTTTTTGATTTGATATCTCATATCACTATTTTCGTCTTAGCTGTTCTTATTTCGCTCCAATTGATTTCTAAAAATGTATATGTTTCGGAGTATTGCGGCTCTTTGAATTCCTCATAAGATATTATTGACAAAGTGATGGACACTTCTGTAATTTATAGATGAATTATATCGAGGATGCCTCAAGCTTTTGTTCTTCATCCCAAATAATTTTTGCCTCTCTGGCTGGAACAACAAAAAAAAAAAGTAATTCTAAGTGGAATGCTTGCTGTGTAAAATCCCAAATGTATATCCCCAGGACAATACTGATCACATATTTTTTTCCTAATTTTACTTTTTTTTCATTTTTCGAGTCCAGGACTAAGACAAGTAAAATATAATAGTATTTAAATTCATGTTTGATGGATCACTGTAACATATTGGAAAGGAAGGTGGCAGTTTTAAGAGATTTAGTTTTCATTTACTTGGCAAATACAAACCAAAAAATGACTGCATTCCTTGGTAATGTGAAGAGACTCATGTATATGTTTGAAGGTTTTTATTCAGTCAATTAAAGATTCTATTGATAAATTGTGAGATTTTTAAGTACCTACCTTTTTAGAATCAATACTCTTTATGAGTATGCTTCATGTTAAGAAGATAAAGGAAAAACAAAGGAGGAAACATTTTTTCGTTTTTTTTTTTTTTTTTTTTTTTTTGTTTTTTGTTCGTTTTTAATTTTTTTTTTTTTTTCAAATAGAAACTGATTTATAGAGAAGATGGCAGTCAACAAAGAAAAGACACAGTAAAGCCCCTTTCATGCCCTACAAGTATATAGGCAAAATGAGTAATTGGATGAAGAGCAGATGTCAAAACTAGCAACACTAAAATTGTGGCAGCAGGCAGAGAACAAAAGAGTTAAAGGTATTTTAAAAGCATCAGCCACTTTTCAGATGGCCACCTGCTAAGTAAACTCCTGTCCCCTGATAGTTGAGACAATCCACACAAAGACTCCTGACTGTTTTCTGAAACAAAAACCAACAAAAGATGCAGAACTGCCATTAGCCATCCTTGATTGAAAGCAGATTGTGGCTTTGCTCTCCTCTTCCCAACTCCCCCTTCTTGGATTTTGCGTCTTCTGCTTCGAGCCAGAACTTACTGAATCCTCCTCTTCAAGGAAAACTTTCATGAACACTGAAAGACCTTGATTTGTTCCCAATATCTCTTGCTACACTGGGACCAGTTTTCAGTCTTTCTATAACCCTATTAATCGGTTTTGGGTTTTTTGGGGGGTTTTTTGTTGGTTTTTGTTTTGGTTTTTATTTTCCCTCCCCAGTGGAAGTGGATCTTGCCAGGATTTAAATTACTGCAACAGGCTTTTCTCACATCTATATTTGGTGTGTAATTCCACCCTGTCGAAGCGGGATTAAAGTTGCAAGTGAAGGAGCATTTCAGAGTCCTGTGCTCTTAGGAGAGCCCCCACTTCACAGATTACTAAAAGCTTTTGGTTTAAAATTCTGGAAGCGCAAACAAACGGAGTTGAGCCTGGCTATTAGTTATTGCTCGGAGGCAAACAAAGGAGGAATGAAACAAATCAGGGGGAGGCAGAGACAGATTAAGTTACCAGAGACTCTGACCTCGAAGGCTCAAGAAATAAAGTCAGGGAAAGCAGAGGCACTAGTTAGCTGGAAATTCCTTTGAATTCCTTTAATCCCTTAGGTCAATTTAAGGGGAAATGGTCTGACCATTCTGCATCTGCGAGTGATTGGAGGCAAATAAGGAGCATTGTGTGATTTCCAGTTCAAAAAATACATAGTACACACAGCTTTTATGAAAGCAAATACAACAAATCTCAACTGACCTAGGCTGACTAATAAACCCTGAGTGCCTCTAATATATGGGAGCTGATGCTGGTACGACTTCTGACAGAAATTAAAAAAAAAAAAAAAAAGAGAAAGAAATAAATTTAAAAAAAAAAAAAAAAATAAAAAAAAAAAAAACCCAACCAAAAAAAACAAAAAAAACCAACATTATCTCAACGTCCTAAGTGAAGGAATGAAAACAGGGAAATAATTTATTGCAAGCAATGTTTTTGGCTGAAACAACCTAGTCCCCAAATCATCCTCAATATTTAGTCTGCTATAAGGTTGGTGGAAAAAAAAGCTTAAATCACATCCTACTGGGCCTCTCAGAATAAGCCTTCTGCTACATGTCTGTAAGTGGAAGCAGTCTTCCAAAGCGTGTTTATATAATGACACCATACAATAAGGCTACAGTGGAAAGTTTTATTGGCCCTTCTAATAAATAATATTAATGTGTAGCACTGGAAATAGTCCCATTTGGGCTTATAATGTGCAGTGAGAAAGGGTTAGACCGTGCCTGTAAAAGGAATAGTTTGGCCATGTCTGTCAATTAACTCAAAAGCATAATTTCCAGAGACAATATTTGATAATCATCCTCTCCATCCATTACCTATTTCTCCATCATTCCCCTTAAATCCCTGCGATACCATGCATGGCAGCCCCACAGTGACAATCTTCCTTCCCCACACTGCCCGGTCTAAGGAGGCTCATTTCCCAGGGCCTGGGGCTCAGGAAATAGCCAGCTGAGATTAACCTTTATGGAAAGGGTCAGAGGAAAGGCTCGCCTCCTTAAATCTGTATCAACACATGGAAAATAAAACATGTAGCTGCAAGCTGGCAGACACCGAAGGGAAAGGATCAGCCGGTTGCTGGAACACACATATAGGTGTATATAATCCTTGTAAATTCTTTTTCTTTGATACTTGATACATAATATTAAATGGGGATCATTTCACAAAAATATTTGACTCCTCCAGGTTATCAGTTTCTGCTCCAACCCCTACAAACTTCTGAAACACCAGGTATGACTGCAAAATGCGTGCTCCTACCAGGTCAGGTCTGCCTGACCATCTCCCTATTATTGCTTATCTTTTCAGACTGAGAAAATAGGCAGTCATTTTCCCCAACTGTATTTAATCACAAAAGACTCTTCCTTCGCCATTTGTATATGCGCACTTCAATTTACAGTAACAATTTATGGAGTATTTTAATTCAAATGCATGAGCTCTGTGTAGTGACTGAGCCTGGATGGAGTTTGGGTGTGTTGAACAGAAGAAGATATTTGAAGAAATTTACATTTTATTTATTTAACAATAATTTTCTGTGCTTTATAAAATTGGTATGATCTTTAAATATTTATAAATTTGAAGAGAATTTTAAATGAGGGCTGTTCTGCAGAAGATTGTGTGGCCCCCTCTTCCAAATACATGATTCTTTCTAATTCTTTCTAACTCTTTAAGACAACTATTGAATTCTTAAGAATTCTCCTAGTTACTTATGGGACAAATTGCTCCATTCCATTCCTGTTGAATGATTTTGACAAGACAGTAAGAAAAGTAATAACACTAGCAATAGGAAGTGCATTTGTAATGTTAATTTTAAGTGTTGCATTAGATAAACAGATGGATTGTTTTTCCTGGGGGTTCCAAAATCTGCGCTAGTTCTTGGCAATGATCAAAACTGTCTCCTTACTCCTTCATGCTGCTTTGTTTCCTACAAATCTGCTGACGTCTTTGCAAACTGTTCCAAAGAAAACAAAACAGTATGTCTGCAAACTTTAGCCACTTTTAAAACTGGTTTCTAATTGTACATCAGGGTGATATGCAGGAAGATACCTCTCTGAAATAATGTTGAAGCAAAGAAATTTACTCACAAATGGAAAAAAAACAACATAGAACTCCACAAAAATAATAGGAAAAAAAGTATAATTCTCAACCAGACAGTTCTAAGTGCCAATAATGGTTCATAGCAAGAAACTGCCTCACATACAATCAGAAGAAACTTCAGAAGGGTCTTAAACATTTTTCTTTTACAAATGAAAATCATCTCTTTGCAAAACATTGAAATATACGTGTCCATTTGAAACTTATTTTGTGTAATATATTGGTCATTTCAATTATGAGACATCAACATGGGAATGAAAATATTAAAGATGTACTTAGTACAGTCTTATGTCTAGAAATGTGAAGAAACATATTTTCAGCAAGTATTTACAAAAAGGAGTGTGAATATGGGTAATAAAAAAAAGGAAGCTTGAAATATGCCAAAGTCTTGACTCTTTCCCTCTTTCTCTACTTGGAACCCTGAATGTGGGGTCAACACTGAGCCCAATGAGCCCCCACAGATTCATGGAACCAGAAAGTAAGGGTGTGGAGATGGAGAGTGAACAAAAAAAGGAAGACAGAAAACAGAGCAGATGGACACAGAGGTGGATGTGTTTGCGACTGGATGGTTTTTAAACAACAGTGGGAAAAATCTGAAAATGCAATACAGCTCTATACTAAAACAGCGAGAGAGCTGGTTAATACCCAAGGGTCACTTCCTCCAGGCTCAAGAACAGTGCCTCCCCAGGGACGAAATTGAGCAATCAGGGCTGAGATCTGTGTGGTTGAACAAGGAACTCCTGTCAAAACTCAGACATAAGCAGAAGATACTGAAGCAGGGATGAATATTGGGATGTTGTCAGAGTATGCAGAAATACAATGAGGAAGACTGGGCCATTTGGAGTTAAATATATCAGGCACAGCAAGCAGGCCTTGTTCAAACACATCAATAACAAAAGGAATACTAGGGAAATTGTGGATTCAGTGGAGAATAGAATGAGAACTCTTGAAAGAGAGGTTGCAGCAAAGGCAAAGATCCTTAACAAGTTCTTTGCTTCACACTTCAATGCCAAGGCAGTAACGAGGAAACCAGAGAGAAGGTTTACAGAAAGGATTTCCCATGTTGAGAATTACAGACCAACTCCCACCCCTGCTGAGGATACTCCTAAATTCACACCATGTGCCTGGGAGCATTGTTCAAAAACTTCCTGAACTCTGTCAGGTTTTGTGTTGCGATCACTTCCCTGAGGAGCGTATTCCAGTGCCCAGCCAAACTCTAGGTGAAAAACCTTTACCAAATATCCAACCTAAACCTCTCTTGACTAAATTTCATGCCATTCCCTCGAGTCACTGGCCATGAGAGTGAAGAGATCAGTTGCCAGCCCTCTTCCCCTCACAGGAGCTTGTCCCTGCACTGAGGTCTCCCCTCAGTCTCCTCCAGGCTGAACAGACCGAGTGCCTCAGCCCCTCCTCACACGGCTTCCCCTCACCTTCACCACCTTGTGCCTCCTTTGGACACTCTCCAACAGCTCAATGTCTGTTCTGTGCTGTGGCACCCAAAACTGCCCCCAGCACTGGAGCTGAGGCCGCCCCAGGTCAGAGCAGAGCGGGACATATCCCTCCCTTGCGGCTGATGATGAAGGAGTCAACAGCTACTCCCAATTTAGTGTCATAGGCAAACTTAGTTTTTCTTTCAAGTCTATATTTATCATTTTAATAGAAATATTAATTATACACAGCACCAAAAGCACCTTTAAAAACATTGGTTTATTATTAATTTTATTCAAGCTCTTTAGAACATCCTGCATTTCAAAAAATGAAGAAAATCAGTGTTAATTGATCAGAGAGGTCACCAGCTAGTCTTTTTATGTCAATCTTGATTACAATACTTTAAAACTCTTCAAATGCTTTAGACCTGATGGTTTAACAGCTTAACATCCTTCAAAATTACATAGAGAATGGGAAAAAAATATTATCAAGTCCACTACTACCATCAGATGTACAACTGCTGATTGTGACATAGCATTTATTGAACCCTTCCTCTGCTTTACTACTGACAGTCACAGTTGCAATCTGGTTTAAACACAGAAGAGCAAAGAAAGATAAGGCTCTGTGCATAAAATGGATGAAACCCAGAAAGGATCAAAATAGACCCAAAACACAGATTAAAAGCAAATGAGGTTAGATGTTGATGCCAAAAAGTTGATGTAGTTTTTTTAATTGTAAAAGAGGCAAAGAGAAAGAAAGAGAAAAGAAATAAAGAAATAGAAAAAGAATTTGGGTAGTGGGGGCTGAGGAGACAGGGAGAGAGTGATCGGAGTCGACACAAATATTTCACTCCTTCAGGGATCCCAGCGATGTCTCATCGCTCTCCTCCATTTCATCTACGTGGGGGCCCCCACTGCCGTCACTGGGCTGCCACCCTGTAAAGTACAGAATCCAGGGGATTAATGTACATTTTGTGCAGGTGGGAATTCCTGTCTCCTGAGTGGGCTGGGTTTTCACGCTGTCCCTTGCAACCCTGTGAATGTGTTGCATCATCTCTGGTGCAGGGTCTGGGAATCATTTTGAGGGGCCTTTGATGGGCCATGACACCCCCTCTGTGAATGAGATTTTCCTGGGGTGCAGGGCCCCATTCCATGGCTACTCTGCACAGAGGAGAATGGGCATTCACTACCTCAGATCAGAGTCATTTTCACTACACAGCCAAAGCGTCTTCTCCTCCACCCTTTGGTGTGGGGCATTTGTGGGAGCCTGACAGCTGATAGTCCTGGAGCTATGGTCCCCACCCCAAAGGCACTAAGTGTGATCCCTCTGTGAATGTATTCTTCTCTCCCAGCTCTTACTTATCTTCATCAGCAGTGCAGGGTCCTGGTCAGGGCATTGTGTGCTTCTCTGCAGCTTTTGTAATACAGTTTTGTTGTAACAGGCAAAAGTCCTTATGAAAATGTTAAGTCATAAACTAAAACGTTTCAGTCTTCAACAATCACTTGAGGGAATCACTTTTCTTGAGGAAATCATGTGCAGAGCTAAAAGCTGGACTTGATGATCCTTGTGTGTTCCTTCCAAATTGGAATATTTTGAGGCATTCTGTGATTTCCATGTGATAATGAACAATTCTATTTTTAGGCTTCATTTTGGTCTTTGTTATCTTAAAACACATTTCTATTTCATTTAAAATATGCTTCAATCAATCCTTTTACAATTCCCTCTTCTACTTGCTGTGCATTCTGAATACTTTTTATATGCTGTTTGAATATTTAATGATCAACTCTAAATTATACTTAGTTTCTATTATTTTATACCTTGAATGCTTCTGCTTTTTGTGTCTATGTCAGATATGTAGTTTGGGAGCATGTACTATATGACTTTCACAGCAGTATTAAGTTATCACTCGTATTTTTCTTCTTTAAAACACACAGATTTTTATTTAAAGAAGAATGCTGACATTTGGTCATCATTTTGTTTGCCCAGTAGAAATGCATCAGCATTTAAACAGATACTATTTTTAAAACTCTGCTAAGCTGACAAATAATTTCCCATGTTTTGAACGCAGCTAATTTTAGGTTAGCCAATTGTCAGTAATAACTTTTGAACCTTTTGGTGAAATTTATATTCTGACAGCATTAGAACTTAAATGCCAATCCTAGAACAGCTTGAGACATCATCTAATTACACACACAAACACATACATACATTTCCCACCATGGGCAGGGACACCTTCCACGAGACTAGGAAAACCAAACTAGGCTAGAATCAAAACCTCATCCAAATCAATCGTGGACACTCACAGGGATGGGGAATCCAAAACTTCTCTGGGCAATCTATTCCAGTACATCACCACTCTCACAGTAAAGATTTGATTCATGGTGTCCAATTTAATTCCAGTACCCTCATTCAGCTTAAATAATCAGACTGAATTTTTCACCCCAGTAATGCAAGTCGACTTTTTTCCTCACTATCTAGATAGAAAATTCAAATGCTGCCATCTTTTCTTGGATGCAATTTGGTGGTTTGTAGCATATCTCCTGGTGTCTGCTCTAGAGTGCTGTGTCACGACCCTGCTCTGTGGTTGTTCAGTATAACCTGTGACAAAACAAGCCATGCTGCTCAGCACGGATAGCTGTTGGCTTTCCTGTGTTGCAAATCCAGTCAGAGTCACCAGCATCCCTGCTTCCTGCTCTACAATCCTCTCTTCAGAAGCAACAGATGAACTTATTTTGAGAACACTGAGGTTATTCAGAATTCAAATAGTGAAGTAATTTTGAATTCTTCCTCATTTTAAGTCTTCTAGACCCAGCACAATTGTTTACTCTTTCAATCAATATGCAATCATATGATCTAACTGAAATTCTTCTTCCCTAATACAAAGTGATAGCCTAACAAATAATCCAAATATTAAGGTTGGAAAAGACCTCTAAGATCATTGAGCCCAACTTTTAACACAGCAGCAATGTATTCACAACTAAAACCGTATTTCCCTCCCAATTCACATTTATAAACAGACTGTAGTTCATTTCCTTTGACATATGAACATGAAATATCTCAATTATAATAACTTGAATTTTCTTTTGCTTCTTCATCTTTTGGGATGGTACATTGTGTGATACTTAATTTTCTTAAGAAGGAATGAAACTCTATCTGGCTCAAGACTAAATTAGCCATTTTGTTTAATATTTTAAGCTATGTTGAAGAGAAAAATGCAATATTATTTTAATGAAAAGCTTTTTTTGTAGTATTTAAAATAAAACTGAGAGCACTTCTGTAATAAATTGTTTCATTTGGAAAATGTTCATGAAATGTCTAAAAACTAAAGTTTAAATTAAAAAGTCTTCTTTTTGACTCAGGAATCATAAAATAATTCAATCTTAATAATTGATTGAGTATTGCCCCCATATTCCCTATTTCCTACTGCAGAAAATTTCACATTCTGGTTCTGTATATTTGATACCGAAGAAAACCACTGGCAAAAATTAGTAGCTAGAAAACCACAGCCGCAGATGTCTTACAGCATAAAGATACTTGCAACTGGCTCTGCCTTGCTGAAACAGCCAAAACTGGACTGCCACCAAGCAGTAAGAACAGGATTTGAAGAAGTCAATATTTTAACCAAATATACTTTGACCATGGACATGAAGAGAATGTGGTATCAGCATGACCATTCCCACATTTGCTTGCTCCAGCCAGGAAATAGATTAGTTGATTAAAAAAGAAATGCTAAAAGTAAAATACTATCACTGGAAGACATTAGAACTTTGTTTTGACTTCACTCCTGATATTCATCTCCACAAAAGCAAATAAAGATATTTTCAGGTTTTTCAACCTCATTGTTTTTCAACCTCACAGCCATAGCAGTCACCTCTTGACATTTCAGATGTGAACAGGCCACGTCTCACATATTGGCAGCAAGGAGCTACTGAGGAACAAGTACTAGGAAACAGACAGTCTTGGCTTTTTAACAAAGGACTCTTACATCAACAAAGCATTGACTTTTTCAGACCAAAAAACAATACCCTACAGTAGTATTGGTGCATAAAAAGATTTTGCAGTGTCTCCAAGGACAGATAATTATTGCACAAAGACTAATGACAAACTCTTAGAAATACTCTCCAAAATGGTTATTCAGTAGCATATGCTGCTGATGTGATGTGATTTAACAAAAGACTTGAATGCTAACAATACTGCTATGAATGCCTCTAAATGGATCAGAAGTGACAATGAGGCTCAGAGCAAGGGTGAAGAAGTCAGAGGTTCAGACAGTGTTTTCATTAATCCTTCTATCAAGGGTCAAAGGATCAAACCAGGACAGATTCATCCTGCAGATGAAAGCTGGTTTGCACAGATGGTTCACCAGGAGGGCTTTAGTTCCCTTTACTTTGGGAAGATGGTCCATAAGTTGTTGTTGGAGGGTGGTTTCTATGTCATGAAAGGGGTTTACACACATTGTGTGACATCCACTAGTTTTACAGAAGAAGCTCTTCAGCTGTGACCGACTGGCAATGAGAAACTTCACCTTTCTGGGTAAAGTCCCTTAAAAGCAAGAAGGATAACATTATTTGTAGCAGCATCATATAAAGGAAGTAAGTTCAGCAAGCGAACTCACTATTATAGGTTTGAGATTTCTGCGCACTAGTGGAAACAGATTGGGAAACAATCAAGATATATAAGAAGTAGTTTAAAATAAAAGCTGTGATTTAACTGACCACAGTTTTGGACATTTTTTAGGAGGAAGGATGTGATTAGAAGGAAAGATATTGATATGTACTTCAAGAAGCAAGCAGCTCCCAGCTTTGGGAAAATACAGACCTTCTGATGGTTCTGGTAATTTATAAGACAGAACACGGTAGCCCCACAGTCAACACATTTACATGAATGAACTGCCGGATTTCAAAACAGGCAGAGAAATCAAGGCAATTGATTTCTACAATTATGAAAGAAGATATCATAAATTATCAGAAAAAATGAAGATTTTTAAAATATAGCTATAATAACATGTTTTAATGTTCTTGGTTCACAGGGAAGCAGAAACATCTGGGATTATGAAGAAATTGTGGAAGCCGTAAAGGGCACTAGTAAACTGGCAAAGGTAAATCTGGTAGTTCAAAACGTAAAAGAAGTTACAGAAAATTTTACTGCAGACATGTGGCCTCAGTCCTGAGGGGAAAAATGGTTGAACCAGTCAGGTACTTTGCCCATCTCATCAGAAATTACCATTAAAAAGACAAAACCAAAATCAACCAAACCAAAACTGGCCAACCAAAAATCTAACCAAAACAAACAAAACAACCCTAACTATTCTGTAAATCTGTGATTCAACCTCTTTGGGCCTACTGATGCACAGGTTGGCACAATCAGTTTTAGGCAACACAGCTTCATAGAATAATTTAGTCAGGGAAGGACCACTCAAGGTCATCTAGTCAAGCCTTCCAATTAAAGCAGACCTGGCTTCTATGCTAGGTCAGATTGCTAAAATCTCTGATCAGATGAATTTTAAAATTCTCAAGGATGGAGGATTCACAGCCCCTCAGAGTTCCTCTTTCAGTGTTTGGCCACTCTCACTCACATATCCAATTAAAATTTCTGTTAGTTCAACCTGTGACTTTTGTCTCTCATCCCTTCACCACACACCGTAGAAGAATTTCCCTCTATCTTCTTTACATAGTGTTAGGTCTTTGAAGTCAGCAGCCACATCTGAAGTGTTGTATCCAGGTCTGAATTCCTCAGTACGAGGGACATGGAGCTCCTGGAGAGGGTGCAGCTCAGGACTATGAAGGTAATTGAGGGACTGGAACATCTGTCTTGTGAGGAAAGGCTGAGGGAGCAGCCAATCCACCTCAAGGTGACTGAGAGGGGACTTAATCAATGTCTATGATGAAGGCGTCAAAAGGATGGTGTCAGACACTGCTCAGTGGTGCCAGGCAATAGGACAAGAGCCAACAGGCAGAAACGGTACAGGAAGTTCCACCTGAACATGAGGAAGAATTTACTGTGCAGTTGACTGAGCACTGGAACAGACTGCCCAGAGAGAGTGTGGATTCTCCCTCTCTGGAGATATTCAAGAACACCTGGAAAAAACCCTGTGCAATCTGCTCTAGGATGGCCCTGCTTGAGCAGGGAGGCTGGACCATATGAGCCACCGTTGTTCCTTTCAATCTGACGTATTCTGAGATTTAGTGAACTTGCTCCCTTCAGTCTTTTCTTATCTAGGTTAAATATATCCAACTCCTCATCCTACTCATTGGAGTCTATGTGTATTTTGGAGCGTTCTGGGGTGGCTGGATGTAGAAGAAAGAAAATCTGAAAAAAGATCTTAAAGGAAAAAAGGTTGAAAAGGCCAGAGGAGAGCAACTGAAAATAATCAGATGTCTAGAAAACGTGACCCACGGGGAAAGATTAAAAGAGCCGACATTGCTTAGCTCAAAGATAAAATTGATAGGGGAACATGGTAGCAGCGTTCAAACATATTAAAAAAAGGTAGACAAAGGAAGAGGAGAATACCTTGTTCTCCACATCACTGGCAGTAAGAACAAGAGGCAATGCACTTAAATTGCATGAGGGAGCAAAAATTAGATTAGGAAATATTTCCTAAGGAAAAGGAATGTGAAGTACTAGAACAGATTGCCTGGGGAGATGGTCAAATATCACTGGACAGTTTTTGAAACAGATTGGTATAGTTTGTCCTGACGCGAGGCACAGGATGGACTAGCATTCAAGTCCTTTTTCTGTAGTTTTATGGGCATAGCTGACTGAAGAGTGATTTTGCAGCCCAGAAATATGGCAACAGAACAAGAATAAGGGATCTTTAGTCTGATAAAAAGCATTAATCAAAGCAAGTGTGTGCAGACATCAAGGTAGGGACTAGAAATAATTTGAGGGAAAATAAAACATCAAGGTTTACTTTCTAGCTTTATAAAAAACACAGGACGTTTATGATAAAGGTCTCACTTCTATCATTCTGTCAGAACAGGCAGATACCACAGGAGGAGCTGTATCTGCTTCCTCAATGCATTGATGCTATTAAGATGAAATGTGCATATAAAAGTGTACCATATACATGTGCATGTGCACAACAGAGGGAGAGAGAGGTACTTCAGTGAGAACCGAGACACCCTCAGAAGAGATGCCAAATCCATTCTGGAGTAGAAGTCTGTAGCTGGAATGCCACAGGCTCTGTAGAGGGGCCAAATATGATCAAAGACGCTAGTGAACTAGGGAGCAATTAAAATTCATGTGTGAGGATGTCTCAAAAACAGAAATTTAGTCACATCACCCTGCCATGGTACCACACCAACCAGCTGAAGAGAAATAATCCCCTGCCAAAGTAGGAACTGAACTTGCTGAGGGTCTGTTAAAGCTGTAGGAGGCTTTGATAGGCTCATACGTCACTTGCACACGTGGCAGATGGGTGAGACTTACACCTGTCGCCAGAAACAGTGCAAATGGTAACAAGACCAAAAAAAACGTAAGGGGAGAGGGAGTGGAAGAGAGTTGGAGAGAGAGAGAGAAAGAGAGAAACAGATAGAGATGATTAGAACTACAATCCTTTTCTTTGTTAGGCAGTTTCAACTGAAGCTCCACTGAAAAAGAAACTATTTTTTTGTCAGAGTCCCTTGAGCCATGGCATTACAATAAGATTTTTAAATTGTCATTTTCTTTCACAGAAAGAATTATATCAGAAGACTGCAACATAAGGTCTGCTAAAGTAGAGATGATTTACAGATGACTACTTTAGATACATACTTTTTGGTCATCTACTCCAAGTTAAAAATCTGAGAATTATGAATGTTAAGAAATGCATTTGTATTAGAATGATATAGTGACATACATGATCTATTTAAAGTGCGTTCTAAAAATAAAAGAACACCAGAATTTAGTACATCTCAGGTTAAGCTATTCAATATTCCACACCGTGAAGATTGTGTCAGCCACTGTTTTTTTTTGTTTG
>CM019236.1:53835691-53855041 GCA_009741485.1 Malurus cyaneus samueli | reverse complement strand
GCGTAGCTGAGACATCAACATGGGAATGAAATGAGTAAACAATGTACTAGTAACGCTCCATATAATATCTAGCACAAAATGTGAAAGAAAACAATTACTTAATATTTTTTATCAGACAGATATTTAACAAAAGTATGTGTGCAAGAGTCCGATGGGATAAATTCAAAAAAAAAGGTATGGTAGAAGCACGAATTAGTATGCGCAAAAGTGGTTGACTCTGTTCCACATAAAACCTATCTCTCGGTCTGACCATGGAACCTGAAGTTGTAAGAGAGTCACTACTTTCGAGGTCCAAAGCACCCATCACAAGAAATTCATGGAAAGCAATCCGAGGAAAGTAAGGGTGTGAAGAAGATGCGATAATGTGACCACATTCAATAAAAGGAAGACATAATAGAAACAGCTACAGGATTTGGTTCTACAGAGTGTATTGTGTTGCTATGATCGCTTTTTAGATGACCTCCAACAGTAGGTGGACAAAATCTGAGAAATGTGCGTTATCAGCCTCTATACGTACAAAAGAAACAGCGAGAGAGCTGTGTCCTACCGAGGGTCTCACTACCTCCAGGCTCATAAGATCTCAGTGTCCATCTCCAGGGACGAAATTGAAGCAATCAGGGCTGAGATATCATGTGTGGTTTGAACAAGCGAACTCTGATACAAAAACTCAGACATAGCAGAAGTACTAAGCTAGGGATGAATATGGGATGTTCGTCAGTGGTATGGCAGCAAATATATAATTGTAGGTAAGAACTGGCCATTTGGAGTGTAATATATTCAGGCACAGCAAGCAGGCCTTGTTCTCAATAACATACATATATATTCAATAAACAAAAGGTAATCTAGGGAACTTGTCGGATTCAGTTGAGAATAGGAATGAGAACTCTTGAAGAGAGGTTGTCACGCAAGGCTCAAAGACTCCTTAAACAAGTTCTGTTCGCACTTCTAATGCAAGGCAGTAACGAGGAAACCAGAGAGAAGGTTTACAAAAGGATTGTCCCATGTTGAGAAATTACAACAACTCTCCACCCCTGCTGAGGATACTTCCTAAATCACACCATTTGCCTGGAGCATTGTTTCAATACTTCCTGAACTCTGTATGGTTTGTGTTTGGCGATCACTTCCCTGTGGAGCGTTATCACATTTGCCCATTAGCCAAACTCCTAGGTTGCAAACAACCGTTTACCAAATATCCAACGCTAAATACCTCTTCTTGACGAGATAAATTTTCATTTGTCCATCCCTCGTTACTGGCATGGAGAGTGAAGAGATCTTGTGCCAGCGCCCTCTCTCACTTCTACATGAGATATGTCACTGCACTAGCGTCATCCCTCCAGGTTCTTCCTTCCGGCTCTGAAATCAGACCGAGTGCCCTCAGCCTGCCCTCCACACGGTCTTTCTCGTACTGCACCGTCACACCTTTGGTGCCTCTTTGGCACATACGTCCTGTCTCAATGTCTGTTCTGTTGTTGTGGTGCAGCACAAATGACCCAGCATGGACTGAGGCCGCCAGGACAGAGCAGAGCGGGACAATTCCTCCCTCCATTTGGCCGGGGTTCTGTCTGGGGCAGAGACTGCCAATGTTGAGGATTCAGACAGGCTACTTCCTCATTTTTTGTGTCATACGCGTCCTGAACTTAGTTATGTTTCATCAAAGTCACAATTGTAATTTTCTAATTTATCATTTTATAAAATCTTAATTTATACACAGCACCAAATAGACCTTAAAATCATGGTTTATTACTCTAATTTTACAACTTTACTTTAGGAACATCCGTCATTTCAAAAAAATGAGAAAAAATCAGTGTTTAATTATCAGTTAGAGGTCACCAGCTTAGTCTTTGCTCATGTCCAATCTGTATAATATCTCAATACTTTGTAAAACTCTTGCAATGCTTTAGACCTGATGACTTTAACAAGGCTTAACCATCACTGTGCGAAAAATGTGACAAGCCTAGAGAAGGAGAGAAAAGAGAATATTAATAGGTCACCCACTACTCCATCCAGACTGTACAACTGTGATTTGTGACATGCATTTTATTGACACCTCACGTGCTGCGTTATACTGACAGTCACCAGTTGCAATCTGGTTAATACAGAAAGAGCAAAAGAAAAGATAAGGCTCTAGTGCAATAAAATGGATGAAACCAAGAAAAGGATCCAATAGACCAAAAAACATAAGATGTGAAAGCAATGAGTTCTAGATAGATTGATGACGCTCACAATAAGTTGATGTCTGTAGTGTTGGTGTAATTGTAAAGAGGAGGCAAAGAGGATTAAGACAAGAGTAAGGATAATAAGAAAGTAGAAAAGAACTATTGGGGTAGATGGGTGCTGTGGAGGTAGGATCAGGGAGAGTGATCTTTTATGGATTTCCACGGTCAGTACTGATCACTAGCCGCATTTGTATATTCCGCAATTTCCTCTTCTTAGTCGGATCTCCATCAGCGATGTCTCATCACGCTTCCTCTCCACTTTGTATCTACGTGGGGCCCCCATCTGCCGCTCATCTGCGGCTGCCACCCTGTAAAGTTACAGAAGTCAGGGGATTAATGTTACATTTTGTGCAGGTGGATTGTCCTGTCTGCTGAGTGGCTGGTTTTCCGCGTGTCCCTTGCAACCTGTCGAATCTCGTTGCATTCATCTCTGAGGCAGCTTTGGTGCGGGCGGGTCTACGGGAACTATTTTGAGGCCTTTGATGGCACATTGGACACCCCTCTGTGCTGAGTATTCCTGGGTGCAGGAGCCACCTTCCATGGCATTACTCGTGCTCAGAGAGATCATGGCATTCATATCAGAATCAGCGCTCCATTTTCACTACACAGCCAAAGCGTCTTCTCCTACACCTTTGGTGTGGGCATGTGGGAGCCTGACAGCTTGATCAGTCTGGAGCTATGGTCCCCACGTCCAAAGGCGCACTTATTAGTGTGAATCCTCTGTGAAGTGTAGTCTTCTCTCAGCTTTACTTATCTTCATCAGCAGTTGCAGGGTCCGGAGTCAGGGCATTGTGTTTGCTTCTCATGCAGCTTTTGTATTACGTTTTAGTTGTAACAGGCAAAGTCCTTATGAAAATGTTAAGTCATAACTAAAACCGTTGTTCAGTCTTCAACAATCACTTGAGGGGAATCACTTTTCTTGTAGAAATCATAGATGCAGAGACTAAAGCTGGACTTGATGATCTTGTGTGTTCTCTTCCAAATTGGAATATTGAGGCATTCTGTGAGTTCCATGTATAATGAACAAATTCTCTTTTTAAGGCTGGTTACATTTGGTCTTTATCTTAAATCCACTATTTTGTTATTCAGTCTTAAAATATGCTTACATTACATCCTTTACCTATCCTTCTGGCTTGCTGAGCGCTGTGTCATTGCTGAATAGCTGTTTTAAAGTATGACTGTTTTTGAATATGTATAGTGATCAACTTTCTAAGTATATGATGTGTTCTATTATTTGTTTCTCTTGAATTGCTTTTGACTCTTTTGTGTCTTATGTCGATTAATGTAGCTGGAGTATGATATTCTATTTAGACTGTCATCAGCAGTATTAAGTCTATACTCGTATTTGGTACTTCTATTAAATCTCACATTTTATTAAAGACCGCACTGCTCGACATCTTGGTTCATGCATTCTGTTTGTGCGCAGTAGAAATGCATCGTGCATTTAAATGAGGATACATTATATACCTCTCCGCTTATGTCTGGTAAATAGTAAACATATAGATAAGACGGATTACAAAATCCGAAACAGGATGCCTGAATAACGCTCGACAACTTAGAATCTCTTAGTTTCACAATCTAGGCATGTTTCATAGCTGAACAAAGAGAAGGAAGATTTATATAACATATATATAAATAATGTCGAGCAGAGATCCAGGAAGTCGTAATTTCGCCCTGTTTTCCGTGCGACTATTTGTAGAGGCTTAGTAGCTCTATTCTCGCGTATGTAACTCTTTGAATCATTTGGGTGAGATATGTATTATATTATTTCATGACTGAGCGATTACTAAGACTAACCTGCTCGAATCCTCATAGAAAGCAGCCATATGGGAGGTGCATCACTCAGACTATGCATCTCTATCATCTACAATGAAGCAGACATACATGTACAGTGTAACTCTTTGGTGTTTTGATCATGTAGGTCATGTATCATCTTCCACGAGATATAGTAGTCCCAACTCTAGTGCATGAATACAATAAAACCTTCATCGCTCTAATTCCATATATCGAGGATGGACACTCACAGAGTATGGAGAATCTCCACCATACTTCCTCTTCTCTTCGGTCATACCTTAATTCCTCTAGGTGATCTACTACACTTCATCTCTCTAAGTGTCAAATATTTGAGTCATGATAACACAATTTATCCTATACCACAATTCAGCTTAAAAAATTGGCAGACTGAATTTATTCACCCACAGATATGCCATTCCTAATTATCCTCGCCTATTCTAGAGTAATAAATTTCAATGCTGCTTCATCTTTTCATTGATGCATATTGGTGGTTTGATGATAATCTCACTAAGTGTGTATGGTCGTAGATTGCGATTAGTGTCACAGGACCATGTCTCGTAGGATTCAGGAATAACTCTGTGACAAAACAAGCCCTGATTGACATCTCTAGCGCTAAAGCTGTTGGCTGTAATACACATGTGTTATGACCAAATCACAGTCCAGTAGTCACTCTCATTCGCTAGACTTTCTCTTACTATATCCACATCATTCTCTAAATGATCGAACAGATTCGAACATTATTGAGTCAGCTGAGTGATCTCTATCCAGTAGGTTGCAGTAGATGATAAGTTAATATCTTAGAATCTCTCCACTCTATAATTTAGTCTTCTAGACCCAGCACATGTTACTCTTCTCATCAATTATGCAATATATGATCTTAATTAACTAGAAATCTTAATTCCTAAATACAATCTGAGCTCAGAACAATATTAACCTCCATCATGAATAGTGTTGTGGTAGAAAAGTCTCTTGCAGGTGATGATATGAGACCCACACTTTTCGCTTCTGCACGCGAGCTGACTTGTTAACTATCGTCTCACCATATTTTTCCGTCTTCCTCTACTCGTATCATTTTATGAACAGGGTACTCGTCTCTCTATTTCTTCGCAAGCACAGTATGACATGAAAATATGCCAATTGCTATAATATATCTTACTTATCATTTGCTCTTCCATACTTTTGTGACTCCAAAGAAGTACGATTGTGTGGATACTCAATATATGTGTATAGGCGAAATAGGATCTACAAATCTCTATTATGATGCTCCAAGATACGTGATAATAGCATATTGCATTATAAATTCATTTTTTGACAACTATTGTTGAAAGAGTAAAATAAAATAGCATGACTATAGTGTCAATTTAATGATAATAGCCCTTTTTAGTTGAATATGTAAAAGTAGACTGACAGTGAGCACTTTCTCTGCATAATATGAGATTGTAATATGTGGCATACTCGATTCAAGAAATAATTGGCTGATAATACGTCAATATACATATATAGAATAGATTTTAAATATAAAAAAAGATCTTACTATTGACAGTGAATCACATATATATGTATTCAATCTACATAGTAATGTGAGGTTCTTGCTCCTCCCACTATGCCTATTTACCTAGTGTCTAGAAGATAATTAGACAATCAACTAAAGATTTTTGCTTATCATGTCGTGGCCGTTATGTCCTTGAAGGCCAAACCTCCTTCCATTATTATTCATACGATAAATTATAATTTTTTTTAAATTATTATGCTTTTTATTGGTTTCAGTGCGCTACTCCTCCCCCATGCCGAAATGAAAACACACTGGTACTTACAATGATTTTGCTATGCGTTTATAACTCATATCCGTCAGAGTGATCTTGCTAAGGACACGCAAAACCCGAATAGAACCACGCATGATAGCGTGTGCTACAACTGGACTCGTGACTTGCTGAACTACAGCCAAACAACTGGGTGAACTGCTATCCAGACTCAGTCTAACAAACATGGTTACTCTGAAGTGATCGTCATATTAGTTATAGACTACTACCTAGCATGCTCCTTGATCATGTGTGCATGTGTTAGATGTGAGGTATTCTGATTACAGCTGAACGCATCCCACATTGCTTGCTCCAGTCCAGGAAATAGATTTAGTTATATAAAAACGAAAGGTTTGCGCTAATACGAATAATTATTACTCTCTGAAGACATATAAGGACAGCGTGGTATTTGTATCTTCTCACTCTGTATTGTGATTACCATTCTCACAATTAATTGGCAAATAATAAATTATTTTCAGGTTATTTTCAGCTCATTCGTTTTATCAATTCCTCTACACGCTCCATCAGCAGCTCATATCCTCTCGATACTCTTCTAGATTGTGGTAATCAGTGCCACGTTCACCATATCAATTGGCTCAGCAGTTGATCTTAGCTGCAGAATCTCGATAGAGACAGACAGTCTATGAGGTACTTAACAAAGTCTCTGGACATCACTAAAGCATGACTTTCAGACTCCAAGAGAAACATCTAATACCTCTAACCTACTTATTATTGGTGTATGCATACAACTGAGATTCCAGCCATGCGATGTGTCATCAAGGAACAGAATTAATGGGGACAATAGTACAAAGGTAACTATAATTGTCTAAACGTGTAGTAAATGCATCTCCGATGTTGTATAATAAGTTCTAGTTAATGATATTGTTGTATCATATGTGTATGTATTTACTATTAGACAATTCGAAATAGCTATACTATAACAGCTCATGTATATGTCATACTAATATTGGTATCAAAGGATAGATGGTCTTTAATTGTGCTTCATGAGACATATTATGGGTGATAGAGATCAGATGGTGTGATCAGACAGTAAATGTTCTAATCCTTCTATAATCATTGTAAGTGTTTCTAATCAGGAAATCAACACAACCAAGGATCAAGATGTTCTCATCATGTGTAGACCTGAAAGCTGTGGGTTTTTGCACTAGTCTGCTTTATTTTTCACAGAGAGTCTTCTATAAGTACTCACGACATTTACTGTATGGTATAGTAATCGTTCATCAAGTTGTTGTGTGAGAGGACGTCTTATACTATTCAATTATAGAAGAGAGTGTTCATCACAATGTGTGACATCCACTAGTTTTACAGAAGAAGCTCTTCAGCTGTGACCGACTGGCAATGAGAAACTTTCACCTTTCTGGGTAAAGTCCCTTAAAAGCAAGAAGGTACAATTATTTGTAGCAGCATCATATAAAGGAAGTAAGTTCAGCAAGCGAACTCACTATTATAGGTTTGATGATTTCTGCGCACTAGTGGAAACAGATTGGGAAACAATCAAGATATATAAGAAGTAGTTTAAAAAAAGCTGTGATTTAACTGACCACAGTTTTGACATTTTTAGGAGGAAGGATGTGTTAGAAGGAAATGATTGATATGTACTTCAAGAAGCAAGCAGCTCCCAGCTTTGGGAAAATACAGACCTTCTGATGGTTCTGGTAATTTATAAGACAGAACACGGTAGCCCACAGTCAACACATTTACATGAATAACTGCCGGATTTCAAAACAGCAGAGAAATCAAGGCAATTGATTTCTACATTATAAAGAAGATATCATAAATTATCAGAAAAATGAGATTTTTTAAAATAGCTATAATCATGTTTTAATGTTCTTGTTAGGAAGCAGAAAAATCTGGATTATGAAAGAAATTGTAAGCCGTAAGGGCATAGTAAGTCTGGCAAAGGTAACTGGTAGTTGATAAACGTAAAGAAGTTACAGAAATTTTACTGCAGACATGTGGCCTCAGTCCTGAGGGAAAAATGGTTGAACCAGTCAGGTACTTTGCCCACTCATCAGAAATTCCATTAAAAAGACAAAACCAATACAACCAAAAACAAAACTGGCCAACCAAAAATCTAACCAAAAACACAAACAACCCTAACTATTCTGTAAATCTGTGATTCAACCTCTTGGGCCTACTGATGCACAGGTTGGCACAATCAGTTTAGGCACAACAGCTTCATAGAATAATTTAGTCAGGGAAGGACACATCAAGGTCATCTAGTCAAGCCTTCCAATTAAAGCAGACCTGGCTTCTATGCTAGTCAGATTGCTAAAATCTCTGATCAGATGAATTTTAAAATTCTCAAGGATGGAGGATTCACAGCCCCTCAGAGTTCCTCTTTCAGTGTTTGGCCACTCTCACTCACATATCCAATTAAAATTTCTGTTAGTTCAACCTGTGACTTTTGTCTCTCATCCTTCACCACACACCGTAGAAAGATTTCCTCTATCTTCTTTACATAGTGTTAGGTCTTTGAAGTCAGCAGCCACATCTGAAGTGTTGTATCCAGGTCTGAATTCCTCAGTACGAGGGACATGGAGCTCCTGGAGAGGGTGCAGCTCAGGACTATGAAGGTAATAGAGGACTGGAACATCTGTCTTGTGAGGAAAGCTTGGAGCAGCCAATCCACCTCAAGGTGACTGAGAGGACTTATCAATGTCTATGATGAGGCGTCAAAGGATGGTGTCAGACACTGCTCAGTGTGGCCAGGCAATAGACAAGACCACAGGCAGAACGGTACAGGAAGTTCCACCTGAACATGAGGAAGAATTTACTGTGCGTTGACTGAGCACTGGAACAGACTGCCCAGAGAGAGTGTTTCTCCCTCTCTGGAGATATTCAAGAACACCTGAAAAAACCCTGTGCAATCTGCCTAGTGATGGCCCTGCTTGAGCAGGGAGGCTGGACCATATGAGCCACCGTTGTTCCTTTCAATCTGACGTATTCTGAGATTTAGTGAACTTGCTCCCTCAGTCTTTTCTTATCTAGGTAAATATATCCAATCCCTCATCCTATCATTGGAGTCTATGTGTATTTTGGAGTCTTCTGGGGTGGCTGGATGTAGAAGAAAGAAAATCTGAAAAAGATCTTAAGGAAAAAAGGTTGAAAAGGCCAGAGGAGAGCAACTGAAAATAATCAGATGTCTAGAAAACGTGACCCACGGGGAAAGATTAAAGAGCCGACATTGCTTAGCTCAAAGATAAAATTGATAGGGGAACATGGTAGCAGCGTTCAAACATATTAAAAAAGGTAGACAAAGAAGAGTGAGAATACCTTGTTCTCACATCACTGGCAGTAAGAACAAGAGGCAATGCACTTAAATTGCATGAGGGAGAAAAATTAGATTAGGAAATATTTCCTAAGGAAAAGGAATGTGAAGTACTTAGACAGATTGCCTGGGGAATGGTCAAATATCACTGGCAGTTTTGAAACAGATTGGTATAGTTTGTCCTGACGCGAGGCACGGATGGACTAGCATTCAGTCCTTTTCGTAGTTTTATGGCATAGCTGACTGAGAGTGATTTTGCAGCCAGAAATGCAACAGAACAAAATAAGGGATCTTTAGTCTGATAAAAAGCATTAATCAAAGCAAGGTGTGCAGACATCAAGGTAGGACTAGAAATAATTTGAGGAAATAACATCAAGTTACTTCTAGCTTTAAAAAACACAGGACGTTTATGATAAAGGTCTCACTTCTATCATTCTGTCAGAACAGGCAGATACCAAGAGGGCTGTACTGCTTACCTCAATGCATGATGCTATTAAGATGAAATGTGCATATAAAAGTTACCATAACATGTGCATTGTGCACAACAGAGGGAGAGAGAGGTACTTCAGTGAGAACACGAGACACCCTCAGAAGAGAGCAAAGTCCATTCTGGAGTAGAAGTCTTATTGATAGCTGTTGAAATTGTGCCACACAATTGGCTCTACTTAGCAGGGAGACCAATATGATCAAAGACAGCTAGTCTAATACTAGGAAGAGCAATTAAAATATCATGTTGAGGATGTCTCCAAAAACAGAATTTTAGTCACATCACCTGCCATGGTACCACAACACGACTGAAAGAGAAATAATCCCCTGCCAAAGTAGGAACTAACTTGCTGAGGTCTGTTAAGCTGTAGGGCTATTGATAGGACTCTACGTTTGGACACGTGGCAGATGGTGAGACTTACACCTGTCGCCAGAAACGTGCAATAGTAAAGCCAAATAACAAAATGTAGGGACAGTAAGAAGAAAGAAGAAATGGAAAAGTAAGCAAGAGAGAGTATGGAGGGGATGAGAGAGAAGAGAGAAAACAGATAGAGATGATTAGAACTACAATCCTTTTCTTTGTTAGGCAGTTTCAACTGAAGCTCCACTGAAAAGAAACTATTTTTTTGTCAGAGTCCTTGAGCCATGGCATTACAATAAGATTTTTAAATTGTCATTTTCTTTCACAGAAAGAATTATATCAGAAGACTGCAACATAAGGTCTGCTAAAGTAGAGATGATTTACAGATGACTACTTTAGATACATACTTTTTGGTCATCTACTCCAAGTTAAAATCTGAGAATTATGAATGTTAAGAAATGCATTGTTATTAGAATGATATAGTGACATACATGATCTATTTAAAGTGCGTTTTAAAAATAAAAGAACACCAGAATTTAGTACATCTCAGGTTAAGCTATTCAATATTCCACACCGTGAAGATTGTGTCAGCCACTGTTTTTTTGTTGTTTGTTTTGTTTTTTTGTTTTTTTTTTTTTTGTTTTGTTTTTGGTTTGGGTTTTTTTTTTTGTTTTTGTTTTGGTTTTGGTTTTGGTTTGTTTTGGTTTTTTTTGTTTTTAATATATTTGTATTCCCTCAAGTTTTGGAGAAAAGCAAGTGATCTTAGCTGCTGAATGACTGTCATGTTTTCTCACATTGATCACCCAATGACAAAGATTTTTTAAAGTGCTGATATATGCTTCAAGATAAGAAACCATCATTTCCCTGGTGCAATCTCCCTTCTACATCTGGTAAATATGATTACAATTCTTGCACTCTTAGTTTTCACTATATGTTACTCACCTGGATTTAAAATACTACTGTTATTAGGCTCCTAGATGACAATATGAAATCCTTAATTGAGTTTCAACTGGAGAAGTTAAACCTCTGTTTTCTTGTTTGAACTGATAAATAAAGCAGGACAAAAAAAATGTAATTAACATACTTGGTCCTCTGAAAAATTACAATTATGCTTTTCATTTAAAATGTAAAAATAAACTTACTTTTAAATAAAAATTTGTTAGAATTATGTTAAAATATAAGTTTAATTATTTAACTTTAACACTTCATTAAACCAAAATGATTTTTACTTTGTCCCCTAATTTTAACATGCTTGATCAGGGAGCTGGTGAAAAAAAAGAAAGGTTTAAGTAAATAGTCTGAAAATCAAAATAGAGTAAGCAAATTTATTTACTTTTTCTGAAAGGCAAATGTGAGGTGAAAATGAAAAACCACAGAGAGTGAGAAGTAGAGGCAATATGTGCAAATGAAAATAGTCAAAATGAAGGAGTTACACTGTGGCTTTTGATAGTGAAGCTCAACTTGGTTAGAGGTCACTCAGGCAGTGCTGCATTCAGAAATTCTAGATCAAAAGAACACAAAGGCATGCCAGGATACTTACTCTGGACATGGAGAGATGCAAGAGCACCTGGGAATTCATACCCTTGGTTCAGTTACATTGCACCTCATTCATGGTGGTCTGTTCAGTTTTGCGGTCCTCAGCAAAATCCTAGAAAATAAGACATGAAAGCATGATATTTATTTGCATGGGGGGGAGAAGGCACTGAACATATAAGCAGATAATTTTAAAAGAAATTTTAATTAAACAATCTGTATGATAAATAGAATGGGAAGGGTTTGGCCTTCAGGACATAATGCACACACATGATAAGCAAAATCTTTGTTGATTCTACACTAAACATCTGAAGAGCTAATCACTGTAATCAAATGTAGCAGTTATTTTTTTTTAAATTCAATTAATTGATCGTAACCAGATATTTCTTTGGATGCATGCATGCCAAGGTGATATGCTCTTCTTCACTTAAGGTACCTCAAATGCCATGCATGTTACATTAAATTTGTAAAGTGTTCTGTTTAAGCAGGCATCTAAAATTGTAGACTCTTGCAGACTCTTGGGTGCAGACTCTTGCATTTGACAATAATTAGCTAAAATTTATGGCCAATGGCTTTTGTTTCTGTTGTAAAGAAAACCTCAGTATCAGAAAACTGAAATTTTTGGACACTGTAAAAAGGCAGCTGGCAACGTGTTGGGTTTTTCCACTGCAGAGCTTCACCCAAAAGCAGTGAAAAAAAATTGCCAGATTTTGATAACAATGAATATATGAATTTGTAACAATATTTGGTCTAGATTTTAAATACCACAGGTGAGTCATCAAGGACATTTGAGTTCCAATTAAATTTTGTAAAATAAATTTTCAAGAGTTATGAACATTTGGTATATTTTGATGTTCACAGACTTTGACTACATCATGAAAAATACATTCTAGTCTGAGCATGTGCTTTCAAGTACGATTATTATTTCAATCCTAATGAAGACCATACAAGGCTTTTTGAAGGCCTTTTCCCTTTGTTTTTAATAAACTTTCAGTATCCAGAGTATGAAAAAATGAACTCAAGATAGTTTAAAAGAGAGAATTGTTGAATTATTTTGTTTTCATTTTCTATGAAAATGAAAACAAAAATATTTTATTGCTATTAAAAAAGAAAAAAAAAAAAAAAAGAAAAAATAAAGACAAAACCACCAAAGATTTCCTGCAGTTTCCCATCAAAAGGGACCTTGCTGTAGGACCCCTTTGGCTTTTGACATTGGTGTGTACTCATCTGTTATCAACAGTAAGATATTGAGTTCATTGCTTATGTAAAATAAGCTCATTGCTGGCAATACGCTCTGACTCTGTTCACCATACAACGTACATCTTAATTTTTTCAAAAAGACAAAAATCGTTCAAAAATAATTACAAGGAGGAAAAAAAAATCCTAGATTTTTTTCCTGGCTAGGAAAAAAATCCTAGCCAGTTTCATCAGTTATTTAATCTAATGAGTTCATGTGAAAATGGAGCTATGACACATGCCTAAGATGTGGAAACAAAAGAGATGCTAAAAGTTTTTGGTACTGAGCTGATATTCAGGCATCCTGTTCGGGATTTGTTAATCCCTGCTTTACATGTTTATTTTACAGACAGAGGATTTCCATGTCACTTCCACTGCAGAGGGTGGGAGTAGATTTTCAGATTTCATGTGTACTAAATTCAAAGCTATCAATAAAACTCCCTTCTAGCAAACAATCTTTCCTCTTTCTTCTAAACAGCCCAGGAGAAGTTATGCTTACATAATGCAGAGATGTCTGAAGATGTTGAATCTTTCTGATCAGTTTCACCTGAGATGGGAGTGTGATTGACATTGTGAAGACAGTGTCAGCACAAGTGCTAGGGAATCCCATGCTGAGAGATTACAGAGAGTGAGATGAGAATAAAAGATTCGGTATCAAGCTGGCATGATATCTGATCTGAAATCCATGAAAAGACATCCTGACACGAACATCTGCTTACACGGTAACTTTTCACCAACAGCTAGTACTTGCCATTTTTTTTTATCTAGCAGTATTTGGGGTCTCTTCTGTTGGCTTTCTTCCTGCTAGTTTAGCAAATTTAATGGCAATAATGTTAATTAAAGACATAGAAAATTAATTACATTTATTCATTTTCAGAGGGACAAGAATAAACCTAAATGGGTTTCCAGAAGAACCCATGAATTTTGTGCAAAAACATAACTTCTGTTTCCCAGTCTGGAAAAATGGATCTATGTATCATAACTAGGTCGTTTTAGTATGATGATACAAACACAAATCTCATCCTGTGGAAATAACAGAAAAAAATCATCAAAGCTGGATGGAAGGTCAAGGAAGGTCCGTTTAATATATAGGTATACATAAGAAGCTCAGAATACCTGTTTGTAAGTATTTTGAGTTAAAATTACTGAATTCTGTCTGGAAACATCTGACTAAATTTGAGCACAGTATAACACTTGAAAACCAAGTTATATTAAACTTGGAATTAGTTTTACACATTGCTTTTTATTTGAACTGTGAGAGACTTTACTATGCCCAAAGAGTGTTTTTTCCTTCCCTAATTTAACCTTTCGTTCGGCTGCATTTTGTTTATTTGTTTGTGGTTTTGGTTTTGTTTTTGTACATGCAGCAGCCTCGCTGTTGCAGCTGTCTGGGAACAGTCAAGTCTGCAGTAGCCGCATTCCTGAACAGGATATATTCCTGATTTGGCCCTTCAGTTCCACCAGCACTTCATACTGGGCTGTGACACTGACAGAAGAATAGGCTGGTGCGGTTCTTTATCCCTCCAAAATAATGGGATTTTCATCCTGAGGGGAGTAATTTGTTGGTTGGTTGATTGGTTGTACTTTTCTCTCAAGAAATGATGACTGGTGAATAGGAAAAATTTAAGAGCGCAGAGAGTAAAAATTCCAGCACTACACTACTAGTGTAGTAAAGGCCCACCTAAGAAACTATGAGACTTACAGAGTCTGTCAAGGGTTTAGGGAATAAAAAGTAATTTGATTACAGGTGCTCAAGTAGCATTCATTTTATTCTTATTAGCTGAGAAATGTCTCTAGGGATTGCATGCTAATCTTCTCTAAAGCAGATAAATGGCTCTATTAAAATGGGTGTAGTTTGTTCATAGCTCTCTGTAGCACCAGGCTGTTTATGAACCCAGAGAAACTGTAAATACAAGATGAGAGAAGAAACTTCTTCAATCCTTATATAAATGACTGTATATAGAGGTATTTGGTGATTTATAATCCTGAAAAGTTTATACATAGAAAATATTTAATTGTGGTAATGTCCCTTTATTTGCTTTAAGGATCAGACATATTAAAAATGCAATATGAAGCATCTTTATTTTTTAAGATTGAAGGGAAAGAAGGAAAGGGGAAGAAAGAAAAAGAATCAGAAGTCAGATTGTCATAAATGAAAAAATTATATTCTATCTAAGTTACACATGGTGAATTACATAATTTAGATGTAATTGTCTAATCAATCAAGCTACTTTTTTCCAAGGTTTTTTTTTTAGTTTAAAGTATTTTGAAAATAAAACTTAAGGAAAAAGTTATGCATATTTTGTAACGGCAGGATACAAACAGCCCATAATGCTGCATCAGCCATAGACAAAAGTACAACTATTTTGAATTACAAAGCAGCACTTGTGCAGGATTGTTTTGACTTGTACTAGGAATAGACTCTGGTCGTGTGTAGGAGCCTTAGACATGTGTTGAAACATTGCATGAACAGTTAATGAAAACAGAAACAATATACTTAAAGATCTAAGAATCGGTTTTTAAAGTCCAGATGTAAAACCTCACTGAAGCCAATGGAAGTCCTGACTCAAGGGAGCTCTGAATCAATGCCAAGAGTTTACTTCATTAGCATTTCCCCAAGGAATGTTTAGGGTGCAAAATAAACATTTTTATACTGTTGTTTTTTTTTTTTTTTTTTTCTTGTAATAGCATTACCAAGCGTAAACCGAGAAGGTACCATTAGTGAGCAGCTTTGCATGGCATTTCCTTTCCTTTAAGGAAAATATAGGTTTGGTTCTGCAAAAAATGTCATTTCATTAGTTTCAAGTACCACTTCTACACAAAACATTATCTGATGGCTGAAGAAACAGAGCCAAGAACATAGATCAAGGAGAGATCTGTTGAAGCTGTTATTTCACAAAGGGTACGTGGAGAAATGCCAAAACCACAAAGCTGCAATCAGGCTATGAACTTCTCTGAAGTTCAAGGTCACTTCATCTGGGAGGTTTGACTAAGCCCAGCCCTGCCAGTAGTTCATTTGTTTCTCACACAACATTTGGAGGTCTAGTAAAAGCAATTTGCCGTTTTAGCGACCTAATCATAAGCGCAATGTGCACTGGTCCTCATGTGCCAGCGCAGCTCTAACACAGGGACCAAAAGTCTGTGGCCACCCCCGCACATCTTGCGAGCCTGTGAATGGTTGCAATTACATGTGTCAGCACAGCTGCATATTCTTTTTTTAAATGCTTCCCTGTCTGCTGGCAGTGACTGTAAATTTAATGAGAGCACCTGCTGCCCTCTTGCCTAGTTAATTCATAGTGATCCGCCTGAACTAAAGGAAATTTCAAAAAAGCCTCTGTTCTTCAGTAATAAATTACCAGTCTATATCATGGCCTAAAGGGCCTTTGATTCATGTAATATTACACTTACACTAAGCTCTGCTGGCAGCAGGAACATTTAGTTTCCCTGAGTAGAATGGGGGAAGGGAAAAAAATACAGAGGGAAAGGAGAGGAAAGGAAGGGAAGTGGCTGGTGAGATTAAATAAAAGCAGAAGATCATTTGCCTGAATATTGACAGCTGAGGGAGGACTTTGTCCTTGACCTCTTGCCCTGAAACATTTATTCACCACAGGTAAAAGCCCTTGATGCTAAAAATTCTCCATTGACAAGTTATGGTGTAGGGCATTTAGTAATCTTTTTCTCAAACAAAAAAAAAATAGTAACTTCTTTAGTCTCAATTTCTCGTTTACCTCACATTTTTCAGCAAAATTAATGTCATTCTAGTTAGTAACATTGTAAACTGAAAGCAGTAATGCCTTGACCAATTATCGTTTGATGCATTTCTTTAAAACAGAAACAATAAATCTGGAAGCTTCTGAGAAAAAAAAAATCTGCGATAAAGAATTTATTGGGCTGGAGGAAGAAAAGCAGGCAGCTAAAGTGAATGTAAAATATAGAATATTGCAAGGGGGAATAGATCAATTATATTCCCCTGGAAAAACATGTGGTGCAAATGAAAAGTTACAGCCACATAAAAATATCTGAAACCCAAAACGTAAACAGTATCCAAAAAAGATTTATGTGAAGGTAGAAATAGTGAAGTGCAAAGCATTACAAATAGAGTATTGCATATCCCACAGGGAGATTCCAACTCCCTCAAAATTTGACTTTGAGATATTGTGAGGTTCCGACTTCCACACTTTGAGTGACTAATTTATGTTGGAGGCATAAGGCATTCTGTTATGTAAGTGGTAGGTAACTTACTCTTTACCCACACTAAGTAGTATCTCCACACCTGATAACTGTGTACGTGCACATTTGCCTTAACATTAAACATATGCAGAAGGATTTTCAGGACTGACTGAAGCCCAACTAAATGTTCTGAAACAAACACTGAGTATGGAACTATGCCAGATACAGAAATGTGATAGAAAGAGAGAAATATTAACATAAAAATGTATAAGAAAATTAATTGCCTCAGTCCCATATTTTATGCACCAAAAGCATCCATCATAAAAGGATATATCCAAGAAGAATTTTATCAATTGAACAAACTACTAATCCTAAATTAATCATAAAGTTACATGATGTTTCATTGTTTGCAGCTTGAAAGACATCTGAACACATGGCTCATATGTTTCTGCATCTGTTTTCATGCACCTTTCTATAAAAATAAGGTTTAAAAGTTTTCCTCAATAAAGGTCAAGTTTCTCACCTTTGGGATCAAAGGAAATGAAAAAGCATGAAGCTCAGAATTACATATGAAGAATTGACTACACTACAACATTTTTACCTTCTGCTGTTCATAGGTGCTCATATTATTATAATGCAGGGATGAAACATTATCCATCTGGGCTGGTAACATGCCAAATCTACTTTACACTCAGAAAACAAAGGTTTAAACTTTGCTAGTAGAATATTGTCTCAATTCACATAGCACTCAAATTCTCATCACATAGCACATCTCATTCTCTTGACATAGAATGGCAAGTGTAATGTGTATACACAGAATAAAATGTACATAATATTGAAAGATTTTACTCTAAACCACAGCCCCCAAACTTAAGATCCAGACAGTCGGTTTTCTTTCTTTTTTCCTTTCCTTTCCTTTCCTTTCCTTTCCTTTCCTTTCCTTTCCTTTCCTTTCCTTCCTTTCCTTCCTTCCTTTCCTTTTTTCCGTTTCCTTTTCCTTCCTTTCTTATCTTCCGTTTCCTCCTTTCCTTTATTTCCTTTCTTCCTTCCTTTTTGTTTTTTTTTTTTTTTTTTTAAAGATTCCCTGTATTTTTTTTTAAATAGGCTTGCTGGAGGATTAACTTTCTTTTCAAACCAGAAGGGGAGGCCATTGAACATAGCCATGATAGCCATGATGGGGTGAAAGAGCTCAGGCATGTCCTATCATCACCACAAATACCATCATGAACAGAATCATGACTAGATGAGGGTCTAGATACTAAAAATCTTTCTTTTAGTTCATGTAAAAGACAGGAAATTCTCACTTTCTTGTTTCAGGTACGAATAGCAGCTTTGGGTGTCCTTGGCCCCTCTTTCATGAGCAAGTGAATGATATGATATGATATGATACATGATATCTCAAAGGATATGACACCAGATTCCTTTGAGTTGCACCAATTTGTTCATTGATTTTAATGGGATAATTTCTGAAGTAAACTGGGAATCCAGGCATCGGTAATGGTCTCTTAGGCATCATAATATGGCTACAAACCCAAATACAGAAATTACCCATATTACAGTGGTACCCATTCGTCCACCTACAGCTACCATGTCTGGAGAACAATCACCTGGACAGAGATTAAATGTCAGGTGGGTCATATCTTGATGTACACAGAAGCTTCCACAAAACATGTGGTACAGCTTGATAAAATTGCTCTTCCCTCTACTCCACTCTGACTTCTATTATATAACACCTTGTGTTATAACTATTCTTAGAGCATGGATGCAGCATACCAGTATCTGTGGTCTTCTTTTTTGCTTAATGATGCTTACAACCTAGGAAAGCTTACCTGCACAGAAGAAGATGGCTTCATTGAGGCCATTTCAAGCCTTTCTCCCATTTTTTTCCAAGCTGCCTTCCTTCAATGTATTGCTTTATATGCAACTGAATTCCTGGCTTGAAGGCAGTTCACATATGACAAATATCTCTCCAGAGCAAATGTCCTACTGTGAGACTCCAGCAATGTTTAAAAGGATGATGTGACACAGGAACTGTTATGGAAAGAGGGAACATTTAAAGAAATTAAAATCACTCTTTGCTGTCACTGCTGTTCCTCTATTGTGTTCATCATACAACATAGGCATTACATAGCACTGTTTTCAAAAGCATTAAATCTCTGGCATTTTGCCTTTTAAATAAAACATGCTGGAATAGCTGTCAAAAAGTCACCGACCCCAGCCTAATCTGCTTTCTGTACACACATAGTCCTTCCTCATTGTTACTAGGTGACTGGATTTCACGTATACGCTTTCTCTTCTTGAATGAATAAAATCCCAAAAGACTAGGTAGCCTCACTCTCTGTAATTCCACACAGATAACAGCAGAATTTATAGCCTTGCTTCTGTATGGGCAAAATCATGGAGTGCATAGACTGAAAACTTTAAAGATTCTCAAGAGAGACACAGTCTCACTTACTCTAATAG
>CM019236.1:53743271-53824987 GCA_009741485.1 Malurus cyaneus samueli | reverse complement strand
GTGCATTAACTAATTTATCTGACTACACAGAAGTTATGAATCCTGATTTTTATGAAGCTCTTCATTAAGTCAAAATGTAGCTGAAGTGTGTGTTAGGTATAAATATATAAATATATATATATATATATATATATATATATAGATATATATATATTTATGTAATCACAAAATGAAATTGCTTCAAAG
The DNA here is from genome assembly GCA_009741485.1 of Malurus cyaneus samueli. Taxonomy (NCBI): domain Eukaryota; kingdom Metazoa; phylum Chordata; class Aves; order Passeriformes; family Maluridae; genus Malurus; species Malurus cyaneus. The sequence continues at coordinate 53,824,801 of CM019236.1, read as the reverse complement.
GTAGAAACTCACTTGATACATGGTCTTGTTCACTAATAAATAAGGATACCTTTCACATGAGATAAGCATAATCTGAAAGAAAACAGATTTTCCTGTTGCAATAAATGAATGAATTAATGTACATGTGCATATCCTTTCAATAGATTTAGAAACTGTAATTGTATAAAATGCAAATAATCTGTATAGATTATCAGCTATCATACAACTCTTCTCTCTGTTAAAACACTGCAGATTGGATCAAATCTCATCCATCTAATATTTAAGGTCTTTCTAGCATGGAGAAGTAGAAGAAATTGAGGGATTTCTTTTCATTTTAAAGTTAATTCCTTACATTTCCAGTAAAAAAACCCCAGCATATTATTGAAATATTTATCATAAATTAATAACAAAAACAATTTATGATTTCTAGGTGCTGCATTGTCAACAAATGCAGATGTCACATTACATACAATTCAGCCCTTAGTTATGTCATCATTGGGTAGCTGCTCTATTGATCCTGATTGGCAGAGTGCTGCACATTAGGAACTAGTGACAAATATAGCAGTGACCCTAAGGAAGCGTGGGATTGTGTTGCTGCACTGAGCTGCACATAACGTCAGGCCTCCAGGATTACACTGAGCATCCAAGTCCCTTGGCTGCAGCATAAACTCAGCCTGCACATTGCAAGAGAGGTGCTTGTAGGGAGCTTCCACTGGGTACTGTTGATTGGATCACCTTTGTGGCCTTGCCTTTACCTTGAAGGGCAACAAGAAGGTCTCACTAGGACAGAGTCTTTTCTTGTGAAGAAATGTTAAAGGGGAGAGCTTCTCTTTATGGACAGGATCAGCTCTGAACAGGATGAAGTGTAAAAATCTAGCTGAACACCATCTGACACTGCACAAATGTAGGGTGTCCAACAACTGGAGAGCCTTATGGTTTGCTGGGTAACTCTATTCCTCTTCTTAATAGGATAATTATCTTATTACAGCATTTGTAGTTGGACCATCCTTATTAGGGTCTGGAAGGAGTCCTGCACTGAATCTCTTTTTCTGACTGCTCCCACCACCCCGTGCTGAGCAGATGCTGTTGGACATCTCAGATCTTCCACTGTGTCACATTCTACTGTAAGGACAGAGTTTGCCAAGGCCATGGCAAAAAAAAAACCCTCCCAATAATTTTCACGGTACTGATTCCAAATTATTGTTATGATCAAGACATAGTAATAATAATTTTTTGAAAAGTGAGGAACACATACACACATACACACACACATCCCAATTGCAGCAGCTGCTTTCCCATTCTGTTCTGTCTCTTCCTCCTTCAAGACAAATAGATTCACATTTTTCCTATTTGTCTCCTTCTGGGCAAGCACTGTGAGACGAATAATTACCTTCAGTCTCCCATAAGATAAATATAAATTGTATACTGACATTGCAGTCACTTTGCCAAGATCCTGAAAGGTCACCATGCTTCAAGAGAGGTAATAAGGGATGCTACCTCCTTGTACTCAACAGCAGTATCTAACAGCCTAAAACAGATGGAGAAAAAGGAGTGGGATGTCAGCTATCCTCCTAACTCCTGCAAGTTCTTAGATGCAGTTCATTAAAACTAATGACCAATCACCATGTGTTATGGATGAGAGCAGATCACTCGTTGACTATCTAGGTAAAGACAAAATATTACATTGCTATTATAATACTCCATGCACAAACCACTCTGGAATTTGGCCATATGCCCCACTTTACCGCAGGATATTTATTAAATTATTAAAATTTGTGGGTTGATAGCACTCTCAAACAATTTATTGTAACTGTAAAATATTTTAAGCTTTAAAAACACAATACAGCTGATTTAATAATCCCCTAATCTTATACACCACTTCCTCTAGACTTTTCCTCAATTATCCCTCATAAATTATAATTTATGGCATATTATAGAAACATTAAAAAATAAACACTTCATGAGAATTTCTCCAGAATCATTTATTTTGTTGAGTTAACCAGAAAACATAACAAATTCTCACATGACCTCTGAACTCTGAGCATAGAGCCTCAAATTCAGTCTACCATCAAGAATATCCATCTGCCAAAGATAACAACTAAGTGTTTTATTTAACTTGAGCCAAGATATTTGCCCTGATGACTACAGTAAGGAAAAAGCAAACAAACAAAAACTAACAGAATTCTTTCTGTTCTATAAAAATGCACTGAAGTTCAAAGAGTTAAAAAGAAAACCCAAAATCAAAACACCATCTCCTCTCTGTGATGCTTGTTTAGTAAAGATGTGTCACTGAAAGAAGAAATAGACAGATTTAGTAAAATATAAATCCAAATCATTTATACTCTGTGAGAAAGAAATAACATTCCAGTGTCAACAACAATACCACTTTAGTCAAGTGCCTTATAAAAATAGTGCTCTGATTTGTTGAAATTGTGTTTGAGGAATTGCTTTGGGGTTTGCTGTTCTCCATTGTTTTACACTGTACCCCAATGTACCGCAGTACTCAAAATGCTCCAGAAGAAGCCATGGTGCGTTTTACAAGGTTCAGAAAATGCAGAATATACTACCTCACTGTGGCAGGGCTAGACTAGTGAGGAAATTAAATGAGGAATTTATTACAAAACAGCGATCCTCAAAGGATCCTCTTAGGCCAAATGATTCCTAACAGTGATGACCATTGCCTGACAGTGAACAATGTTCCCGATAAATCTAGATGACTCATAATTACGATTTCATAAAATTTCATGGTATTTAAACCATCATGCTTCACTTATATTCACCCAGGATCTGTCTTCTTCACTAATGTCCCCCTTTTATATGAATAAATAGCTGCATATAGTATAATTCACTGACTCCTGCTTCTTTCAGTTTAATTCCTCTTGGTTGTAGTTAGCAGCTATTCACAGTGGACAGAAAAACACTAGTTTAAACCCAGTGCTGCTGCATCACATGATGATTGTAATTAACCTTGTTGACTTTAATGACAGGGAATCACTTAAACATCCCACTCCAGCAGAAATTATAAAACCTTGTTGCACCTATGTCTATTCCTAACAAGATTAGAGGGTAAGGTAATTTTGCCAGGTGGCAGAAAGAGATATTTAAAGCTGTAAAAAAGTGCTTTGAATTGCACTGTTTCAAGTGTGTAGCAAACTGAAGCTCTTTGGCATCAAGTCCTGTGTTGAAGGCAGGCTGAGACAGTTGGGGCTGTTCAACCTGGAGAAGAGAAGGCTCCAAGGAGACCTTATTGCAGCCTTCCAGAGAGGCCTACAAAGAGACTGACTTCTTCCAAGGGCACAAGGGAAGGTGTCTGTAAACTGACAGAGGGTAGATTTAGATTAGATATTAGGAAGAAACTCTTTCTTGTGGAGATGGTGAGGCACAGGCTGCCCAGAGAAGTTGTGGATGGCTCATCCCTGGAAGTGCTCAAGGCCAGGTTGGATGGGGAATTGGTGGAGGTGAGTGGTGGGCGATATCCACCTCCTAATTGTTGGTGTCACTGCCCATGGTGATGAGTTGAAACCATGATTTTAAAATTCCCTTTCAACCCAAATCATTCTATGATTCAATGATTCTATGCCCACATGAATGTGGGAATGCCACCTTATGATGGTCCATTAATTTATTCAGATGACCAGAATAAACAGCCTGATTCCTTTAGGAGCATCATGAGAATTCAATGCAGCCCAAGGGTTTCACCATGAATTCTACAGAATACAGCTAGGCTAATTATTTAAAAAAAACAACAAACAAACAAACAAAAAAAAAAACCAAAAAAAAAAAACAACAAAAAAAAAACCTAAACCCACCTGGCTTTTCCTTATAATTGTATTTATTCTCTTTCTTACTTCATGTCCAGCAGGGCATAATACGCAATCTGGCAAACCTGATAGATATGTTCACATTTACTGTTATTTTTTTCATTCAAGTAATTTAAGTTACTTGGCTTTCTCTAGAAAGCCCTTCTATAAAAGTGTGTGGGAGAAGGCACATCTCCTTTCTACCCACAAAAATTCATATACATTTCTGTATCACACAGACACTTGCAATTTAATCTTTATTTTAGCAGCTACAGAAAATATTTTAGCCAAAATTTTTTTCTCATTTATCTTAATTAAGGAAAATATTAACTCATCCTTTCACAAAGAAAAAGTAAAAAAAAAAATTAAAAATGTGCACATATAGACAGATTCAGAAGCCATTAATATGCCAACTCAAAATTATACAGGTTTTTGAGAGAGTAGAATTTTTACCACTGTTAACAAACGGAGCCCTTAAGGATGCACAGTAACCCCACTGCAAGGTCTGTTGACAGCTACCTATAGCTTTAATATTCTTGGAAAAAATATTTTTCTGCTGTGTTTTTCTCTCTCCTATCAGAACTTCTTCACTGTGAAATGTAATATTCTGCAGGACCTGTTTGAGTGATACGTTCTCGCTGCAGTGCACATTCCCAATGGCAATCTGTAGCAGCTTTGTCTGGACCTACATGAGCTCTTAGAGAAGCCAAACAGCTCTGTGGGGCTGTAGCTGATGGCAAGAACCTGAAAAACACAGACAACACACATTTCAGGGGGCTTGTGTGCTCTTTTCTATTTCTTTTATTTTCTTTTGGGGACTATTTCTCCAATAGAGAGGCTGGGATGCATGAAGTGGCTTTTCCAAGTGTATTTCATTTTAGTTTCATCTAAAAGAAAACCACAGTGAGCATGCTGATGTCTGTGTGCTGTGAACCAAAGAGCAGTAAGTGGAGACAACCTGGGTATCTGCTTCAAAAGCACAGTCCTGATGAAAACTAAAAGCTCGTGTAGGCACATTCAGTGTTTCCCCAAAGGAATACTGAACCTGCCTTCTCTGATTTGCAAGGTCATTTCAGAGAACATTGCTGAACTGATAGGAGTCAAGTATTTATAACATCTGCCTTTGTAGGTATATTCCCTTTTAGGAAATTGTGTTTGTCTTTTGGGAGTCTATACAAGGTATGAAATCTGCCACAGTTTATTTTTCTTCCATGAAGTACCACTCCAGGATCTTATACTGTCTCAAAGTTTTCTTAAGTAATGAATATATTCAGTTCTTTCTGGAGCTTCTGCCTTAGGGCAAAACCAAGTTATTACGGGAAGAAAGTTTGGAAATCATTGGACTCTCTCAGAACTTTTCTACTTTGTGCTGAGAATTCCCTGGAAAATGGCATGCATACTGAAATTTTAGAAAAAGTAGTATTTGTTCACATATTTGAGGATTGCATTGTAATATATAGGCATAAGAAATCCTTTTGACAGTAGTTTTTCTGTAACATTTCAGCAGTTTACTTGCACTATTAATGCTTTTGTGAAAGACCAAACTTGAAGCTATATTAATGAAGATGGATAAGGCTATGTTTCAATTTTCCTTTGTTTTCTTGTACAAGCATACATGAAATATACTTTTCTAAAATAATTGCTTTGTTTAAGGAATAAAAAAATTATGTTTCAGAACTTTTATATTCAGCGCAGACCTGATTTTATAGAAACACCTTTATTTTTCTTCGATGGCCAGAAGGAAAATTATTTTGATTCTATGAATGAGAAAACCCCACATTGTCACCTTTGTCTACAGAATTTGAAAATAATTTGAGGCAATAAAAATGTCCAGGCTGATTCTTGTTTTGGGTGGCAGCACACTAAGGCTGGAGCTTGCACAGGGCCGTGGAGTGACCCTGGAGGAGATCAGTCCTTGGTGTCCAGTCGGAGCACATCCCTGCACACAAACCACAATGGACCCAGACTCCTTAGCCAGGAGCAGGTTTGCAGAAAGGGGTTTGGGTTGACTTTAGCTGATGTGTAAGGATAAAAAGTCAAAGGAATTAATTGGATTAATGGAACCCACACTCTTCCTCTTGCTAAAAATCGAGTTTTGTACATTGCTCCTCTTCACAACCTGACAGATTGCATCTGCCTCAGAACACCGAGTCTCAGCATTGCCCTTGAGCTACAGCAGGCACCTCAAGCACCCCAGCCTTGTTGTTTTCGCTGATTGAAAGCTCTAATGAGACTCATAAAATTGTAATACTCTATCTCATGTACTAATGTTTTAAATATTTTAAAACCAATTATGACAATAAAAATAGCTGATGTATTTTGAAACTGATTGCAGAGAGAAATCAGCTTCTATCATGTGTCACTCTTTCCCATTTCAGATTTTAGTTATGAATATTGACAGTTTATGCAATATGATAAAGTAATATGTAGAGTGTTTAATAATGCTGAGGGAAAATGTCATCTAATAGGATAATATGTCTTCTTAAAAAAATTGTTGAATAATATTTTAAAATATCACAAATCCATTTTCAGATAGGACTTCTCTGAAATAATTTTTCATACGTCTCAAATACAAAATCACACTATGGTATTACAGTGATGGAAATACTCACTGCATTTCAGTGAAAACAATTAAATACTGCAGGAAAAAGACTGGAGGCATTTTTCACCCCTCTAAGGAACTATTATCTCCAACCATTCTTTCATAAGGAAGTCATCAAGTTACATATTAAAATCATGATATAAATCTCTATGGCATACGAAAGATGATTTTGTTCCACAAATCCCATCTATTTTTCTAAGTACATAAAAAGCCTAACCAAAAAGTACTCTTTCCTCAAAATTTGTCATTGTACAAACTATATTTATGTAGAAACTTAGCAAGCCAATCTTTGTTTCCTGAGAAATGTTTCACTCCTGTCAGTCAGCAAGATATTTTTAAATCTTGAGGACATCAGTATTCAAAGTCTTTTTTTTCTTCTGGAAATGAGAAAATGATAACATTTTTATAGGTCCCATTTGAACTACTTTAACATGAATAACAGCTGTTAACACTTTGCCATGAAGATGAAACATTCAGGCACTGTGATAATAAGTTTATTTCAAAAAAAGGAAGAATAACACTGAAAAAAATAGCCTTTTCTTGAGAAAAGGGAAGGTGCTTATGTTCCTAGGCAGTTTACAAGGCCACATTAAGATGTAATGGTAGCCACCTGTGCAGTATGCATATCAGAGGACAAATATTAATATGCATAGTTACTCCCAGTCAAAAATCTGCATGAGATACAATAAATGAAGTTTTTCACATAAAACGCTGTCAAGAAATTCCAAACAGCAAAGAACTCATTTGCAAATAATTTGTGAATAAAATCAGAATCTAAATACATCAAAAAACTGCAGCAAAATTTACTAAGGAGTGTAATTTGAACCTTTACCACATCAGCAGGATTCAAACTACAGCAGCTTTATGTGCACAACAAAACAGAAATACAAAACAGTGTTTTTGTTCACAAAACATTTCAGCTTCCATGTTCACCAAAACAACACAAGAAACTCATGCTCCCTTCACATTGGTGGCAATGTTGCTTGATTTACTCCTTCCTTTTCCCATCTACCAGTGAATTCAGAGATAACAGAGGTGGAATGTTCCAACCACACATATATATTTTGCTAGTTTGAACTTTGAGCCCACTCTAAAGCATTTTTTCTCTCCACTTAGTGCAAAGACTTCTGTCTAAGCTTCCTAACTGCTTAGAAAATCTTCAAGAAAATATAAAGCTTCAGAACTGTCTTCAGAAAAGTTGCTGGTAAAAAGTTTAGACAAGACTTTTGTAAAATATAAAATTGCCACAGGCTCAATGCTTTTGTTTTTAGTTATTATAATAGTACTTTATCAGAACTTAAAGTAAGTTTGTTTCTTCTTTTTTTTCCCTTAAGAATATTAGAGCTGTTATTTTTGGAGAAAAACTGCATCTGCATCTATCCTCATGCTTGTAGACAAGTTCTCTTCTAACAGATACGCTTTGCATATATTGAATATACATTTAAAATATTTTGAATACAGCTTTTCAGTCTGTATTTTGAATAAAGTTTGACATCCTTGTTGTTCATATTCTGCTAGAGACACTTCTAGCTGATATTTATCCACTCTGGCCAATGATTCCTAATGAGAACACCTTTCCAAGTAGAGGCGTAATTCTCTAAAAGGACTATTCTATACAGCTATATTCTGTAAGACATGGCTAACAAGATGACTTTTTTCTCATGTTTCTATTATCATTATTTTATCTGGAGAATTTTGATTTTTAATAAATACTTGGTCAAGTTCTTCTATAGTTAATATTTGCAAACAGCAAATGCTATCAAGAGAAATTTTGGTATAAGCAGAACTATCAGCAGTATAAGCAGAACTATCAGCACAACTTGAAGAAAAGCTGTGATCTACCTATGGTTGATTATTGTTCTGACCACATGCAATTGGCGGTTAATGGAAAAGTTTGTGTGTGCTTTAAAAAAGAGAAGCCAAATAGATGCAAAAAAAAGTACATTACAGACTGAAAATAATTGGATGAGGAATTTTTTTCCCTGGATTATAACCTTTTTTATCCCCTTTTTTAGTATTTTTATAAATTAACAAAAATCAATGATTAACTCTACTCCTCTGCCTTCAACTGCTCTAGAAAAGCAACCGGCATTGCTTTTTTTTTTTTTTTTTTCTCAACACATTTATAAATATAAATAGGCTACTGGGTTAGAAAATCTATTATAGTGACAATGAAGACTGTTCAAATGCTAGCTGGATTACAGCAAACTGCTGAAACTGCTTCCTGAACACAAAAGAGAAGAGAAGAGTCATCCCAGGCCCATGGTGAGCTGCCCTGTAGAAAAATGATGTCCCCATGAGCACTGAGCAGCTGAGGGGTGCCACCTGTGGTAGCCCAGGGCCATCAGGAGCCACTGGTTCTGCTGCTTCTTTTTCCCTCTGGGATCTTTGTTTTGCACACTGATTATGAATCCTGCAGTTGCCTCCCTTCCTGGGCAGATTTTCTCCCATCCACTCCAGAATTTAGCCGCATAATATTACTTATTTCTCAACCTTTAACATACATGTCTAGTTATTGCTGTTAACAGCAATATTAAAGGAATCCTCTACTTGCTGCGAAAAAATGCTGTCAACTGAACCAGAAGAGAACAGCAAAAAACCTCATATTTAACTTGAATACATTGGTCTAAAAAGCGGAAGAGGGACCAGCCAGTAACCACACAGACGCACACAAAAAGAATAGAACACCACAAGGAATCTGATGATTAAAATGAAATCAAGCAGGAGGCATAAAAGTGTCCATAGTTAACAATTAATTTCCTGTAGATTTATTCCAAGCCTTCCTGAACACAAGCTTTGGAAGATCATGCTTATGCTTGTTGACTGGATTTGAGAACTGTTACTGGGACCAGCAGCTGTGAAATCTTATTGTCAGCCTAACTCCAGCAAGTACTTAAACCTGGGCACAACTTCCAATTTCACCCTTGTAATGGGTTAAAATATCAGAAGTTGGTTTCAAGGCAAAGTAATAATCTGTGGCATGAAGACCAAGGAGAACCAAGCACATCCTCGTTTCTCAGCTGTGTAATTTATTGCTGTTAAGATGGACCTTCCATCTTGGACAAGAGGGAAAAATCAATACTTAATCCACTCATACTTGTAATGGAAGGATGTGGTTGCATAAAGTATCGCTGAGTAGTACAGGACTGCAGCCTGAGTTTGAAGACAGATATTATAGGTTGCTATAGAAGCAATAGACCATAACAATGTATCTGATATGAAAAAATCAATCACACTGCTGCTAGCTGGAAACTGCTACTCTTTGAGGAGACAATATAAAGTACTTCAGCCAGTTGTTAAAGAGAAGAGGTTTCATAATTATTTAATCACTTTAGAGGTCAAACAAATTAAAATATCATTGTCCATATTTTCTCTGAGATTTGTTTTCAAGAGAGGGAAGAGGAGATTAACGTTTTCTCAGTGTTCATTGTTCTTGATTTAAATGGTAACATATGGAGATAATAAAAACCAGCACTGACAGCCTAGATGTATTATGGCATTTTTTTCAGCGAGAAACTATGTCAGGTTTCTACTTGGAAAACAGGAAAATACTTTATATTAAAAAAAAAAAAAAAACAAAAAAACCAACAAAAACCTAACACATCTTGTCTTCAGGCTGAGAAAGGGTTATCTCTGAGAATATTGTCAAATAACAAAGAGTAGCTATGATGTCTCATGGATTCCAATATATAATGGATGCTGATATCTGCAGCCTCTCTTGCTGCCATGGGTCCTCTAGTTTAATATCAATTACCATTTTTTCTAAAAATCAAAAATAAATTAACAAACTGCCCTTGTTACATAGCTGTGTAATCCAGGAATTTTAGTCATGGCAAGCCAAGTGTCAGTGATAACACTTGCCTTGGATGACCTCTTCTGAGGTGGCGCAAATACATCTAAAATGAGCAAGAAAAGGACATCGCATTTAAAAGCACACTTAACTATGTGAGATAAACAACAGACCTTAGTCTGTTTCTGAGTTAAGCTTTATGGATCATAGCACAAATAATACTAATATCAATAGCGATGGCAGTAATTTGCAATTTAATGGAAATGAACAGTTAGTGACACTGCTCAAGATGATTTGCAGAAATTTTTTCTAAAATAATCTGTAATAGTGCTGAGGCTGAATTACATATTTCAGGAGTTAACGACAGCTACTTAAATTATAGCAGTCCTGGGAATGGGTTGAAAGTCACAGAATTAGAGAATCATTAAAGTTGGGAAAGACATCCAAGACCATTGGGTCCAGCCTTGGACCGAACACCATCATATCAAGCAAACCCTAACACGTAGTGCCACATTTGTTTCTTGACCACTGCCAGGGAAGGTGACTTTACACCTCCCTGGGCAGTCCATTCCAATGTTCAATCACCCTTTCTGTGAAGGACCTTTTCCTCAATATTCAAACAGAACCCCCCCACTTGCAGAGGCTAATTTCCACATGGCTAGAAACTCCTTTGAGGCAATTGTAAAGAGTTATAAAGTCTCCCTTGAGCCTTATTTCCTCCAGCATAAACTCCCTCATCTCTCTTCATCCAACTTGTGCTTGAGAGCCTTCTGCAGCTCCACGGCCACACTATTGCTATACAGACCAGGATGCCATTGGCCTTCTTGGCCATCTGGGCACTACTCATGTTCAGTTGCTCAGCACCCCAGGACCTTTTCTGCTGTATGGCTTACCAGCCCAGTCTGCCCCTGAATCTTGTAACTACACATGGGGGTTTTGTGACTTGAGGGCAGGAATCAGCCCTTTGCCTCGTTGAACTTCATATCATTGGCCTCAGTCCATGGGCTGCAGACTCCTCCTGGATTTTTCCTTCCCTCCAGCAGATCAACACTTCCTCCCAACTCAGTGACATCTGTGAACTCACCAAGAGTGCAGCTGATCCCCTCGTCCAGGCTGTTGGTAAAGACATTAAACAGACCTGTCCCCAACAGCGGCCCTTGGAGGACATCATTCGTGACTGGCCACCAGCTAAAGGCAATTCCACTCACCATGGCTCCCTGTGCCCGGCCATCCAGCCTGTCCTTGTCGCAGTGAAAAATGCACTTGTCCAAGCTGTGGGCTGACAGCTTTCTCAGGAGAATGCTGTGGAGGCAGTATTGAAAGCCCAGCTGAAGTCCAGGTAGACTACACTCAACCCTTGTCTTCATCCCGCGGGCGGTCATATGGTCATTAATGGACACCAGGCTGGTCAAGCAGGTTGCCTGCAGATGTCTGACAATGGCCCAGCTCCTCTTTCCATTGACACAAAAATCTGCAATACTTGAAAGCCACAGCTGCTTTTGAATATATTTTGATACAAAAAAATTTTGATACAAGTTCATCTCCTGTCAAAATATTTACATAATATAATAGCAAAAGCATGAACACAAAGTTGCCATTCTTTATGACTCCTGAAAATAGAGTACATCACCCTAGTAATGACTATACACTGAAAATCAATCTGAAAGATTGATTATCCATGGTTTACTATCTATTGTGTTCTTTATACTTTGACTTTTTAGTCAAACAATCAGAGAGGAGAACATTATCAGATAATATTTTGAGAACAACCAAAAGAAACTGTGACAAGCAAGTAATCTCAATGAACAGATCACAGATCTTCTTTACTTTTCAGTGATGTCTGCAGTTGGCCAAGGGGACGTACAGATTTAATTATTTATGACTAGCATGATGTTTAAAAAGGAGAGATGGAAGATAAAATATTTCAGTGTATTGTCTTACACTAAGACAATTTCTAACCAATTGCAAAAAAGAGTCATAATTTCAGCATCATTACATGGAACATTCAAATATGTTACATGTATCTCTACATGTCTCATTGAATATAGGTGCATATTGCCTCCTGTGTGCAATGCATTTTTACCCAATAAGTTCACTGACATTTTTCCTACTGTCACTTGTCTCAAATATTTTTACTCACTGTGTGATTGAGTGTGTGAGCTCAGACTGGATTTTTTTCTTTTTTCTTTTTTTTTTTGGCAGTAATGTGCACTCCTGGTAAAGTGCACTCTGCAAACATTAGAAACAATTAATGCAAATAAACAACAATCAGTCTCCAGTCCTCTTGTGAAGAGGGCTGAAAGAAAAATATGATGTGGTATAGAGTCCAACTTTGTGTTCTGAAGAAGGTGTCATTGCCACTGAAGTCAATGAGTGTGCATGCTTTCCCAAGGGCAGTCTGTGTACTCAAACAGCTGCAGTGTCTGAAGGGCTGGGGCTCACACTCTTTGAAGGGAAATGGGAAAATCATGCTTTCTTTGAATAAGTCAGCTAACCAAATGAACATCAACATTTAGGCCCCAACTCTGAGGAAGAAAATAATCGGAACAGTACTTAATTTCTGTATGACAATCTTTTACTGGTGTCTCTAAGAAGCAGGAAGTGAAACTTTGGCACTCCTCTAAAAAGTTGTTCAAATGTTATTGAATTATCTTGATTGTCTGGAGTTTACTGTGCTGCAGAAATACATAAAAATAAGAATGGATTTTCCTGAGATGTTTTAAAGAATGTTCCTCCACCTTTTGGCATTAGTTGAATTTGGATCAGGCGTTGATACATATAAAGGTGCCAGCTTTTCATTTATTTATTACATTTCTTTTTTTACTTATTTATATTTGCTTGCTAGGCAGGTTTTTCCTCAAGCTCTTACAAGCTTTATTTATTATTCATTTTCATCCCAGGAAGAGAAACTTGAAATATTTATCCACAGGATATTATTTTTTTAAAATATCTTCCACAACTGCCAGATATGCTAAATGGCTAAATCTTTCCGAAACGGCCAGCATGATTGTCTGCTCTGAAATCTCACTTTAAAAAGGTTAATAATTAAAACATTTTACTCTAAGCCAGGCTAACAGTTTAATTGGATGAAATAGTTACTTGGAATGAAACTGTGAACTGAACTCCTTTCATTTCAGTGGGCTTTAGCTTTAATTTTCTTGGGTTTTATTCTAGGTCTAAGAAAATTAATCATTTCTGGGAAATGCTAACCACAGTGACAGACCTCGCCATGCTGAATGTTTTACAAGGAGGCTGTTTGGAGCCATAAGCTGCCACCGCGAGCAAACAACTGACGGCCAGCAGTGTTTTTGTTAGACTCTGACAAGGGAATCAATAAAAAGACATGGAAAAGGTTCAATCAGAACAGACACCACTAATACGAATGGCCTTTTGGGACCCACGGAAGCGTGGAACTGCTTTTCCATGTTAATTTCTCCTTGCTACCCTTGGGGTTATCACCTTCTTTGGCCCCTGTTAATTAAAAACTGCCTCCTGTTAAAGTTCTTTGGCAGGCACTTGCCTTGTGTCAACTCATTTTGTTAGCTGCTGGAAGAGGAAATGAAGAGAAGGAGAATTCAGAAACTGCTGCATGAAATGCTGCCAAAATCCTTCCTTACAACTAACTGCCACTTGACACAAATCTGCAGATTTCTTTCTCCATCCCTTCAGATACTGAGACAAACTTGCATATGATATTTTAAAAGGCAGATTTTAAATACTCATTATGCAACTGTCTCTTTTTATGAAGATATGGATATACTAGTAGCTCTGATTATGACTGTGCAAATAATTGCTTTTTTCAGATGGACAAACAAAGAGTGGACCAAAAAAAAAATTAAAAAGCATTTGATACATTCAAATAAAACTGTGTACCATTTTTTCTTTGTTTTCTATCCTGAAAATCTACTCCTCTGCTCTCACTCCTCCTTGCATATGGCTTCATGCTCATTTTATATTTTACCCACAGGGAAATTTATAATCTCTGGCCAGTTCATAAGAAAAACAAGGGCAATTAAATGGCATAATTTCCAAGAATGGGAGGCAATGTAGTAGCTCTGGTTTACTTAATAACTCAGTGATTCGGGCTTTTGTCCTGGATGGGTTCAATCTTGCCTCTGCCTGAAGGCATTTAGATCCTCTGTTCTAAGAGACCACAAGGGTATTCAAAGGGGAGAAGCCTTTCAAGTCATGGTGGAGGTGCTCTCCCCTTGTGTATAAAAAATTAAATACTCATTAGACTGAAGAACCAGCTACCACTGCTGAGATTCATTTCCTCTTTCTGCCTCAGTGATTATTCATTTCCTTCATGTCAAGGTGGAAGGTTTCCAGCCACAGGGCAGGGAGCCCTAGCCAGAGCACCCCAAAACAGCACAGTCCAGGAACACCTCTAAGGAAAGGGAGCTGTTAACTCAGACAGAGTTTTGAGGCAGAGAGGAGGTGAAAGCTCCAGTCTTGAAGAATCCAAGGCTCCATTGCATCAGACATGGTTGACTCTCCATACCTTGGCTCACCTTTCCCAGCTAGGAGTAGCCAGAGTCCCTAGGATCCCTAGACCACCGGGGTCCCCATATCTCGCTGGAAATGCCAAGCTGACCAACACCTTTAAAAGATTGGCTGTTGTTTTCTCTGAATTTCATTATAAACTCTTTGTCTAGAGCTTTCCTGGGCTATTTTCCCTCCTTTCCCACAGTGAGTCTAAACCCTTCGTTTTCCCAAGCAAAGGATTCCATCACTTTTATTCAATTGACATTTAAGATGTAGCTATACTTTAAAGGCTTAACACACTATGTTTTTGATATCCATAAGATAAATGTATCCTCATTTGATATATATATGAAAATAAAATGCCAGATTTACACCTTAGAACCTGATTTATTGCAATAAATTTTTGAGTTGACATCAGTTGTCCACAACACCCATATCACATTGGTGAGAATGTCAAGAAGGTAATGCTGGTAAATAATTATTCTCTTAAAAACTTAATTTTGCATAATAAACACCAACATTCTTTAAGTAGGATTCATTATTTGATTTCAGAGGCAAATTTTATTGTTTAAATTTGTAAGTTTATTGTTAAAGGAAGGAACTGTAATATCAGAGGTGAGTCAGGTGAACACCACAGCTCATTGTTTGTCATTCTTGCTTTTTATTGTAATGTAAATGACAAATTTTACTCACTGTGCATGAATCAGATCAGTCCAAATAAGAACTTTCCTAAATTACAGCTAATTCAAATAACCTTTTTTTTTTTTTTTAATTCAGTAATTTTCACCAAAAGACACGTCACTGTCTCCCACCCACAGATTTTTTTATTGACTTATAGTGTTGGTTCCTCAAAAATGTATGATCTAAACCCTTCCCACACAGTTTTAACACTGACTGTTAGGTGACATTTTCAGAGATAACTGCACACATTCATTCTGTAAAACCTGCATGTAAGGGCAGGATCAGCAGCTCTCCAAGTAAAATAAATCTTGTGTCAATGTTAGCACTGTCATTTAAAAACAAGCAGGTTTGAATCACTAAATTTTTTCATTTTCCCAATTCCTCCTCTGCACACATATTCATGCCCATTTTTTCATATGTTGTGTTAAGAAAAATCAGGTACAGCGAAGAAAAAGTATGAACTGAAAAGTATAAATTAATGTGAAAAGAAAAAACTGTCTGAGGTTTGCATTTTTTCAGGTACGGCTTAATTTCATCCTGGGGGGGGTGGAACGAAGGATTACACACAAGATTTTTTCTTTTTTTTTTCAATCAAAATGAAAAAGCTTCAGAAATGAAAGGTTTGTTGTGCAGAATGAAGAACAATTCCCTTTTCAGTACCACTATATATTGTACATTCAATGACTGCTGCTTCTTGATTAAGAATATGTTCAACCATGTAGCTGTGGTAAAATTTCATCTGGCTGAGTGAACTGTTCAAGTGTAACTAGCTGGATTTGGACGAAAGTCTCCTGAGGGCTTTTAAAATGTGATTATAGCAAGCAAGCATTGCCTCAATCACACAGTATTCTTTCCAGAAGGGAAAGGTCCACTAGTCAGTTGGCATTTTCAAGATAAAACTGGGAGCCACATCTGCTTTTAAATCTCACACAAAGAAAGTTTTGTGGGAGCAACAAGAAAAAGGAAATGGCTTTCAGTAGAGGATTTTCTTCATCCATCGGCAAAAGACAAATGATGGACTTTAGCAAAGTTGTTGAAGACTTGTCAAAATAGCAGAAGAAAGTGTTACAATTCTGTCATGTTGCATTTATGAAAAGGTTGGGAGGATGATCAGGAAAAGGATATGTGTTTCCTGAAACACCCACCCTTGCAAGCTTCTAGAGATGCAAAGCAGAAAGACAAAATTCTGTGGCTGTTCTGGTTGCAAGGCTGGGGTTGCAGAAGCATTTCCACATTGTCCAAATTCAGGTCTGACACAAAGAGCAGAGTAAAATGCAGTCCCAATACTCAAAGTATGATCATCTCCCTTGTCCTATTTCATCCTGAGGCTGAAGAAAAAAGTTCAAACAGGTAAAAAACACTCTGTTTCTAAATATCATGGGATTTGACTCTGTAAAACCCTCTGACTCGACTGAGACAAAACTGAGCAACAGAAATGACCCATGTATTTGTTGATATCTCAGTAAGCTTTGGATTTAGTTTGAGCAGTAGCTAAAAGCTGATGCAGTGTTTATTTAAACTGCATTGCTGCAAACTCTTGAGACATTGTATTTAGTCCATATATTTGCACAATAGAGACCACAGGGGTTTTTTTGCATCTTAAAACAACTGTGTGTTATTAAACTGCATTAAACAAAAACATACTCTTTGAAGAAATATGAAGGTCTAAAAATTGCCTCTATGAAGGCAGAAAAATGTTTGTGAGCAGATGGTGAGATTTGACCACAATAATATTCCACATTTTATAAATTCTAATATCACAATATCTGCAGCATGAACCACACAGCACTGTGACTATTTCTCATTTTAAATAAGTGTCTGCAGGCTGCTGTACATTTTAAATTAATATTCTTAACCACAGCCTGCAAAAGCAAGTAATACATACCATCAGCAATCACACATCAAACCAAGTTAAATGTTTGACATTGCGTTCACTACAAGGTAAGTAAATCATTCTGCTGTTAATAAACAGACACAAAAGCTTTCCCTATTCAGAAAGCTAAATTAGGTTATATTATCTCTAAATATATGGCAATAATGTATAGGATGAATCCTGTTTTACTTTTTTTCTTTAGAAGTTTAATATTTTATTATAGTAGAAGGGCGCACAGCAGCTAACTCACCCCCTTCTGACAACCAGTTTCTTTGTCTAATTTCCATTCGTTTCTTTGGCAGCTAAAACACCTTGAAATTACCTTCTGCAGCATGGAAGAATGATTTTTTTTTCCCCCTAGCTCTGGCTGTCAGAGTGATTAGAATTTTAATTAGTAAAGCAGTGAGGAGGGAGGAAAATCAGGGTGAAAAGCACATGAAAGATTCACTAGAGCAGGGAAGACAAAGAGGCGTCAGAGGCAGCCTCACAGCTTGCTTGTTACAGCAGCAATTGCAGGGCCAAGCTCAGGTCTGTAACACTAACACAGCTCCATCCTTTAGACCTCTGACAATGTCAGGCTTCTGGGGCATGAGAAAACATTTTTATCAGTTGTCACTCAGAGCAAGACGTGGTTTTTAAAGCTCTCCAACTAGGAGCCGCTCCACCACTGGGCTCATTTTGGCACTTTGATCTGCACTGCAGGACTTTAATCTCAGAACTCAAGCCATGAAGACAGGATTGTCAGTGACACACAATTTTTACCATCCAGCTATTATACCAATTAATATTGTAATTTTGTATCAGCATCTCAGCTTTTTATAAAACAAAGGAAGCTTTTAAGTGCTAAAGGGCTGATGAGAGAAATAGTAGAAATCTTTCTGCGAACAGTGCAGTGTATTTTAATTAGAAATTTTTAAAAAGATAGTTTAATGGCATGAACACCACGACTCATTGTTTAACTGTCTGTGACCTGCATGGTCATTTTACCTTGACATTGTGACTCTGATGCCCAGCTCAGCCCGGGGGGTAGCAGGGACAAGGAGCCCAAGGCTGGAAAAAGGGAAGGAGATCAACACTGAGTTTGCATGTGGCTGTGTCACACCCAGGCTCTGGGGAGACACAGATGCTCACGCTGGGAGCCTTCACAGTGTACCTTCACCCTCTTCTCATTCATGTCTGACATTGCTGCCTGTCTCTTGCTGGCAGCAAGAGCAAAGGGCAACTGCTAGAGGGGACCCCTCCCTCTGGAGGCTCTGCCCCTCTCTAGGTCTGTCAGCCCTGCTCCCCACTATTATTGCTATCAGTGCTGTCACTTGTATTATATCAGTGCATTCAGCTGACAAGATCAGCAGCACACTGTGCAAGGCAAGGTACATGCACGTACTAAATGCAGGGATGAATGTGTGCTATTATCTATCCAGCAGCAGGAGAGCTCAGAGCTGAGGTGCTGAGTGGCAGAATGGGAAATTGAATCCCATTCCAGTGCCTGAACATCAAATTTATTCTTTCTAAACTCATATCCTCTCAACCTAGTCCTTGTATTCAAAGATATTTTAATCAGCTGAAAGGAAAATAATTTTCTGTCTCTACAGGGTCTGATCCTGAATTCCTCACTCACATGACCGATTTCCTTCCAGTGAATCCAAGCTTTCAGCAGATAACAACAGAGTAATAACCAGAGCAGATTTAAAATGTTTTAAAAGAGGATTATCAATCTGTGCCACTGATCTCTCAAAACAATTGTGTGTGCGCTCGTATTTCACCAGTTATTGCAAAGGTTAGTCATTGACAGTCACTCCATGTCCATTAGGAACTGCAAAAAAACTTTGAATGCTTTTTTTTTTTTTGACAGGGTTTTTAGTTCTGTTCCACAATCAGACAAAGCATTGGAATAGAAGAAAAGATTTACATCAGCCAAGCCAGATTTTTGCAGAGGGTCATTGTACAATCCCTAGCAAATTCTCTAATAGGGGAACGAAATTGGCTTGCTGACCTTTTGTCTGGTAAAATAACACATGACATATTTGTAATTTATGGAAATCAATCCATGGAGAATTTTTGGGTTTGAGTAATTATATCTCAGAGCAAGATCTAAATAAAAATGATGAAAAGATAATTAGGAAAGTAATATAACAATATAGATAAATGCCAAAAATGAGGTTTAAAGCACCAGTTTTAACTATACAGCTGCAAATACTGGTAAGAAGCCAATAATTACAGTTAAAGTCAATTGCCAGCTGTTTTAAAGCACATCATTTAAACGAGCATTGCAATTGCTACCTTCCAGTCTTGGCTGCTAAAATAGCAGACAAGAAACTGAAAATTAAAATCCAGACGTTTAAAAATAGCTCACCATTTTTTCCTTTAATTGCTTGCCTGCTCTGAAATCATCCACATTTTACGGTATGTTTAGTGACAAGGAAGATTTTGTGCAATGCTTTTGCCACTATGATGATCTCATCCTAAAATATCACTATGAAAACCATATGTGTTTACAGAAAATCCTGGGAGCTAATGCTTGAGCTTTGCCTCCAGCCAAGAGCACCCTGTGGACAAGAGAGGAAGAAAAAGATAATGGAAGTCATAAGAAATCACAGCTTATTCTCATGACTTGGCACATCAGCAAATACACCAAACCATCATATATTCCTGCGGAATTGGATGCTCCAACATGCTTAGGACAATCAGAGATATATTTTCTACTATTTTTAATATTGAACCAAAGCCACCATCTCTGCGTTGTCATCACATCCCTATTGTTCTAGTAGAACGAAATCCCACTCTGGGAATTTAGCAGGAGAAGGAGTCTTACCAGCAAAATAAAGCACAACTTATTCTTGCAGGGGTGTACTTTTACAATGGCAAAGGCATTAAGAGTTCCAAAAATAAAAAGTAATTTGATTTACACATTTTCAGATGATCCATTATTGCAGTAATTTGAACTTGTGCTGCCTTGAAAGTTCATTCTGTGCAGTCTTGAATACAGTCTTTAAACTGGGAAGCCCATTGAAAAAAAATCCTGGTTTAGCTCTTAAAATGCGCCACTGAACTGCAATACAAGGCACTCCAGTGACCCAATAGCTGCAGGTAAGTGGTTACAAAAAGAAAGCAGGGCAGACAAAAAGCATAAATTAAGTCAAGTAGAAATGACATTTCCATCTCTGATTTTTTTTTCATTCTTACATGATTTGAACATGATAAATCCGAACTCATCATTTCAAAGGTACAGAATACCTTAATAAGAAAAAAACAAAAAAAAATTAGAGGAAAATGCTAATTACCTACAAAAATCTCTTGTCATGGTACCCCAGACTGAGGATTTTTGTTCAAAATTAGAAACACTCTTCATTTTTCAGTGAAATCTCAATGAATGTGCCCTGCCTTAGCCCCCTTTATTGTGGAGCTTCTCAAGATCATGTGCCACTTCAAATTGCATCCCTAAGTTTTCAATGCAGTGAGTCATTTTGACATGTTAGGAAAAAGCACTGATGTTAGTACATAGGGGAGGTCTCCCAAAGGCTAATTGAAAACAAGATCATTTAAAAAGAAAATTACTCTCCTCTCATACTTATTCCTCTCTGCACAGATATAGCCAGCATAAAATAGCTCAAGTTGAGATCATGAATTTTGCAATACATTTTGTTGAAATACATCTTTACACAGACTGTCAGAAGATAGGAGACAGATGTTCAATGTTTTCCACACTACTCCTCAAATAAACCACATGAGCTTTATGAGTGTTTCTCTGTGGGAAAGAAAGTGGCTTAGCCAAACAGCCTGAAAACTACAGAGCAATCTGATTTTGGTTTGGAAGCTAAACATAGACTCTCCTTTTCTCCTATCTGTTGAAAAAACTTGTCTGGAGAGGATCTGTCAGAAAAGAGCTTTTGCTTTGCTTTTCCACCACTGCTCTGTCTCACATGGGATTGCCTCAAAAAACACTGCCTGAGGGATCTATATTCAGTTTTCTAAACCAAACATAACACAAGTGCAGTTCCTGGGCTACACATTTGACTCCTGTAATATAAAATGTGAGAGAACATCCCCCAATGGCATTCAAATCACATTCTTAGAATTTTCAAGTGGCAAGTGCTTTTCATTTTATTTCTTAGAAAAGAGGTGTTCTTACAAAGACTTCATGTGTTGAACAGCTATGCAAATTCTCTAACATGCCAGCATACAGTTACCCATGTCAGACAAATATCTTTTCTAGAGGGCAATAAGAAATTACGAGTTCTTACTTTGTGGTTAGATACTGAAGACCTTGCTCAGGAAAAATGGTTACTTAATTAGCACTCAAAATTTACAGAGATTGAGGCCAGAGGGATCATTAGAACTTCTTAAATTTCATCTACTTAGTTTTGAATTGAGCTCATTAACTTATATTTGGTTAGAGCATAATTTATGTTCACTCTAACTATATTTCCTAGAAAGTTTTTCCTGTGCATACAGTAACATCTCGACAGTTCATGAATGCTTCAAGAGTTTAACAGCCTCACCTTTAAAAAAGAAAACTAGATATCACTTATTTCAAATCATGTAACTTACTGTCTTTGACTTCCAGCCACTGATTCTTGTTTTCTTCTCTGCTAGATGAAAGAACACTTAAAATTTATTTCTCTCCTTCAATGGGAATATTTAAGCTGTACGACCAAGTCATCTCTCAGTCTCCTTTTGCTGAATTGTCACATGAATTTATATTCCACAAAGATATTTTTGTTGCCTCTTTTCATATCTTCTCAATTTTTAAAGAACACTTCTAAAGCATGCAAGCTAGAATTGGGTGCAGTATTCTAAGAGCAGTTTCATTTGTTGTGTTCCTTGCAGATAAAGAGACATTACTCCTCGTAATTCCCAAGCACAAGAAGTGCTTTTGGCAGTAGCATTGCATTGAGACCACTATCAGAGACACTTATAAAGAAATGTACTACTGCTTTTTATAAAAATATCCTATGTTCTTTGTTTCTGTATGTGTGACTTCACAGTGGTTGTTTTTCTAGCACTTGATCCCATAAGAGAATTTGATCTCCATGAGAAGCAATTTTCTTTCCCTGCAGCTGTCAATATACTTTTGAACCACACTGACTGCAAGGGAGAAGTTTAAAACAGACAACATGAGGGCTACTGCACAGGAATATTATTATCTAACAGTATTTCTGAGAGTAAAACTGAGAAGAAATTAATGCCAGTTAATTGTTAAATGTAGTGCTTTAAAAGTGAAGCTCTGTGAAGACATGGAGAAGAAAGAAAGACAACACCAAAAATTCCTTCAAACCTCCCCTGAATTTTCTACAGAAACAGATACCATATTTAGATGTATTTGTCTATCATATTTTTACAATATGAAGTATAATCCACTCCTGTGACCATGGCTTATACCTTCAAGATGACTCTGTGGAGTGAGCCCAGCTGCACACAAAGAGGTACCAAATGCAATTTTGAGAGGTGTTTCCAAGGCAGTGACATCAGCAAGAGCTCATATGGGAGATTTGTTCCTTTCCGGAGTGGCTGTAACAATCACACAATGAATATATGTATCATTTCTAATGTGCTGTGGACTCTGCTTCTTCACAAACAGTACTGCCCTCTCCTCACAATCAGCAGAGTTTTCATTGCACCTGTGTGAATTATGAAACAGAGAATCCAAGCTAATACTATGTACCTGTGGTAAAAGAGAAGCTGAGGTTCCTAAGGACTGGCCAGCAGGTAAGAACCAAGGGTGAGGACAACCAACGAGTGTAAAAGAAGCATAAAATGGAAGAGTCTTATGGCAGTGCCTTTATGCCAGTCCCAATGGAATAATAGTGTGACACATTGGAGTATGCATGAGTTTGGACACAATAGTTTAACAACTGCCTTCATACACACTTAAAGAGCAGGATATTGCTAAGAAAAATGAGCTCTAAGAGCCTTTCCTGAAACACTCATATTTTCCTAATAACAAAAGAAGTGATGAATTTTCTTTGATCTCAAGTCCTTTAGGCTACCCAACCAGTAGATCAGAGGTAGGAAATATACTGTCTTGTTCATTTTATTCTGTTTTGCAATAAATGAGTATTGCAGTGTCATGGACAGAGTGGGTTTCTCAGATAAAGTTTATCAGAAAAGCCCTTCTGCTGAGTCACAAGGTTCAGAAAGGTTCAGAGGAGTTTCTAAACTCCTCTTCAGAGAGAAGCTTAGGTGCAACTTAAGGATCCAATCATAGCCCCAGACTGTTAATGGCTTAAGTGTAAGGAATTCCAGAGATGAGTTTGAACCTTCATACAACTTTCTCCCACAGGCTTAAGGATGGCAAACCAGATATATGTATGCAAATACTTATCATGATAGTGATTTGACAAAAATATCTTTATCAAAATTTTTTACTACAGAGTATAGGAGCTATATCTACTAGTATAGCATAATGCACCATTTTGAAGCAATATTGAAGTAATTATATTAAAGCAATTTTATTAAAGCTAGTAAAGCCAATTATTAAGTAGAGATTGATGTTTATTGCATACTAATGAGTGGACAGTCACAAGAAGTAATCTTGAGGAACATCCCCATTTAAGGAAGAAATCTTCACACATACTCCAAGGTGCTGGAAAATCCCTCCTTTAAAAGGTGGGATTGGGCTTTTATAGTATAAAATGATAGACAGTGAGTCAGATGTCTCTAGACCAGGTCTGTCAGCTCAGCAGATAAGTTATTAGTAATGTCACCTTATCTCTTTAGATAAGTTATTAATAGTGTCACCTATTTCTTCCTTGGTCCATGTACTTTACCATATCTGCCACATCTTCATCTCACTATCAGGATGTTTAACTTTGGGGTTTATGAGTCAGATTGTTCTCAGTATTATCCAACTCCAAAATGCTCATGACCTCCGCTTCTACGTTCACCGTAGGCAGCTTTGCAAACAGGGCATTGTTCAAGCTGTTTTACCCTATTCTAGGTAGGGCATCTTTCTGCATGTAGTCATATTTTGTACTTGAGGAATTGATTTGTTTTGGTGGGTTTGGTTGGGTATTTTTTTTTGTTTCTTTTGTAACATAGAGAGCTATATCATCCTTAGGAAGAGCAGAAGGGTTTACAGAGCATTGTGAAGCAGCAGCTAGCAACACTGTAGGACCCCTGTAGCAAGCAGAAACCGCTCTAGATCCTCTATTTATCTTTTATTCATCTTGAAGTTATGGCAGGGGCTCAACTCCTTCTAAATGAGGACTGCAGTCAGTAACCGAATTTCAGTCTTTCACCCTCATTCTAGAAGCACCAAACTCCTGCTGAACCAGTAAGAAGACAAGTGAACAAAAAATGTAATGTGCATTTCGGAAACGCTAGTCTTAACCGTGAAAGAAAACGCATCCAACTTCCATTTGAAAATGTGCGGAAAGAGTCTGTGGTGCACAACATGTGAGCAATAACTGGGTTCCTTGATCTGTTTTGATGGTCATCCCTGAGTCTCCTGTAATGAAAAGCCCATATGAAAAGAAACTGAAAGAGTTGTGTTCTTCAAATCATTCCTGGCTGAGGACAAAGGATACCTCACAGATATCTCATTAAAAACTAAACCCCATTTATCTAGAAATATTTGCAAGGAACAAATCTGCAAATATTGTGATGGCTGTGAAACAAAAATAAAGCATGCCTCTTTATGAAATAAAAGTGCGTGTCTCAGTCTCCAGCACAGTTTGGGGTACGATAACTGTATCGTCACAGTGACAGCAAGTGACTCATTTTTCAGGCCCTTTTAACAAAGGAAGGGGGCAGATGCTTGCCAAGAGGGTTAAGAATGCCATGTTTTTATGCATCTTAAATGCAAGTCATTTGCAATTATATACTTTTGTTTTCTATTTGATAATATCAGCATACTGAGAGGGACCAAAGTACATTTGGTAGGCACCAACAGGCGGCTGGTGCTGCATTCTATACAAGTGCGATGGAAGTTCCAGGTTTCATCCACCAAACTCAGTTAAAGCTTTCTCTTTCTGACTGATTAATCAATAAATCATGACAAAATGCAGAGATACTGTAGCACTCTCAGAGTAACATACATTCAACAGAAAAAATGAAAGAGTCAATTGAACTGAATGAATCCATATTTTTACACTGGCAGAACACTGCAAGATACGTAAAGAGGACAGTTTGCTTTTTCCACAAGCAAGAGATATACTCCAAGAAAAAAACTGGGAGAAATACTTCAATTTATGTAGCTCACTGAAGACCATTATCCTTCCTCCTTCTGTGGTTAACATGTTTATTCTGAGGAAATGAAGGTATGTGCAGCTGCCTCCACAATTACAGTCATCTAGCAAATGAAAAGGGCAAGTTGGACAAGCAGTACAACTTGACTGAGTAGGTGGATGATGAGCAATTCCAATTTATCAAAGCTGGCTTCATCTGGTCCCCCTTCTCTTCTTCTGTGCCGCTCTCCATCTGCTTTACTAGTGAAATCAACCTTTCCCCACATCTCCTTATTTTCCTTCTTTCCACCTTCTCCAAATGTGCAGCCGCAACTGCAGCACGTTTTCCTTCTTACCACCCACCCAGTTCTGTGACCCAGCTCATCTAATCTGCCGTACCTCATTTTTCTCTTGGCTTTAGGGCTGAAAATGGAGAATATTTCTCAACAGAGCAACTAAGTTATGGGGTCAGGCGAACCTTGGGTGCCCTCTCGGGCTGTCCAGACACCTCAGCAGCGCTGGCAAGCTACAGGGTTTGGTGTACTGGTGCACAAAACCCTGCATCTGCTGGTGACAGATTTCCACCAGGACGTAGCCCAGGGATGAAGCTGGTGCAGGCTGAGAGCTACCATGGTAAAGGTATGGACACAAGAATGGCTTATGCAAAAAGTGAGGGGAACCTCAGTTCCTTACTGTAGAAAAATCCTGCTCTGGGGCTTCAATGTGCATTTTATAGCAAGAAGAGGAAAAGAAGAGAGATTACATATCAATCCAAACATTAGTAAAGTGGTCAGTTTTATAGGTTATGAGGATAGGTAATTCAGCTTCCAAAAGAACAGCAGGTAGTAGGAAGAGGTATAAAACAGTCGCTGATGGAAGTTATTATTCAAACTATAATTCTGGTCTATACCAACCCTCAGAGCAGTATTCACAGGACATCATATTTTTAACCCTTAACTGCACCATCTCACACCTCTGAATCTGGCACCAAATAACCAACTCACAGTAAGAAATGAAAAAATAAAGCCAGCCACAAGCTGCCTAACTGAATTTTTGGGACAATGAAGTGTGAACAGGTGTGATGATGTGTTAAACAGCATGTGGCAAAAATGCCTATGCTTGCTAATGAGATGACAGTTGCTTGTTATGCAAACTGTCCTAGTAAAATCATCTTTGCCTGCTACCTATGCCCTTGGGCTCACATCCAATCAACCTGAGAGCTGCAACATGTCATTCAAAATGACATTCATCAGTATAGACAACTATGTGAGACCTATATGCACAGAAATCCCCAATACTCACTGCCATTAGGATAAATGCATGTTTCATCAGCGTTTGCATGTGCAAGCTTTCCTAGCCAAAAAAGACTGGGGACTAATGAGAATTGCAAGCTCCACTAGTGGGAAATAAAGACCAATTAAAATGAAATCTCCATTCAGTGTATTTCTGCTGCTTGAAATAACATTGATCTTTTCAAATGAAGTGAGAGCTAATAAATTTACATATTAAATTGTGATGAGCTAAAAGAGAAGGGTACAATATGGGCTTGTCTTGTGATTTTCTCCAGAACACAGCTTTTTTTTTTTTTTTTTTTTTTTTTATTTTTTTTTTTTTTTTTTAATTCAATGCAGGCAGAAAGAAAAGGAGGCAGGGAAGGAAGAGTAATCATCCTAATAATTATTCCCCTGATTTTTTTTTTTTTCATAAAGAGCATTATGCTTTTGCATCTTAAAGAAATGAGAAAGAAATTAAAATATACTTCCAATACATATATTAACATATCAACAAGTGAAAGGATTGAAATCAATAAAGAGGATGATACATTAACCTTTAGAGAATTGGAGTGCAAGATGAAGACTGATGGAGTGTTACTGAGTTTGGTCAGCTTGCTTAAGCCAGTATGAAATGTAAGTTAATTGGCTGTTTTAAAGTAGTGCACAGAGATTTTCATGGTTTAAAAAGACTTATTTTTCATAATTATTATTATTGTTATTCTTATTAATGCAGCAAATTTAGATTTTCCTATACGCCTTCCCTGTCCTCTTCATATGAGTAACAATACAGAGGTATTGTTAGTACTGCAAAACATGCTTTAAATCACAATCACTTCTTAGGATCATTTTCCATCTTTTTTTTTTTGTTTTTATTGTTGTGTGAAATTTACTTCTTTTTGTTGCAAGGAAAGGAATGAGCAGTAATGACACACATTAAACAGATCACAACATACAATCACATAAGCCCCACATGCACGAACACTGGCTAATTCAAGAAAAAGAAATTTATGACAAAATGCTTCCTGGAAACATTGTCTTTTCTCGCAAGAAAGGAACGTAATTTATATTCAGTGTTAATGACGATAATATGCAAAAATACAATGTCTGCTGAATTGAAAATAATTCCTCTTAGCTTTTTGCCAAAAGGAGGCTATTCATGGCATGTTTTGAAAGAAATTGAATATATTCAAATTAATTATGAGAAAGACTGAAGATGATATGCAGTAAAAGAGTCTTTTGAAAATATTTCAGTTCTTTGCAACACATTTGTACCACTTCAGCAAAGACTTGTTAATGCTAATGACTCATAACAGGAAATACATATAAATAGAGACCAAAGTATTGTGGAAGAATATATTTTCCATTCATTTTTAAGACTACTATCACTGAAACAATGTGGTTTGTTTAACATTATACTCATTGCTGTCTGTGACAGCTCTCGTTTTCTAGATTATAGGGTGAAATAAATCATAGATTAGCAATTATTTACAGTGTTGCACAACTATGATTATTTTTAAAGGGAGAGAAGCACTTAAACATATGCTTGCACTCAGAACAAAATATAATCCTATCTTTCTGAACTCAAGTTGACCTATACGGGTGCACTGACACGACATAATTATGATGAACAACCTCATTATACAGTAAAGAAAGCTTCCTGTGTCTGGGCTCTTTTGGCAAATATCTGTACAGTATCAATTGGACAAATACCCTCCACAATGAAAAAAGCCCCGTTGCGATAATATTTCATTACAATCAATAACGGTTTTACTATTCATAATGCATGAAGTGCTAAGATTAACCTGTTGTGTAGTAAATTTAGTGCTCTGTCACTTAATAAGAGTTTACAATATAGATAATGTGCACAAAACATTGAAATATAGAATATTGGCAGATGTGAGATTTATGATAAATTTAAGATAGGGCTGAATGTAGGGTAAGTCTTCATGTTGCACAACTGAGGTCAAAAAAATCAATATTGTTCATAATGCGTCTGTGACACAGAAGCTTAAATGAGAAATCTTCTGAATAAAATGTTTCGCTTTTATACTTACCCTTAGATTTTTCTTTTCTTAACAGACGTATCTTTTGACATCTAAGGTATCTGAGAAAAATTACTAAGACATGTTAAATCTTTCTAATGGATACACTATGGATGTTATTGAAATCAACAAAAACTCTGTAAATCCTTGAAAATTATTTCATTTTCAATTTATTTCAAAATCGCCTTTTGATTTTCAGATTTAACCATAAAATAGAAGAAATACAGATCTGACATAAATACAAATTTATATACCCAAAACACAAGTAAAAAGGAAAAAACTTGGACAATTCTGCTTCATTTTTCTTTTATGGAACAATCCTACCATTCCCACAGGTGTCAAACACATGAAAAAATTAGAAAGAATGTAGGTGGTGAGATTAGTTGCAAGACTATCTAACACTAACACAACCTCTATCCATAATGTCAAGCTTTCAAATAAATTTATTTTGTAATATCCTATGACTTTGTAGCTCCACTAGTACTGTTGCTGTTAATATAATTAAATTGGAATTTTCTGAATAATCTGTCAGAAGATAATGAAGTTCTGAAAAACTTGAAGCTTTTCTGACAAAAATTCTGATTTAACATCTTACAGTGGTCTACAAAAGAGGTAAAAATCCAGAGTTCATTAGAAAACTTCCAAAATTCTGGATTTCATTCAACTTCACAATCTACATAAAATCTGAAAGCTAAATAACATCAGAAGTATCCTGGCATACACTAAAACATCTGAAAGAATAAACATTACTCCCACATTTGTAAGAAATATCATCAAAACTAATGACTTAACTGGGAATAACCAGTTTAAATAGCCTGCCAATATAGTTTTATAGGCTGTACATCCAATTCAAGCAACATATTTTCTAAGAGTCTTGATAATTTCAAGACTGCTAAACTTTTTCTCTTCAAAATGATCCTAGAAATCAACTCCATATGAAATCCTTTAAAAAAAGCCCAAAAGACCACAAATTAGTCACTACTATGACATATTCATTCGACATGAATCCTCTGTTTTATTTTTTTTTTTTTTTAATCTGCCCCTTGTTTCATTACTGACATAGCATGTTTCCCATAGGCAGAGAGACTTGGGTATTTTCATTTGTCTGCTGTAGAGGTCATATTGATCTTTTACCAAGAATAACACCTTTTATATGCCCAAGAACAGAAGATAATTTTACTAAACTAAAATATTCATAAAATAGGCAGGAGCTCTTCAGCCAAGGATAACATTATCTCAGTTTCTTGCCCATTCTGGTAAATACATTAAAATCCTGTGATTAAACTCAGAGGCAAGACTAACTTTTAACTCTATGTATTGAAAAAAAACAATTTTCTTCACATAGTGTCTGTCTCTGACAGGAAATTATACTTAAGGAAGTTCAGTAAAAACCTGTGTCTCATTTTTCTGCCCAAAGTATTCTGGTAAATCTTTGGTTTTTTGACCTGAAAGCCTTGACTCAGACCTGAGAACTCAGTAGTATGCTCTTGGGTTGAATGCAAAGTGCATATTTTCATCTGCTTTCACAACAACATTGTCTGTCATGCTTGAGCTTTATTAGCAATATCTATAATTATACTGCATGGCACAAGTATGAAATTGCAATTCAGTGGGTATCAACTGAAATTATAATAAAGTGGGTTTTGACACTTTTAGTAGTTTCTTTCTCTAGAAAGAAGCTCACACGCGAAGTATTTTGTATTAAAGTGGCTGGGGTTGAATTTACGTTGGCCTGATAATAATATCCATATTTTTTTTTTCACCACTACTTTCAAGTAATTCCTGAACTCTCTCCTACCTCCTGTTTTTTTCTTATACCTCATTTTAGGTTTATGTCCAAAGGTATGGTTATGCTCAACTTGCTATGGGGCTTTTTTTTTTTTGCTTTTAATTGGGTAAGATATGTCCATCAGTGAAGAAACAGAAAAAACATAATTAAAACAGACAATGTGATTTTTCTGGACATATCACCAAGAGGTACTGAAGATGAAGGATGCTTGGAAAAAACACCTGTAGTGTGTGATACTGAACAGTGATACTGTTCTCCCATGGCTCAGATGTCTGTTCAGAGACACCACTTCCTTCTCAAAAAAGCACATCATGAAAATCCAATTCAAAGGACTTCAATCCTCCCACAGACAGATACCATGAAAAAAGAATGGCCACATGTCAGTGTTCCTTGACAAATTTCCATGTGATTTGCTGGTTAAAAGTACATCCAAAAATATATCTTCTTTTCTCTCTGAGTGATTTTATTTGGACTTGATTTGTGTAGAGAATTGACAATTTCTGCGACAGACTACACCAAAAATCTCGTTGCCCACAAGCTAATAATTTAGTCTTCTGGTATGCAATTAGGATTAGAAACAGGTGAAAAATTGCAGATTAATAGTTTTCTGGAAATTAAATGTTGGCTCTTTGAAAAGATGAACAATCTTCCTCCCCATATTCTCTGACATAAAAAGGTTATGATAAAGTAGATGAGAAGTTTGTACACTGTGTTTCCCCTTTTTAATGAAAAATACTGTTTTTAACCTGAAATTAAAATTAATTTCATTTTTTGCACAACATTTTGAAACATGGGAAGCATTTCATTTTTGTTAAACCAAACCTTCAAACCAAGAATTAATCTCATTTTCATAGAAATAAGTTACTTTTGTCAATCAATTTTCATTACTATTACGGGTTGGTCTACAGGTAGTTGAATATAAAAGATGAAGGTGATATTATAATCTTTTTTAAAGTTTCTGAATTAAAAAAACATAGAAATAGCTGCAATGTGAAAAAATATCAACCCAGTGTGATACAGTGCTTGAGAAAGTGTTATCTATTCCAAGCCAGAAAGTGATACACCATGATGAGGAAACCGAATTATGCAGCTATATGACAGGGCCAAAAGACTAAGCAGAGTGTTGGAACTGTATTTTGAGGATGGTTTTTGAAAGAAAACAGTGTGGGCTGAAGTGTTGAGAAAAATACTTGATGTTATCGATTCATTACTTTTTCAAGAAATGTGATTTAAATTTTTTTTGCTTACTTTGTTTTGTTTCTTTAAATAAACTTTGCTGCACATTCAGAATTGTTGTACCTCTCCTTACTTCTTCCTCCCAACAAAAATGTACTGTTTAACTTGAAATTTTGGATAGTTTTTCAAGTCAAATAGTGCTTAGAAGGCACATACGGACATTGCACGTGATCTGAATTGTGTTGTCATGGACAAAACTTCTGAGAGGAATGAACTCAGAAGTCAAGTAACATGAATGCTAATTTACCCTAAGAAAAGTCACAGTGACTTTTTCCACCTCAGTATGATTGAAAAAGTGAGGAAAGAAAAACAGTTCATGAGTTCATGATTGTGCAGAGAAGTTTAGTATTCTCTGTACTGAAGTCCCTGGTCATAAGATTTCTTTGAAAATTCGTACTAGCACAACAAAGAAACTGCACACCTGCAGATAGTATAGATAATCACAGTTAAAGGGATAAAGAATGTTGTTCCTTTTAATGCTTTTCTCAAAATGTTAGAGATATTTATGCCACCATCATTGTGCCAATCCCATCATATGTTCAAACTTTTAAAAATTATCTTTCACCACACACAGCTATCTGCTAATTTAATTAAACACTGTGTCTCTGTGTCTTTGATTATGCTACCCTCCTTCTCAGGTTCTTTGACGTATGGGGCAGGATCACCAGCTATTAAAACAGAACCTGAATTCATGCCAGCCTGTCAAAAAGCTGTGCTCCATTTTGCCATTAGGAGGCTTTTGTAGAAACAGCCCTAATCTGAATGTTCTAGAAACTATAATCAATCAAAAATACAAATATTTTGAATTCAATATCTTTCACTGTAACATTTAAAAAGAAAAAAAAAAAAGGAATATTATTCTGCCTCTGTTACACGCCATTCAAGACAAATAATGTTTTTGCTCTGCTGCAAAGCTGTATGAAATGTAGTCATGGACTAAATAATGTGAAAAAACCACTCTGTTACTCTGGGATGGGCTTCAGTTTATTGTGAGCTCTCGCAATGCTTTCAAGGCAATGAAGCTGAAATGATGGCAAAGGAGGCTTCTCTCTGAAGGCAGTAGTTCAAGTGAAAAGAGGACTGCACAGTGAGACAGGAGAAGCAAAAGTCAGTGGCACTAACCAAATTCTTTTCCAGCATGGATTAACTCTCTAAAGAGAAATTCTTGGTCAAACCAAGAAAATACAAAGACTATTTGAAAAATACTAAGGAAAAAACATGGTTCTGATACTCTGTTTCAGAAAGGAGAAGTAAAGGAACATATGTTAATCAAACACTAGTGAGATTTTTAAGGACTAGATAACCTCTGTGTCCTTGCATCAAAATATTCTTCTAACTGGACTTAGAAAAAAATATTTTCTTTGTCAAAAGAGGATGAAGAAGATTTCTAAATGAACCTGCCTGGAAGTAGATTCTCCTAAGGATTCTGCCTCACTCTAGACGTACTCTAAAAAAATAATGGTATTATGCCCCCAGCGTATGCAACTTCACCCGATTTGTAGTAAGAGCAAGATGACCTTACCATGCACATGGTGTTATCTCTTGACAGAGATTTTAATGTTTATAATAGATGATTAGATTAGATTAGATTAGATTAGATTAGATTAGATTAGATTAGATTAATTTCTTGCAATTATTTGGATGTAGCCAAATTTCTGATATCAAGGTCAGGGCTGTACAGCTAAGGGAAAAGCAAAGTCATCCACCATTTTCAACTGGTAGTACCAAATGGAAACAAATGTACTTAGTTATCAGAGATGGTCACTCACAGAAGCAACCTCTAAAAATTATGAGAACATTTACAGCTACTGTGGGTCATAGAGCTTACATCAGAAACATGAGAACCTGAAATTCTTGTAATACTGACTCTCTCTGACTAAGATTTTGTTCAAGCCAAAAAAACTTTTTGTCCCTTTCTTCATGCTGTAAATAATAATGGGGAGCTGATTAGGGAAGTTGTTATGAGGTTCCAAAATTCTCTTCCACATATCATTTAATGTATGACATGTAGGTAAACAAACATTTTATTGGAATCTTTATTCTTTGTCAGTTTCTGAGAAACACATCACACCCTTAAAACTCTAATGAACAGGCTTTGGGCTTTGGCTGCTCTTTGCATGTAGCCGAAGAAACTAATCTATTTACTTAAAAGTAAAACATCTGAATATTTACGTTGAAAACAGCTATTCATATGCCATTGATGGATATTATCCATAAGAATTTGTCAATCATGTGTGAAAATTCCCAAATAGAATTATGAATGTATTGATGAACTAATTAGTCACATATCTTTATAATCCACAGCAACAATATCAACAGTACTTTATTAAAAGGTAAGTAAAAAAATCCAAAAACACATCAGAAACAAGAAAGAGTGTTGCAGTTTCCTTAAAGCTAATTTTAAAAATATTAAGGTATTAATGATGTATTCAAACTTTACTACCAAAACTGACAAACTATATTGCAACTCAATCTATCGCCAAATATTCTATTTTCAAATATCAACAGATTACATTCTGAGATTTAAATCATGTACTTCCATGGTCTCAAATCACTGTAATAGTGGAAAAGATGAAGAAAAGGACATATTTTACAAAAAATATTGGAAAAAAACCCTTCTTATATTTGTTTTCTGAAAAAAATTCTATTCACTCATCTAATTGACACCCTTGGCAAAAGTACCTCCTCACAACACACCTTAATTTTGTCCTCCCCTTAGTGTCAAAAATGTAATCTGGAAAAGTACTTGGCCTACTAATAGGGTTCAGTTTCACTGAACCTAGACAATTCACTGTCTACATTTTTTCAGTTTGTCCTGATTTTGGCTGGGTTATATTTAATTTCTTCTCAGTAGCTATTACAGTGCTGTGGTTTGGATTCAGAATGAGAATAACGTTGGCAATACACTTATATTTTGGGTTTTACTAAGTCATGTTTTACTCTAAATCAAGCAATTTGTTGTGTGTCTGTGAGTGTGTGTGTCTCATGCTCTGTCACTGAAAAAGTACAAAAGAGAAATGGAGGATCTTAGCCAGGATGAGTGACCCAAGCTGACCAAAGGGTTGTTTCACGCCATAGAATATCATGCCCAGTATGTAAACTGGGGTGAGTTATCCAAAGGAGCAGCAGATCTGGGTTCAAAAAAGGAGTCTGGAATCAGTCATAGGGTGGTGAGTAGTTGCATTGTGCATCACTTGTTTGTCTGGTTTATTATTATTATTATTATTATTATTATTTTATTATTATTATTATTGTTATTAACCATTTTATTGCATTTTACTTTGTTTCATTATTAAACTGTTCTTAACTCAACCCCCAAGTTCTACTTTTGATTGTCCTCCTCATTCCATCGGGGCAGGGAGCAAGGGAGAGAGGCTGAGTGAGCGGCTGTGTGATATCTAAATTCCAACTGGGTTTAAATTACAACATGAACTTCACATCCCTATTCTGTGTACTTCCATTTTCTTTTTTGCTTTGGGTATGAGGCTGTGGGTAAGTCATGCAGCATGAAAAGATTTTAAGAAGTACTGCATTAAAAAATGGGCCTTGTTGTCCTGCAGGAACGATATATGGGACAATCTCTCTTGCTTCATTCAACATCTCCAATGTTTTCAACACTTTGCAAGGTTCTACTCAAATTTTCCATCTCCGTTATCAGTCCCAGGATGCTCTTTGGCTGCCTAGAAGGAAATTCTCAAACATTTTTTTTCCAGTTATCTCCAGGAACATGGCTGGATGGAAGATTTCCAAATACAAAGCTTTTATAGCAACCACCTCATTTAGTAGAATGACTTTTAGCCATTCTGTTTCAACAGACCTGGCTTCTTGTTCTCATGTGCACAAAGAATAGGATAAGCCAGAAACCTTAGTTTTGTCTTCGTATCCTCTAATGCCCCTGAGTTTCTGGAATGCACTTAATTACTTTAGCAACTAATTCTTTATTATTATCATAATTAGGTATTTCACATATCTATATATAATAAAATTAATTTGAATTTAAACAGAATTATCTAGATTGTACTTAAGTTGTCTAATAATATTACAAATGGTTAAATAATGAGATTAAACATTTACATAGATGCAAAAAGCACATTTTGCACAGGGAAGCATTGCAGTCAGTGGATCCATTAATACATTAAATTCTACATCACAATTTACATAATAATGCTTCTGCATGAGGCTATCAAAAATAATGGATTTTAATGAAGAAGTTAAAGTCAACAAAGTGATTTTGCACAGTTATTTGCCAGAGCCATAAATTAATATGAGATTCAAATACATAGGCTTTCCAATTCCAACATGGAACAATATTTTGATGTTGCTGTTGACAGGAAGAAACGCAACAAACTTCAAGTGCTGAAAGTAAAGTGTAACCTGCTAAACAAGGTGGCTCAAAGCCACATTTCTACTTAACTTTTTGCTACCATCAGAGAATTAAAGTGTAGAAGCACAATAAATATGCAGAAAGCACACAAAGGTGTGCAGAGAGGCTGTGGAGACAGCAAAAGCCTTCTCACAAAAAAAACCACTAAATGATGTCAGCTCTCTGAGAGCAGAAATGTAGAAAATCAATGTCAGAATTAATATGCTGTTCAGTCAGGGGTGAGGGACAAAACAAGAGCAGAAGAATTATTCACCTTCCAGAGAATAAGAAATCTTTCAAAATCATGAGGTAAAGAAAGCCCAAAGAGCCCAAATTCCTGGCAGCACTGTCCTGGAGAGTGCTCTGGTTGCCTGGAGGCAAAAAGAGAAGATAGGTTCTCAACTGACCTCTTGCTCTGGGACTCCTAGAGCAAGCCACGTGCTAGATGTTCACCAGAAATCATTTGCTGAAATCTATAAAAGTGCAGCATCTTTTGCTCTCCCCAGAAGCCCTGTTGGAAGAATGCAGCTGATCCCATCTGTTTCTCTACCCCAAATGAATCAAGCACAGTGCCTAAGCAAGGAATGAAGTCGTGTAGGTTGATTCAGTCTTTTCTCGGACCGTCAGGTTGAAAGTGGCTCTGAAAGTGTTTGAAAGGAATATATAGTATTTCTAGAAGTTTGTTAATATTAAGTGACACTAAGGCCCACAGACGTGATATTTTGATTTGCAGGGGGAAAACAACAGAAGATGATGACAGAGGCTGTAAAAACTTTGGAAAGAACAGATGATCAGGGACAAGAAATATCAAAGTTATAATGGAGAACAAAGCAGGAGAAGGTTTAGTAAAAAATTAGTGTCTGTTGCTTTACATCACTGCTGATGAATCTCTAATAATGGATGAGAAACCAGAATTTACTGGGAATAAAATAGGACATATGTATAATACATACATAATATATGTATACACACACACAATTTCACATATGCATGCATATGTGAATACATATGGGTGAATACATATATCTATATCTAGCTAAACAACATGGAATTTCAACAACATGGCAGATAGGATGAAAAATATTAGCAATGCCACTAATGCATTATTTCAGGACATTTTGTGGAAAGTTTTATCTATTATAAAAAGTGGAAAATTTTATTTATCATAA
Organism: Malurus cyaneus samueli; assembly: GCA_009741485.1. Taxonomy (NCBI): domain Eukaryota; kingdom Metazoa; phylum Chordata; class Aves; order Passeriformes; family Maluridae; genus Malurus; species Malurus cyaneus. The sequence continues at coordinate 53,787,553 of CM019236.1, read as the reverse complement.
AAACTTTTTGTATGCTTGCAGATTTCTTAAGAAAGGCTTTGTTTTTTAAGAACAGTACCTAAAACAACCAAAATAAATTAAAACAAAGAAGGTTAAAGGAAATGGTGCCTTATTTGGCTGTAATTAAGATTAAGCTGTTGGAGAGTGTCCAAAGGAGGCACCATGGGGTGAAGGGTGAGGGGAAGCGTTGAGGAGGGGCTGAGGGCACTCGGTCTGTTCAGCCTGGAGGAGAATGAGGGGAGACCTCAGTGCAGGGACAAGCTCCTGTGAGGGGAAGAGGGGCTGGCACTGATCCCTTCTTGTGGTGACAGTGCAGAAACTCCGAGCGGGAACGGCCTGAAGTTGCACCAGGGGAGGTTTAGGTTGGATATCAGGAAAATGTTCTTCACCCAGTGGGTGTTTGGGTACTGAACAGGCTCCCCAAGTCACAGCACCAAATCTGACAGAGTTCCAAGAGGAGATTGGAGTGCCTGTCGGAGTGACTCCTCCATGGAGTGACTCCTCGCGATGGTGCTGTGCAGGGCCAGGAGTTTTGACATGAATCCCTTCCAACTTGGCATATTCTGTGAGTCTGCGATTCCGTGACTTGAACATCAAAACCTACCATAGGACACAATTGTGGATGGTTTTGTTCTTAGGACAATATAACCACAAGACTTAAAAACAATCTGAAGCTTCAAATTGAGAAACAATGAGAAATGCTACAAATCAGAAAATAAATTCATTATTTCCACTTTACGTTTGTGTGGAAGTTCTCTCTTGCAGGTATGATGAAACACTTATTTCTTACAGCCCAATGCATAACATCTAACACAATTCTTTAGTGGGCTGATCATTATTTATATTTTTAACATGCCAAATTTTGGAAGACTTTCAATGAAATATTTGTTAAAAAATCCCTGCTAGATTAAAAAAATACATTAAATGGGTATTTGTCTCTCTTGATATTTGTATTGAACTCTTTCTTCCTGTTAGTTGTATGCCATGCTCAACCATTCAGTAAAGTAATTTTTAAATCATTACTTTGGAGTACTTTATTTTTCCTGAAACCTGAACCTTCTTTTTCCTGAACCTTGGCCTGTCTTGGCTTGTAGCTCCTACTAAGAGGATTGATGTACTACTTAACCTGAAAAAAATGAAAGTCTAAAACCACTAGAAGCAATTTATAAAATATGCATTAGAAACACACATGTTCCTTGGTTCCAGGAAGAAAACTAATGGCTTGTCAGACCTTAGCCAAGAAGTTTGAACAGGTGAACCACTTGATCTTAAGATCTGTGTAGCAGTGCATCTAACTTATGATGTAACAGGGGCTCAAGTGTTCCTTCTCAATAGAAAACTCCTGCTTATCTTTCTCATTCAGACAATTAACATACCCATTAATTTAAATAAAATCAGCCATACTGATTCTGCATTGCAGTTATTGAAACCTATGTGAAAAAGAATCACAGTTAACAGAATGATTGGAGTATTACTCAATCAGTTTCATTCTGGCATTGCTGTGAAGCATTAACACATGATTTTATTCTAAATACATTGCCACTTATTTTATTGTTATAAATGTGAAATTAAATTATTGCTGTTATCTTATGCCAAAGCATACAGACATGCTTTGTTCCCTGAAAGACTTATATGTGAGACAGAAAAATGTGTAGGAAAAGAACAGCAAAGATTGATAAAAGAACTGATCAGGGCCAGAGCAAGGAACAAAAGCTTCTTGATCTGCCCAAAATGATGACTGCTGGTCAGTATGGCTTGTTGATTCTTTGATTTTGAAAAAATTACTTTCTACCTCTGCGATACATTGCAAACTGACAGAGTGAGGTACAGCCACTTTTGTATAAGCACACATCTTTTAGACTGTCACGGGTGTTTCCTCTTTCCCTGCTGAAAACAGAAAAACAAATGCACCATTCTCATGTCCAGACAGATTAAAAGAAATTTCAAAGTCAATAGTAACTAAAAAATCAGTTCATAATTTTTAACCTACTTAACAGAAAATAAAACACTGCACTAGACCTTTATAATTCATACACATTATATATATTGCACATGATGCTTTAAGCTGTGTGGTAACCCCACAGCAGGGCAAGTAAAAAAATGGATTTATGATTAGTATCATAAATCCCTTCTCAATTGGGATCATATGTGTATGGCATAAGAATTTGCTCTGCACGGTTACCAAAGGCAAAATAAAACCTTGATAAAATTGGTAATTGCTCTGGTCTGGTCACAGCCAAAAGGTAATGGATATGCAGGTTCACCTTTATGATTACAAGAATAATTGTCCAGAAATGATAAAGTGTGATGCAATACATTCCTCTCTCAAGAGATAACAGTGGAATCACAATTTAACTTAGAGTTTGAAATCAATGTTTTAATACATATTTAGGATAAAAATGCCTCTTGAGAGTAACACAAATGAAGTCAACATTAACAGGCATTTTTACTGAGTTAGCGAGTTACTGAGACAGCACTGTGAATATTGCAGCATAACTAATACAAAACATTCCCAGAATATCAGACTGATGTCACTTACAAACATTGCTCTCATTTTCACTCTTGTTTCAATAGTCCTCCTGAACAAAAAACAACAAAAAAAAAAAATTGAAATTTAAAGATACCTTTATATTTAATTTGACGGATTATCCTATAACTTTCATTTTGCTGTTACGCAATGACAAAAAATTTTTAAAAAATGAAACCAGAAGCTATTTTCTTTTAAATTAATTTTTATTTGTAATTTATAAAGTAGTATATAAAAGCAAAACTCTGTAGCCTCATTTAAATCCTGGACAGAAGTTGGAAAGAAGATATAAAATAAGTTTTGTTCAGGAAGGGGAGGAAAACTAAGTTCCATATGTTAAACAAAAATTGGGTTGATACCAATTTAATGAATATATATGATAACAAAGATATTTATTCATGGATGTGTTCTGAAAATCTTGAATATTGACTGAAAGGGAATTATCCATTTGAGAGAGGTCTGTGGTGTTTTCTGTGGAGACAGGTCCCCAAGCATGGGCTCACGGAGCGGCTGTGGCACTCTTTCCATGAAGGAACTGAACACTGATATTTTCCAGGCTGGTACTGTCCTCTCAAGAGTGAAAACTGTTTTGTTTTCTGAAATGAAGGAAAAGCTTGGAGTAAACAGAAGTCTTTTAAAGGGACTGGCCAAAATCACTGAGTTACTTCATGTCCCTCAAGACCACCACAAGATTCGTAACTTCCTCCCACACTGTTACTCTGTCTGCATAGCAGCCCTGGGAAACTGCAAAACGTGGACTGTACAAAAATACCTCATTTCCAAAAAAGAGAGAACACTGAGAAGCTGTAAAAGTGGCATGAACTAGCCTTGTTGAAAATACGTGTTCATAATACTTTCTGCTAGAAAGAAATTTCACATTGTACCTCAAGTTATTTATTATTAGTCTCAAATTATTTATTGTAGCTTTTAAGTCTATAAATCAGAATAAAGGTCTTTTTTCCACAATGATAAATTTCTCAAATTTACTAAGCAAAGATACCATTATGTTACCATTTTTATGGTATCATTAAACATAAACAGAATTTGGCAAGATTTCTAACCAATGGTTTCAACCAGTGTTTCAAATTATTATAACCCTGGAATCTACATCTCTATTGGTTTATTAATATTTCTAGCAATGGGACAGGGCTGCTCCATAAGTAATCACAAGTCCCAGTCAAGCCACAAAAGCTTTCTTTCTAATAGCAGTAGGAAACAATCAAGAGCCAAAAAAAAACCCCAGAACTAAACCCATATATTTTATCTGTTACTTGCGTGCTTTAGCACTGGAGGAGAAAACAGGAAACTTCATACTCAGGAATGTTAACATGAAACTTCAAAAACTTTCTCCTTTTTTCAGGAATGACACAGCAGGAAATTTAAATTCTACCTAGCTCTATGTAATTTTAAAATAAAACCAAACCAGTCATTGCAGTGTTGACAGCAGAATAACACAAATGAGTGTGCAGAAGCTGACACTAGAAAAGACCAAAAGCTGAATGATACCAAGGAGCCCTACATGGCATTCAGGTGCATTTCAAATAAACTTAAATTGATTGGTGCTATTAGCCTTCTTCCAACTCTTTGTATGCAGGAAAATGTTTACTTAGAAAATTTCACTAAGCAATATTATTAATGGTCTTTCAAGTTATAGATGCAGTTGCTCATAGCTTTATACAGGATATCAAATCTATTAAAATACCAATGAAATCATACTAAAGTGAAGGAGACTCTTCTGAAGCTTATAAAGGGAGTATATCCTTTTACAGAAGAAAAGCAATTTTATACCATTGAATATGTACAGAATTTCAGTCACTGTCATTATTTTAGAAACACAAACATGGCTATACATACAGTGGACATGCTTAAGTTAAAATTTTTCTCAGATTTGCATTCTTCCACAGAACAAAAACATTTTCTAGAATTTTCATCATTTTTACCTCCTACATATATAGATATAAATGTATAATATATATATAAATATATAGCTAAAAGAAGGACAGCAATATAACAAAGCAGACCAGCATGCTCTAACTTGAACAGAGACAAGAAACAAACATAGGGAAGACAAAATAAGTTGAAGTGTGAATCTGAGTCAATTCAGAAAATGAAAACCTATTGTGATATAAACAAATGTATTAGGCCACAGGGACCTCCATGTAATAGGTCTAAATATCAGACTTAAGGAGAATTTAATATTTTAGTTCTTAATGGAATTTTATCTGTAACTAAAAGAAAGTGCAAATGCCTGTTGTGTTCAGAGGAAAGAGCCCCTGCTGCTCAAACAAAAACATTTTTCCCAATTTTTTGTGCCTTAAAAATTCGTTTTCCAGTGCAGCCAGCGGAGTTAATTTCACCTTCAAAACTACGTGCAAAATTACTTTGGGTACAACCTTCTTTATGTGACTGACTAGATCTGCATATTTTAAAAAATTAAAAATATGTTCAGTTATAGTGACAGCTGTTATGTGTCCTCTAGGTGTGCACTCACACACAGACACACAAATTACTCAAGTTGAAAAGAGCAAATAAGATCTGTTTGGCAAAAATAAGTGTGATGATAAATAATGGTATTAAATGTACTTTCTTGTTAAGTACTTACATACAGAATCTTGTAGTAAAATCTAAAGAGATCATGTACAGCTGGGAAAACACAGGATACTTGGGGACCTTTGCCATGTTTTTATTCACTCTGCTTACAAAAATTTATTTAAAATGTACAGAAATATTTCCACAATATTTTAAATTTATAAAAAAATCTTTTAAGTATTTAAGAAATACAAATATCCGACATTAAAAATACAACTTTTTCAGTTCCTAATACCATTATCTGATTAATTTACCAAGCACACCTGGTATGTTGCTTATATGCTTGTATTTCTTAATCAAGATAACCATTTAAAAACAGCTTTAAGGTCCGAACATACATTTACAATTGATTTCATATTTCACTAGGCTGGAGGAAAAAAATCATCTGCGTTGTACAAGATAGACATCCTCCTTTCCCTGCTCAATACCACCTCTTATTTGAGTTATTCAGAAGGCAAATTAGCTCAGATTATGATTTCTTTACAGGCTTAGGTGTCTGAAAGTGTGCATGCAGTTTTCCCTTCAGAGCAAATTTCCACCCAGTCTCTGGTTGTCGTAGATCCATCTTGCCTCGGTTCTGGCACTGAATTGCATTGTTATGACAAAATTATCCACTTTGACCCAGAGCCTATTTTGACTCAAGAATACAGACAATAAGCTAACACTGAGTAACACTGCCTAGCCTCAAAGCACCCTTAGTACTTGTCTTCAATGTCCATTAATGCAGAGTGACAAGGGGAGATCCTTCTATAATAGTTAAAAGTTCTGGGATTTTTTCTAAAATGTTCTTCAGTACAGAAAAATATTCAAACCAGAGTGATCTTAACAGAAAGCCACTAAGGTGGCTGGGGAAATGGCACTTGTGAGGAGGGGCTGGAGAACCAGACCTGGCTCAATCAGGAGAAGGGACAGCTCCGGGCACCTAAAAGCAGCCCCAGAGGCTACAATGGTTTGTTGAGGGCTGGAATTTGACTCTTTACAGCATGGCACAGAGGGATGGTGGAGACATGAGGAGTAGGGATTTGACATAAGAAGTGTTTTCCTTAGACTAAATTAATAACAAAAAGTGTTTGAAGTACTGGTCTGAGCTAATCCTACTTTAGTAAAGATTTGCAACTTCCATTTTACGAACTGTGAAAATAATTTCCAGAAAATCCTCTAGATCCAGATTTATGAGAGATTATTGATCATTACACACCGCAAATGTACACTATGTTTTAAAACATGCACTTGTACATTTTATGGCAAAATAAAGCAAAGTTTTTCTATGTGGCAGTCTAGGGAATATATAATAACAGAAATATTATTTGTCAGATAACTGAAAATTTTAGAACAATAAAACTAAAACATAACAAAAGGGATATAAAAAATATTAATGGAATATAATATTTTCAGCTGGAAGAGACCTACAGTATCATTTAGTTCACAGTTGGTCCATTCAGGGCTGAAAACTTTAAATCATGTTGTTAAGGACATCTTTGACAGGACCTTTTAAAAAATCAATTAACAGGTTAAATTTGGGATAAAATTTAAGATGAATTTCAAGAAAACTGTATAAAAGAAAGATCATTTGGACTGAACTAAGGCATAGCTTATCTCCACTGAGATTAGAAAATTGCTTTTAAATCCAGTAAAGGCAGACTCATTTCTCTGGACAAGAGACGGCTGAGATCTTTTTGCTTAACGCTTTTTAACCCCATACCAGAAAACAGAGTTCCTTTCCCTAAATGGCTGATGCAGTTTTTAGTTTTGTGTCTGTACGTCACGCATGGGGGAATTTGAAGTTAGAAAAATAACTCTTATGACAACTTGTGTTTGGGAGGTAAACAGCAAAGTAGCCTGCTGCAGACTCTTTTAAAGAACATCCATGGAAAAATGAGGCAGAAAAAAATTATATATTTTTCATGGAATCCATTGTTATCAAAAATGCAAAATAACTTCACAATTTTGTTCTGCAAATCCAATAGATTTTGCTACCACTGACTTTCCAGAAAGCTATCGATATTTATCTCCAAGATTAATAAAAAATACTGGTGTCTGTAACATAAAGTATTGACCTCTACCCTGACAAGTATAAGCTTCAGACTCCTTTACTAAATAGTGTTTAGACTGATTGTAATAGTTTGTGCACATGTCACAGAAATCTCTCCTAATAAAATACATTGTATTCACTGCATGTGACTGCTGTAGATTCAATCACAAGTCCATTTACAAATGTCTTCTCTGAGCAGCTGTAAAATTAGGTCAGCCGAGCACTTACGACGAGCTACATCAGTCACACAGAACTTCAGCTGCTCCTTGCCACAAATCAGATTTACTTAACTTCCTCATGTAGAAGTAGCATTTGATAAATAAGAGATTTGGTGTTAACATGGCTTAAAATAGCCAGCCATAATTAATGTCAGCTTGTCATTAAAAAAAAAACAGTTACTGATTACCCTTAAAGATAATGCTTTTAATACATTTAATCAAGATAAGGCCCATTAAAAGCTATCAGAATTTTCCCTCACTAATTCAGTTCAGCAGCAGACACTGCTAACTTACAAGACCTTTTTTCTTTTCCAACTATTGAAGTGTTAAGCAAAAGATCTCTGGGTTTGACGACTGTGGCAGAAGCAGTCAAAATTATAAATACGCACATTATCTGACCATGTTTACAAATGACTGCAGTGGTCCTTTTTAACACTGAGAGGCCACCATGTGTTGCAGTCACTGTTTGTGAATCTGTCTCCCTGATTAGTCGGTGCTCTCTGTAATAACCCTGGTAGCACTGAACATATGTCGTGGGAAAATCCTGTCAAGCAAAAAGCTAAGCTAATCTCATCTATCTTTGTCACTTTTAATACATATGCTTACTTTTTCAGCTTTATTTTTTTTTTTCCTCCAGACTGGTAGATTTAAACCATAGTACTTCGTCAAGCATTTTTACACCTGAATAAAATGTTCTTTTGAACTTAAAATCACATTGATGGAATCACTATAAAATGACTGGTCTTGTTGCCCGATTTAAATTCGAGGCATAGACTGGGACAGATAATCATTAGCCATACCTAATTAAACAAGGCACATGTAACTGAGACACTGAGCTAGAAAGCAAAATGTGTCTTGATACACGTACCAATATCATTGTGTAAATATGCATCAAAGCATTTGTTGAAATTTAGTAAATCATGTCAGAAGAAGTTTAGTGTTTTCATGTGAGCACTAGTTTGTTGCTTACTTTTTAAACTGTAAACCTCAAAGAACCTTCAATGATGCAGCTTTTGCCTACATATCTTAACCTGGAAATCACATGCAAAAATGGCTAGAATGGAAACTTGTAATAAATGCTGCTGCATTGGGGTTTTTTGCACAGGTGTAGCATTTCAGATATATCTTTTATATAGAGAAATTACCTTTTAAAGGTAAAGAAGATATTCTCTTACACAGAAAACCTTTTTCAATAGTGCCTTTGTTAAAACGTCTTCATCAATAATGCCACATCTGACTTTGTAGCAAGTAAAAAGGACAATTATACAGTAATGCATTGAATACACAAGTTCATTCATGTGTAACAGCCACTGCCATTTTATACTGAATCTGGTGGGGTCAACATTCTTCTAAATTAATTACAGCCATTTAGCAATAACAATAAGTATAGTAGCCTATGACATTGCTCTGCTTGTGCTGCCTGCGTGGAAATGTTGCTGTTTCAGATGGCTGTTATGAATTCATTTCTGAGCATACAGCTTACACTTTACTATCCTCTTATTATTCAAGTCATGCTTACAATTCATGAGAGACTGAGCTAAGACCAACAGACCCATACTCAACACTGATTTTATAATGCAGCTCAAGCCAAATGCCAATAATGAGTGTATAAGGAAAAAACCTAACATCCTCCGCTCCTCTAGAGCTGCTAAATTCTATAAGCAACTAAATGTACAGCAGATGTTAAATGTGATTAGAGCGCCTGCTCACTGCTAATATTTGTCTGTAATGAGAATCTTATGAAAAGTTAAGATACAAAACAAGTGCAGGGAATTACTCATCTGTAAATCTCTCTCTCCTCCTCACAACACCAGAGAGATCACATTTGATAGAGTTTCTGCCTGGTTTTACACTGGAAATAGGAGTGGATTGAATAGGAGTCTATTACTTAAATTTTTCAAAATTATTTTTAGAATAATAAAAATAGTCTTCTTTAATGAGTAAAACTTAAATTGATAAATGAGACTGACCCAAATTTTTTTGGAAAGCATTCTAAGTATGCTGTCAAAAAAACAAAAATATATATTTAGAACCATTTGGACACAAACCTGTGCAATGTGCTCTAGGTTGACCCTGCTTGAGCAGAGAGCTTGGACCAGATGACCTACTGTGATGCCTTCCAAAATAACTGTTCTGTGACTCTGTGATTTTGCGAAATCCTAACTAGAATTTTAATAAAACCACTCATAAAGGAATCATCACTGAATTTTTGATACTGGAAAGGCCAGAATTTGGTGAATGATTTAGCACACAGCATTGCTTGTCAGACCTCTTTTGAAGACGTTGTGCCCTATGCCTCAGCGGTGCTGATGTATCCATATGACTTTTTGGAGTGAAATCATCTCACATCTCAAGTATGGACTGGGATGGACAGCTCATACTGGAGACAATTCACAGGCAGCAGTTACACAAAAGTCGAGTCATTCAGTCCTCACAGACTACCCAGGCAAACTGAGTTCAATAAAACATGGGACCTTTATGTGAGTAACAGCTGAGGGAAAACTGAATCTGTGTCCACAAAGCCTGCTCTGTGCTTTGTTCTGTAATGTATTTATACACATTTGTGCTTATGTCTGACAGTTTTCAAAAAACCTCATGTTTTTCCAGCCACCTATCCCATTGCATAAAATAAGCTTTACAGCTTTTTGATTTTTTTTTCCAGATAAAGGTAATTAGTTAGGAATTATACACAGGCATATTTATATTTTGTTTACGTACTCTACTACAACAAAACCAAAGATTCTTCCTCTATGCAGACAAAGCCATAAACAGCCCATTTTAAAAAAAAACTACATGAATATCAAGCAGGAAAATTGGAAATTGTACAATGTAATTAAGAGCCATTTTGTATTTTTAGACATATTTTTATTCATAGAGAAACTAAGTAACTGAAGCCCACAGCAATAAAGCACAAGGACAGCATAAAATTAGATTCAAACAACCTTTGTGCAGGCTGAGCCAAAGAGACATGTTGTGTACACATTTTTGCAAAAAGGCAGGATTTGACTGTTACAGTAATTTATTCTTCATTACAGAAAAACTGTCTATAATGAATGTCACACAAAGCAAGCTGAATGCTCTTTGGGGGAGGATCCTCAACCTAAATTAATCACTTATAAAACCCTTTGCACAAAGACATTCTTGCTGCCTACTGGCAACTTTAAAGGCATATCCCAATCTGATTCCAGACAAACATACTGGAAGGTCTCCCAAGATTTACTGATGCGTCAAAATTACAATTATTACTTTTCAAAAGTACATTTTGCATATATGTATAGATACATCTCAAAATTCTATTTTAGCTTGAATGGCTACAATTAATTATAATTACCTGCCTGCCAAGGTAGTTTCCTTGATACTGAAGAAATCATTCTGATATTGCTGCATATGCAAATTCTTCATTAAATTCTATAGAATATGAAATTTCTTTTTAAAATAAATAAACAGGATAAAAAATTAATTGTTTTAACTAGCTTATTTTCAAAAAAACTGTGAAAAAATTCAGGTTATTCCCTATATTATTTTGGATTTACACATAATTTTAAACTCTAGCATCACAATTTCTTGTCACTGTCACAGGGTAACTCTGTTCCTGTAGTGGTGAGATTAGATTTCTCACAATTGCTTTATTCAGCCATGTAATGAGTAATCTGAAATGATTTACAAAAATGTGGTCCAATCTACAAATCAAAATATATCATTCTAACATGAGAAAGGTCCTGAAATAATCAGAGATCATCCACTACTGATCCACTCTTTCTCCATGGAGATGTCTAACAATGAATGCCGGTTGGAAATGGAATGAAGGTCCATTCCTTGTGATCCCATGACTAAAGTAATTTGTAGAAGCACAGTTTTAAGTATGAATCATCTACATTTTTTTAAAGTGTACATTATATATGCCCCATTACCCAATTTAATTACACTTAATTTATTTCATAGATTCACATATTTTTCAGTGCCTCATTCCATCATAAATTGTATCTTAAGGAAGTAAAACTACCTCTAAGATGTCTGTACACTGAAGCCACCTTTTCCTTCATAAAGATAACAGCTTCTCCTTCCTCACTGATAGGTGGTGTTCAGTTTTATTACCATAGAAGAAAAGGTTATTAGTGTCTACTTTAGACTGCCCTTGAAACCACAACTCTCTTGAAAATTTATTTTCAAGCAGAATAACATTCTTCTATTAGATTAAAGGTAACTGTCCAGGCTTTTTAATATAATTTTTTTAAACAACTCTTTCAGCATGACATTGCATAAATGTTCATGTAATCTTTGGAAACTGTAGTTACATGCCTTATTTCAAATCAGTGACAGTTTCTCTAATAAAGTTTTTCTTTAAAGAGCAGACTGTCTCTTTCTCAGCAAGTCTTTTTGCAATTAAATTTTCTAAATAAGTAGTAAATGTCTCCTAGTAGATAAGCTTCATTTTTACTGTCACATCTTGTGGCTGTATTTAGAAGGATTTTTACCAAGGGAAGGGTGTCTGGGTTTATAGAAGACATTAAGATACAGTAGCTACATGCAAAGCGCAGACAAAGAAAGAGAGATTTTCTGCTTTGTTTTGGGAAAGGAGAGATTTATAGGAAAGAAAATATCTCTGCTTTTTCAAACTATGCCATATTTCCTTTCCCCTGCCCCCATCCCAATGTCTCCCTGCATTTTGACTTTAAGAGCACCTTTAGAATTTTACACATCATGCAGGTCCTTGTTGAGGGCTGTCTCAGACCCAAGAATTGTTTTTCAGTCTGAAAGGATATTAAACCCTGATTTGTACAATGAGCTTCCTAGAACTTTCTCTCAGGCTCCAAATCCACAATCAACCACGTAGAGTCCAGCAACATCTCACAAGGAGAAGGACAGCACTCTTCTTAACCTACATTCTCCTAGTTTTCTTCCACCCTCATATATCAAGTGTATATGATGACCTTCATTCACCTTCATTTCATTGCTTCTCCCCAGACATTCTATACAAGTTGATGACTCATAACAGCATCAAAAGGAAAAGAAAGAATTGGGGTTTTTTGTTAGGCTGGACAGTCAAAATAGAAGGCTAATAGGAGGACAAAAGTCTATTCAATACTTGTGGCACACAGTGTAGTTTTGATTCAAGTGGCATGTTTCACACTTGTCAGAAATAATTCTTCTGGGTTTTTGCCTTTTTTTTCCAAAGTTTTAAAAGATTTCATGTGAAGATTTTGAAAATTGTCTTAAATCCAACTTCAGATAGTTAACATTGCATTTAAAATAACTGTCCATCATATAAATGTGCTTATATTTGCATACAAGTTTTCAAACAACAGGCAATAGCTGCATCCAGGCAGCAAAGATGTTTCAGTAACGACAACAGAAAACTTAACACGGAGGAAAATGCAATAAACACACTTCTTTTCCTTGCCCTCCACTTACATTTAACAACTCAAATATTCCCCTCTTATACTAGTCCTTTAAAACAGGCAGGAAGACAGAATAAATCCTCTCATGTAAACCTCCTTTATTCCTTTGATTTCAAAGTACTCTTCAAAGTACTTGCCCAACTCACCAACGCATTTAAGCTCAGATCAGTTACTCCGCCTGGGGGTTCAGAAGGAAGTGTTGGCAAGTAAGAAAACACAGTAGGAAATGCCTTTGCTAAGGCATGAACCTTTGAAGTTTCTGATACACTATTGCTATCAGCTGTCCTTTCTTATCACACTCTTCTTATAAAGGCCTCCCTTGCTCTCAACATTTTTCAGACTCCAGTGTCTCTGCCATCCAAATTATTTTAAAAGTCATAAGGAGTGTACTGAGCGTAAACTAATTTGTAGATAATTATGTGTGTTTTTACACCATAAGCAATACACACTTAAAATTTACATTAATAGTTTTGCTGCCCTGGATTCTGCTGAAATACAAGGTAAAATTGGATAGTGCAGTAGTCCACAGTGCATTATTTAGCATTAACTTACACCATCCTTACAATTAGGAGCAATTAGTCTGTTGCACATATCTGTGATTTTTAACTAGATTCTTCTTTTTTTTCTTTCTCTCTCACATTCTCAGAAAGCTTCTCCTTTTCTGCTGTAAACTGGATATGAGTTGAATTTAAGTTATCTCAGAACTCACCCTGAAAAAGGAAACACAAACCAGATTTCCCACAGTGTATTTTACCAGGGAGAAAATCTTTGTGAAGTGAAGGGTGGTAAACATAATGGCCAGAGTCTAACCGAGGAGACATTTCTACTTGGAAAAAGCTTGTAAAATTAATTAGATCTTGACTATTTTTTCCTCTGCAGCTTACATAAAAAAGAGCATGGATGTGTTCATAGAGCCTGCTATGGCATCCTAGATAGAAGAATTTATTTTCTCTCTTTCACTGCATCAGATGCATCTTCATTAAATTGTGCTCTTTTCTGAACACGTTATTACTTTTTCAGTCATTACAGAAACAGAGCTTGTGCTGCAAAGTTCTATTTTGTGTTTAACAAACCATAAAACCAGACCCATTATTGTGTGTTCCTGTCTTTGAATCTATTTATGTGGAGGCATCCTTGAACTTAAAATTAAAGTAGAGAGGCATTTTTTATGTTTATTAAAGGCTGTCTTTTCCTTTGGCTTTATTCACACCCTGTTTAAACAGGGTATTAATTCTCGATAGGGAATCAGCCACACAACAGCGATTAGATTGCAAAATGGAAGATAAGTCAGAGAACCAACTCAAAAAGTTCAGGCTAAGAGGTGACCCAAGGAAGACACAGGATTGTCATTTGATGTGGTTATGTCACAAGCGACTGGAGAGGAAATGCTCAGAAGCACCATGCTAATACAAATCAAATTTCAAAATTGTTACAATAGTTCCCTGTAAGTGCTGGTATTTGCTAAAAGCTTCCCACATCATATTCATAACATTCCTGCAAGTTTAACAGAAAAAAAAATGTTCATTCCCTTGCCCAGAAAAAAATAAACAACAAAACAAGCCCACTCAAAGAGATTGCAGAAATACTTTGTTATGTTTTAGAGGGATGAAGCACCTCTCCTGTTAAGAAAGGCTGAGAGAGTTTGGGCTACTTAAGCATGGAGAAAAGAGGGCTCCTGGGAGATCTCTCAACACTTTCCAGTATCTGAAGGGTGCTTGCAAGAAGGCTGGAGAGGGACTTTTGACGAGGGCATGTAGTGAAGCGATGAGGCGGAAAGCTGAAGGAGGGTGGGGATCGGTGAGGTACAAGGAAGAAATTGTTTGCTCTGGAACAGATTGTGCAGGGAAGCTGTGGATGCTCCATCCCTGGAAGTGATCAGGCTGGACGGGGCTCTGGGCATTCTAGTTCAGTGAGAGGTGCTCATGGCAGAGCAGTACAATTGAGGTGATCATTAAGGTCCCTTACCACTCAAGCTGTTCTATGATTCAATGATTTACAGCACAAGAAAGAATAGGAAACTCCAGATTTCTATGTCCATGATTAAATATTATTTCAAAATTATTCATCAACCAGCTTGAAACCCTAGGAAAAAGCTTTCAGGGAAACCCTATGGCAAGGGAGGCTGGAAAGGTTAAGGAAATTTCATTTAATTCTTGTAGTTAAAGAGAGCTGTTAAAAGATAAAGAGTACCCTAAGAGCTTAACTTAACTGTAAGTGCTTTAGATTGACATCACAACATCATTTTCTCTCACAGAACCTTGTCCTAGCCTTAAAAATAGATATAGTGTTTTATTAACCAATTTAACTTTGACTATTTAAAGTATTTCTAACATTTTCACATGCAGTTAAGTCAGATTAAGAAATGTGAACTATAGAAAAGCACTGAAATGTGTAAGGAGAACTGTGATGTTTAAACATTGAATAAACTTATGTCTTTCACAAAAAAAGGAAAAACTAAAAAAATATGTTGCTTTTCCTTTTGTTCCAGACATCTATTCCAGTTACATTTTTAAAAAATTGTAATCTTTGCTGCTGCTTCTTGCTTTTGCTGTTTCTGATAAACACCGAAGGAATAATTATGGTCTGCACTTTTGAAAAAAACTTTGTAATTTAGAATTCATTACACAAAATGATTACTATGGTCACTCGTGGCTGATGGTTATGATGGAGCTGGAGTGATCTTGCAAACACAACTGTCAACCTCAAACTCTCAACAAAGTCAACAAAACTACACAGACAGGATAATGCATTAAAACATAATCATTTTCAAAGTCAAGGTCAGAATTAAGAGGCAGATTCTAGAAAATAATTTTTCTTGAATTTGTATCCATGCAATTGACTATTGTTAATAGTGATGTGCATGTAACAAGTCATTATAGATTATTTTCTTTAAAATGAAAATAAGGATAATTCAAGAGTCATCTTCCCAGCAACTGAAAACACTGTTTTTCCATCTCTACCTCAACAAAAATGTTCTGTGCTTAAAAAATGTCCTGTTTGATCTAAATGGCAAGCAGTTGTATTGAGTTTTATTTGTGACACTTTAAAATCAAACATCTCCTCAAAAATATTTCAGATTTTGTTCCTCCCTTCCCTGATTATCCAACCAAGTGTATTCACCTTAATTTAATAATGCTTGCAAATAGTTTTTTCATCCCATGAAGCCTCACATGGAGGGTTTGATTCAGTCTTCCAACTAATATTCAGTAGTCATAATTACAACAGATTTATTTTCCAAACTAGTGAAGGCAGAGAATGAGTTTCCTTGGTGGTTCCTTCCCCCTCCCCATTTTTCTCTTTTTTTTTCTTTCTTTCTTTTTAGTGTGATTGTGTGAAACAGCAGAAAGCTTTTCTGAAAGCCTCTCAGTTTTTGACCTGTCTTGAATCTGTCTCACTTGGCTACAGATGGCCTATCAAATCCATCAAGTCCTGATTGGAATAGATTACTAAATTGTTGGAGCACTGGGATTAGGCCCATCTGTCTGCAGGAAGCTCTGTAATCATGATGAGAGGTTATTGTTGCCTGGGAGATGAAAAGCAGCAAACCATGCTGCACTAAAGGATCAGCCAAGGCTTTCCATAAAGTAAAGGAGATGGAAAAGCAATCCTATTATGCTGAATCCTGAGAACACCAGCAGGGTGCTGTAAATATTCTTGAAATACTGCTTCAATGGACATACATCTTTTTAGGATGTTGTTCTGTGAAAAAGAAAGGTTTAAATATAAGCCAAATTTTTCCCTTTCATTGCGAGAGGATGTCATCACAGTTTAAGAGAGCTGGAAATTTTGGTTTCCAGGCTGAATGCCTGCCTGATTGCCAGTAGTCTTGAAGTTGAGCAGCTGAATGAGGATGAAAGCAAAGGTTGCCCTTGTCCTACTCACCAAAAGCAAGTGTAACCAGGCTGTAGAAGTACTTGGCAAGTGAATTGACCATGTTTAATTAATTTCTGAATTTAAAATCTTATGATTTCTTAGGTTAGATCTCTGAAAGTACAAAAAATATAATTGCAGGTAATGCTGAGGTTCTTCTGACTTCATTCTGTTACATTTTTGGAGTTTTCAGTTGTTGTCTGAAACAAACCAAAGTTCCATGAAATTTTGAAACTCTATCAATCCAAGGAGTTATGAAAATATTTTTAGAAGTTTGAATGGAACATAAGAAAATCTAGTTCAAGTTTCTGCTGTGTCTTCTTCAGCAGAGAGATCTGGAAAGAAAAGTCATGCTCTTGCAGTCATCAGAAGGCACACAGCAAGGACCCATTCCTCTCCCTTGCTCCTTGCTTCAACACTCCCACCAGCATGAGAGACCTGATTACCCTCCAACAAAAACTCTTATGATCAGGTCTATGATACTTTAATTCTCACAAATAGTTAATTTAGCAATTCAGGAAAAAGAGAAAAAAAAATGCTTTGGGTTTGTTTTCCACTTTTCGTTTAGTTAAGCATTGTCTCTTAATTTACGAATACTCTTTCCCCAAGAGATGATGGATATCTTACCATCCCCTTGAGCAGTGCTTGGACTTGCTCTCATCTCTTTAAGAAGTTATTCTATTTGCACTTTAAAATTATAATCCCTATGCACTCAATATAGCTATATGATTTTTATGGGTAACAGTGTATATGTGTATTATAAAGATTGTTGGTTGTTTTTAAGAGAAAGACTAAGGTATGTGAAGATTTTGGGTGGCTTTTTTTGCTAAGTTAAAAGCAAAAGAACTTTGTAAATTGCCTTTGCAATTACTTTAATGAAGGTTCATTTTATGCCACTGCTTAGAACAAATTGTCTCCATACATTCTAATGTTGAATTTTAAGAAAATATAAAAAAAAAAAAAGGAAAAAAGATACACTTTACATGTTTGGTAAAGTTTTACACATTGCCTCAGACTCCTCACCGAAAATTTGAGCTTAAGATCACATCTGATATTATTGTTATTTTTCACTTTCCACCAGTTAAATCCTTTTTTTTTTTTAGAATGCAGATAAAATTTAATGGTTTTATTTTTACACATGCATGTTTGATATTTGTAGATTCAAAACATAAAGCATATAAAACCTGTTTTGAACTTTTAAATCTGTTTAAAAATTTTCAAGTTGAACTGCATTTCCCCATTTTGGAGTGAGTGATATAACACAGGGTAAATAACAAATAAACCATCTCAGCTGCTATAGACAGCAGTGTATTAAGGTGTTAAAGCATAAGTTTTATTAAACAATACTTAAATTGTATCTTTTTTATAACATAAAATGTGCATAGGTTCTTTTTATAGGGGAAAATTTATGACACTCACAGGGAAAGGAAAATCGTCAAATAGCATGGGCTGGAAAGGAACAGGTCACAAATATTGGTAAACAAAGCAGTTTTAGTGTTCCCTCTGAAGTGCCTGTTGTAGTCGTCATCTCTCCTGCTGCAGAATGCATGTAGGATGCACAGGTCTCCAGCAAGCTGAGCTTCTCCTTCACTAACCAGCCTACAGGATGGTCAAGCACAAACTCTGTGACTTTAAGTTCTTATGGTCCCCACAGCAGCTAAGCAAGAAGAACACCAAAAATACTGATTTTCTCAATTTTCTCAATTTTCTCAGATTTTCTTAATTCAAAAATCTCTCTCTTTACTTCAGGGCTTGCCTGATTTAAAAAAAAAGAAAAAAAAAGAATTGCATATAGGAGAAGGAGCGGGAAAACAAAAGATATAAGGTGGTAGGTAAAAATCTATTCTTGGTTATCTCTGGATGCGTCACTTAAAGTAACGATAAATCAGAACCTTTCTCTCCATTACTACTCTTAACAATATGAGTCATGGCACACACCCTTCCTTGTCCTATGAAAGATGCACAGGTTCTCACAGGACCCACTTACCAAATTTACAATTATATTTTACAAATATGACCCTATTATCTAGTTTAAGTCCATTGTCTCTTACTACTATGTCTGTTCCAGCACC
Organism: Malurus cyaneus samueli; assembly: GCA_009741485.1. Taxonomy (NCBI): domain Eukaryota; kingdom Metazoa; phylum Chordata; class Aves; order Passeriformes; family Maluridae; genus Malurus; species Malurus cyaneus. The sequence goes on along the minus strand of CM019236.1, from coordinate 53,768,846 downwards.
TCTCCAACACACTTGGAAAAAAACAGGCAACTAAGATAAGGAACAGATTTTTTATATTTTAATTTCCAGGTGATGATATGATAATCAATGATTTGGTATTACTTCCAGATTTCTGATTTTTGAAACTGCTGGTCAAAACCATGAACGTGTAGTCCTTCAACGTTGTGATAGATTTCTACCTTATAATAACAGGAAATATGTCATGTGAAGGTACTATTTTCCCTATATCTTTTAGTTAAAAAATATTAGGTATAGTTTCTTAATATGATATAGTGAATGCACAATATAACTACCTTATAAATAGTATTCTACACGTCATAAGAAGAAAAAGGGAAGCAAAGTGCCATATCTTAAATGTTTGGCAGAAATCTTTAAATAATTTTTACTGCCTGTGAAAAATAAAGTATTGGTATATTATTTTCTCCTACACCTATTTCTTTTGCAATAAAATAATGTGTATTGTACTTTGTCTATTATGTGTACTTTTCATGTTGGTCAGAGGCTTTAATTTTCCACTTTTAATTTAAATGCCATAACTGCACTGTAGTAGGTTAAGACCGATTAACAAGTGCGTATAATTGTGGCTTCAGTAGTGGAGCATGTTTCACAGTTGCAAAAAATGCATAACCTTGAAAATAATAAAGCTGTGCCCTTTCTCTGTGATAAAAGGATCATTTCAAATTGGTTCATTTCCTTGGCAGAATGAAATAAAAGGCTTCCTTTAACAAAGAATACTTCCCAAAAGGCTGCTGGAGGAAGTCTCTTTGACTAGATAACACTGCACCAATCAAAAAATCAAAGAAGGTGAAAGCAAAATTCTAGGCAATCTTCCCCTTTTAACCTCATTCTATATTCTATCATGTGTAATAGAATAAAATAGAAGAAAGAAAAAACTATGTATTTTTGCCAATATTTAGAAAAATTAAGATTTTTGTGAAATGAGTAAGTTGGCAAACAGGAAAGACATATTGTATCCTCCTAATTAAATATTCTATACCTCAGCTTCTGTTTTCTCAGTTCCAATACCGCTCATGGACAATAACAATAAACTATAATCTTGATTCTCTTACTCTTGATTAGTGGTGAATTCAGTCTTATTCAAATGCCTTAAGGTTGGTGAGGAGTCGTAAGGAGAAGAAAGAGATTCAAAGGCATGAGGTGATCTCAGGCAGGGGAGGAGCTGTGCTTTAAAGCCCCGGTTCTGCGCTCCATGGATGTGTGCAATAGCAGGATGCTCTGTGTCTTACCTGTTGGGTGTTCCTGGCAGGCTGGGACCCTCCAGCTTGGAGCAAAATGTGCCAGGGCAGCATCATGCATGGACACACATCCTGCTTGGTCAGGAGCAGCAGAACACATTCACACACTCCAAAGGTTCACTCAACAGCTTGGCAAGAAAAAGCACCCGGGAATACAGAGCTAAGCACATTTCCTGTCTCCAAACAGAAGGGAGAACAGTTCTTATTGCCCCACCCTGTACCCTGTACTGTCACCCTCTACTGCCTCTTCTCAGCCACTGACAAAGCTCCTCAGCCTTCCCTCTCTTTGGAAACTTTTATTATTGAGAAGAACTGTTCCTTTTGTGTAGAGAATTGCTGAATCCTTTTATCTAAGGACAAGTTTCAACCCAATAGTCAGATTGACAACAAAAAAATTAGAGAAATCACATTTTGTAGGAATAGAGTGGTGGTTACATACAAGATATGTCTGATTTTGTTCTAGATTAATATTTGATGAGAGGAACATCACACGGTTTTCTAGATATAGGTGTTTTCAGGACTTTGAGGCAGAACAAACACTGAGCCAGGTGCTTCTACAGAGTCATCAACAGATCAGGCAGGAGTAATTATATGCATAGACAATCGCTGAGTAGAAAGGAAGTTTGGGATGTGTAAGTAAACGAATATGGAGCAAAAAATAATTTATTAACAATCTTTGGGGAAAAAAAAAAAAAAAAAAAAAAAAAAAAGACCAGAACATAGGTTACTAACTACTATTTTTCTAAGCATATTTACATTGGACTAATTCAAAATGACTCCTCCAATCCACTGTTTCAAAATGCATTACACTTTGATTTATTAAAACACTTAGTACATTAAAAATGTGGTTGAATTGATTAGTAAAAATGTTATGTTTCCTATGCAAGGTTCCTCTTGTACAGGTGTACCCAAGCTGAACAAATGAGGTTTTAATAATCCTCAGGTCCATATGTAATTAACACAATAACAGTCTTAGCACATTTAATTTAAATGTCAAATACAGTCCCATTTTAAAATACTACCTTCCAAACAATGCATCCTAAGCATCAAAATGTTCCTATTGTGAATATGATTTCTTCTTCTAAACATTTTCTGGGAAAACAGATAAAAAGAAAAAAAGATCAGTCCTTGAGAAGTTAAACCACTGTTTACATACTACGAGTTTTATTGTGCATGGGGATTGCTGCATTCATGTCAGCACTTTTTTTAGACACAAAAAACCAAATAAATATAACCTTGGTTGAATCATGCTCAGAGCCAATCAACCAATATATAAACAGATTCAGCTGCTGCACTCACTCTCATGATTTTAACATCATAATTTTAATCTTTTGACCCACGGGTGAAATTAAAGCTTATTCTTAGTGACATTTTGGAAAGTGAAAATGGGAGACAGTATTTTTGGAATTTGGGTTTTTACAATCCTGTCTTTTGCACCTATCCTGGTTTCTGCAAGAGACCATTTAAGCTTACAGTCTGAAGCCTGTCTAAATGTTGCAATTAAAAGTGGGAATAAGTTATGAGCAATAAAAAAAGTAAATAATATCCAGTATGAAAGTAGAACTAATTATAAAGCGGTTGCTTGATTAAAGTGTTTATACTGAAAAGTATTAAAAGGATTAGTCTAAAGCATTACATCCTGCAGCACAGAATTACTATGCAGGATTTAGACACTCAAATTAATTCAGGTGCACCAAACAATTATATGGAAAAGGAATACTCGATCCAGCTAATGGCCACACTAGTCCACCAAGCTAATTTATATTCATGAACCTATTGACCTCTCTGCACGCTCACAAAAGGACAGTTCTAATTCTAATGTGTGCTTCCAAGGCTGTCTCCATCCACTGAATCTAATCACAGCTGACTTCAGTGAGGAGACAACAATGGCCAACATTTTGCACCAAAGAAATGTTTCCTGAAGGACAGATGTCTCTTAGGTCTCTGTGTACACAATGGTCTAAATTATGATCCCAGATGAAACAATGAATCATTGCCATGGGAGAAGCCTCTAAATGCACTTTTGAGAGGAGGAGCAACTGCAGAGCATGCACACATAGTACAAAAACAAACAAGCAAACAAATGAGAACATACAAACAAAAACAATCAGACAAGCCCTATCACCAAAGAATAAAACAAACAACCACACACAAAAAGACCCAACCCAAAAATAACCCAAAGCAAACCAACCAACCAAAGGACAACCAGCTTAATAAGAAAAATTCCCAAAACTAAAATCCAAAGTTACACTAGATAGTTATGGGGAAGAGTGTAGAGGGTGCTCTGAACTGGAGAAAAAAGTAAAGAAAGAGATGCAAGAAATAGATATCTCTAGTTTGTAACTCCTACCTATACACACCAAAGCAAATTAAAGCATTAAAATAAAGTAATATGTGGTGCAAGGATAAACTTAATGACACAGCGTTTTCAAAAGCAGCATCATAAATGGGATCAGGCTGCTTTAATAACAACCCTCAGGTGGATGTGTGACCTTGTGGAAGGATGTTTGCTGAAGTCATAAGCAAATAAAGAGCAAGAGTTTATTCCAGAAAGAACTTACAAAGCCTGCTTTCAGGGTTCAGGTCCTTAGCAATCTCAAATAATCTTTATCAAGCAAATAGAAAAACAAACAAAACCATTTAAGATTGATTTTATATAACCATCAAATGGCAAAGACACCCCTGGATAAACAAATAAAAATCCTACATCCACTTTACAGCTAAATCCTAAAAAGATGAAGAAAACTTTGCAGAAAAAAATATTGATTCTATTTGGAAGGGTGAGGTAGAGACTCAGAAATTAAGGAACCCCTAAACTCAGAAATTAAGGAACCAACAGAGAGAGAGTGATAAAATAAACCCTTCATCCTGATCTGTCTATCATTGGGTTTATTCCCATGGGACCTCATGTGTGACAGTTTAACAATGGAAAGAGAAACAAGCATCTGTAGGCCTCAAAATCCTTTTGTTGGATAAAGTTTTTTTTTTTTTTTTTTTTTTTTTTTTTTTTTTTTTTTTAAATCCTGACACAGTACTTAACCATCTTATGGCTCTGAAATAAAATTACATGGTTTTCAACAGCACAAAAATAATTAAGTTTCAGTACTCTTTATTTTGTTACATGATGAAAAATGCCTAGCATGTCTTTGCTTGAATGCATTGGGTCATCTTCAGGTTCAAGGTTTCAGATTCTCAAACCATGAGACAATTAAGCCCTTAGTGCTCTAGTATGTACTCTTCTGAAAGCTTTCTTACTGCTGGAGAATGTCCTCAAGCTTCTCTTCAGATGATTCCCCCTTTTGTAATTCTTCTTCTTAAAGAGAGAAGAGGTATTATGAAAAAGATCAGAGGTAAAACCACTTATTTTTAAATTGTCGGTAATAATCTCACTTTTTAGATCACCTGTGCAACAGTGAACTTTTTTGATCCTTACAGTTCTCTTTTCCGTTATGTTTGTGCTCTTTTGGATTCTTAGCCACCACCACAATAAAAACACTTGGGAATAAGGCTTTCATTGCACAGCAAATCCAGCTTACTTTGCTTGTGGTAGTCCTCTGAATCTCTGTCTATCATGTGCCACGCTGTGTCACCAATATTATTTTTTTTTTAGTTTCTCTGCAGCTGTGCTTCTCACTCTCTGCAAGACTTGGCTTCTGTACCTCTCATCAGCAATACTTTGTAGTCCCTGAAAATATGTGTTAATATTACATAGTTCTCATAGCAACCCTCCCAGTCCTCTGGATTACTGTGCTGCATTCAGCCTCGTCTATTTAATTCAAAACTGCTGAATATATCACATTCTGCACAGAGCAAAATAAGGCAAACGCTAAAGGTGGCAACCTTCAGATTATCTTCCATTTACTGACTCATGTTTCTAGCAGATATAGGACAAGCAGTACGTGAAATTCCCTTTGGGAACCTTCTTTCAATTACCTTTTGCGTTTCCAGACAGTACGAGCTCTGACAGAGCTTTTAATTGTTCTACTCTTCTGCCTGGGGTACTTTTTAAAATTACTTTTCATTCCTGATACCATGCAACCAAAAACCAGTTTCCTTTTCCTTGTTTAAGCATTCTAAGAAAGGTGTTAAAAGACAAGGTCACGGAGGACAGCTATCAAAGGCACACAGTTATCTCTTTCCCAGACTAAAAGCTGAAGAGAATTAATTTATAGCCACAGTGCTCTTGGTAGCATCTTGAGGTCTTCTATTCAATTCGTTACAGATTTTGGAGTTGTCAGTTTGTTGGTATTAAACAAACCAAAGTTCCATGAAATTTTGAAACTCTATCAATCCAAGGAGTTATGAAAATTATTTTTAGAAATTTGAATGGAACATAAGAAAATCTAGTTCAAGTTTCTGCTGTGTCTTCTTCAGCAGAAGAGATCTGGAAAGAAAATCATGCTCTTGCAGTCATCAAGAAGCGCACACAGCAAGGACCCATTCCTCTCCCTTGCTCCTTGCTTCAACACTCCCACCAGCATGAGAGACTGATTACCCTCCAACAAAAACTCTATGATCAGGTCTATGATACTTTAATTCTCACAAATAGTTAATTAGCAATTCAAGGAAAGAGAAAAAAAAATGCTTTGGGTTTGTTTTCCACTTTTCGTTTAGTTAAGCATTGTCTCTTAATTACGAATACTCTTTCCCAAGAGATGATGGATATCTTACCATCCCCTTGAGCAGTGCTTGGACTTGCTCATCTCTTTAAGAAGTTATTCTATTTGCCACTTTAAAATTATAATCCCTATGCACTCAATATAGCTAATATGATTTTTTATGGTAACAGTGTATATGTGTATTATAAAGATGTTGGTTGTTTTTTAAGAGAAAGACTAAGGTATGTGAAATTTGGGTGGCTTTTTGCTAAGTTAAAAGCAAAAGAATTTGTAAATTGCCTTTGCAATTACTTTAATGAAGGTTCATTTTATGCCACTGCTTAGAACAAATTGTCTCCATACATCTAATGTTGAATTAAGAAAAAATAAAAAAAAAAAAGGAAAAAAGATACACTTTACATGTTTTGGTAAAGTTTTACACATTTGCTCTCAGACTCCTCACCGAAAATTTGAGCTTAAGATCACATCTGATATTATTGTTATTTTTCACTTTCCACAGTTAAATCCTTTTTTTTTTTTAGAATTGCAGATAAAATTTAATGGTTTTATTTTTACACATGCATGTTTGAATTATTTGTAGATTCAAAACATAAAGCATATAAACCCGTTATACTTTAAATCTGTTTAAAAATTTTAAAGTTAACTGCATTTCCCATTTTGGAGTGAGTGAATATAACACAGGTAAATAACAAATAAACCATCTCAGCTGCTATAGACAGCAGTGTATTAAGGTGTTAAAGCATAAGTTTTATTAAACAATACTTAAATTGTAATCTTTTTTTAACATAAAATGTGCATAGGTTCTTTTTAATAGGAAAATTTATGACACTCACAGGAAAGGAAAATCGTCAAAATAGCATGGGCTGGAAAGGAACAGGTCACAAATATGGTAAACAAAGCAGTTTTAGTGTTCCTCTGAAGTGCCTGTGTAGTCGTCATCTCTCTGCTGCAGAATGCATGTAGATGCACATGGTCTCCAGCAAGCTTGAGCTTCTCCTTCACTAACCAGCCTACAGGATGGTCAGAGCACAAACTCTGTGACTTAAGTTTTATTGGTCCCCACAGCAGCTAAGCAAGAAGAACACCAAAAATACTGATTTTTCTCAATTTCTCAATTTTCTCAGATTTTCTTAATTCAAAAATCTCTCTCTTTACTTCAGGGTCTTGCCTGATTTAAAAAAAAAGAAAAAAAGAAGAATTGCTATAGAGAAGGAGCGGGAAACAAAAGATATGGAAGTGGTAGGTAAAATTCTTTCTTGGTATCTCTGGAGCGTCACTTAAAGTAACGATAAATCAGAACCTTTCTCTCCATTACACGCTTAACAATATGAGTCATTGGCACACACCCTTCCTTGCCTATGAAAGATTCACAGGTTCACAGGACCCACTTACCAATTTACAATATATTTTACAAATATGACCCTATATCTAGTTAAGTCCATTGTCTCTTACACTATGTCTGTTCCAGCACCTTCCAAACACTTGGAAAAAAAGCGCAACTAAGATAAGGAACAGATTTTTTATATTTTATTTCCAGGTGATGATATTGATAATCAATGATTTGTGTATTACTTCCAGAATTTTCTGATTTTTGAAACTGCTGGTCAAACCATGAACGTGTAGTCCTTCAACGTTTGTGATTTCTACCTTAATAATAACAGGAAATAGTCATGTGAACGGACTATTTTCCCTATATCTTTTAGTTAAAAATATTAGGTATAGTTTCTTAATATGATATAGTGAATTGCACAATATAACTACCTTATAATAGTATTCTACACGTCATAAGAAAAAAGGGAAGCAAAGTGCCAATCTTAAATGTTGGCAGAAATCTTTAAATAATTTTTACTGCCTGTGAAAAATAAAGTATTGGTATAATTATTCTCCTACACCTATTCTTTTGCAATAAACTAATGTGTATTGTACTTTGTCTATTATGTGTACTTTTCATGTTGGTCAGAGGCTTTAATTTTCCACTTTTAATTTAAATGCCATAACTGCACTGTAGTAGGTTAAGACCGATTAACAAAGTGCGTATATTGTGGCTTCAGTAGTGGAGCAATGTTTCACAGTTGCAAAAAATCATAACCTTGAAAAATAATAAAGCTGTGCCCTTTCTCTGTGATAAAAGGATCATTTTCAAATTGGTTCATTTCCTTGGCAGAATGAAATAAAGGCTTCCTTTTAACAAAGAATACTTCCAAAAGGCCTGGCTGGAGAAGTCTCTTGACTAGATAACCTGCACCAATCAAAAAAGCAAGAGAAGGTGAAAGCAAAATTCTAGGCAATCTCCCCTTTTAACTCATTCTATTATTCTATCATGTGTAATAGAAAAAAATAGAAGAAAGAAAACATGTATTTTGCCAATTATTTAAAAAAATTAAGATTTTTGTGAAATGAGTAAGTGGCAAACAGGAAAAAAGACAATTGTACTCCTAATTATTATTTAACCTCAGCTTCTGTTTTCTCAGATTCCAAATACCGCTCAATGGACAATAACAATAAACTATAATCTTGATTCTCTTACTCTGATTAGTGGTGAATTCAGTCTTATCAAATGCCTTAAGGGTGGTGAGGAGTCTAGAGGAGAAGAGATTCAAAGCATGAAGTGATCTCAGGCAGGGGAGGAGCTGTGCTTTAAAGCCCGGTTTTGCGCTCCATGGATGTGTGCAATAGCAGGATGCTCTGTGTCTTACCTGTTGGGTGTTCCTGGCAGGCTGGGACCCTCCAGCTTGAGCAAAATGTGCCAGGGCAGCATCATGCATGGACACACATCCTGCTTGGTCAGGAGCAGCAGAACACATTCACACACCCAAAGGTTCACACACATGCTGGCAAGAAAAAGCACCGGGAATACAGAAGCTAAGCACATTCCTGTCTCCAAACAGGAAGGAGACAGTTCTTATTGCCCACCCTGTACCCATCTGTACTGTCACCCTCTACTGCCTCTTCTCAGCCACTGACAAAGCTCCTCAGCCTTCCTCTCTTTGGAAACTTTTATTATTGAGAAGAACTGTTCTTTTGTGTAAGAGAATTGCTGAACCTTTATCTAAGGAAAGTTTCACCCAATAGTCAGATTGACAACAAAAAAATTAGAGAAATCACATTGTAGGAATAGAGTGGTGGTTACATACAAGATATGTCTGATTTTATGTTCAGATTAATAATTTGATGAGAGGAAACATCACACGGTTTTCTAGATATAGGTGTTTTCAGGACTTTGAAGGCAGAACAAACACTGAGCCAGGTGCTTCTACAGACAAGTCACAACAGATCAGGCAGCAGTAATATATGCAGACAATCGCTGAGTAGAAGGAAGTTTGGGATTGTAAGTAAACGCAATATGGCAAAAAATAATTTATTAACAATCTTTGGGGAAAAAAAAAAAAAAAAAAAAAAAAAGACCAGAAATAGGTTACTAACTACTATTTTTCTAAGCATATTTACATTGGACTAATTCAAAATGACTCCTCCCAATCCACTGTTTCAAAATGCATTACACTTTGATTTATTAAAACACTTAGTACATAAAAATGTGGTTGAATGATTAGTAAAAATGTTATGTTTCTATGCAAGGTTCCTCTTGTACAGGTGTACCCAAGCTGAAACAAATGAGGTTTTAATATCCTCAGGTCCATATGTAAATAACACAATAACAGTCTTAGCACATTTAATTAAATGTTAAATACAGTCCCATTTTAAAATACTACCTTCCAAACATGCATCCTAAGCATCAAAATGTTCCTATTGTGAATATGATTTCTTCTTCTAAACATTTTCTGGGAAACAGATAAAAAGAAAAAAAGATCAGTCCTTGAGAAGTTAAACCACTGTTTACATACTACGAGTTTATTGTGCATGGGGATTGCTGCATCATGTCAGCACTTTTTTAGACACAAAAAAACCAAATAAATATACCTGGTTGAATCATGCTAGAGCCAATCAACCAATATATAAACAGATCAGCTGCTGCACTCACTCTCATGATTTTAACATCATAATTTTAATCTTTTGACCCCAGGGTGAAATTAAAGCTTATTCTTAGGACATTTGGAAAGTGAAAATGGGAGACAGTATTTTTGGAATTTGGGTTTTTACAAGCCTGTCTTTGCACCTATCCTGGTTTCTGCAAGAGACCATTTAAGCTTACAGTCGAAGCCTGTCTAAATGTTGCAATTAAAAGTGGGAATAAGTTATGAGCATATAAAAAGTAAAATAATATCCAGTATGAAAGTAGAACTAATTATAAAGCGGTTGCTGATATGTTTATACTGAAAGTATAAAAGGATTAGTCTAAAGCATTACACCTGCAGCACAGAATTACTATGCAGGATTTAGACACTCAAATTAATCAGGTGCACCAACAATTATATGGAAAAGGAATACTCGATCCAGCTAATGGCCACACTAGTCCACCAAGCTAATTATAATTCATGAACCTTGACCTCTCTGCACGCTCACAAAAGGTACACTTCAATTCTAATGTTGCTTCCAAGGCTGTCTCCATCCACTGAATCTAATCACAGCTGATTCAGTGAGGAGACAAATTGGCAACATTTGCACCAAAGAATGTTTCCTGAAGGACAGATGTCTCTTAGGTCTCGTGTACACAATGGTCTAAATTAGATCCCAGATGAAACAATGAATCATTGCATGGAGAAGCCTCTAAATGCACTTTTGAGAGAGAGCAACTGCAGGAGCATCAACCATAGTACAAAAAACAAAAGCCAACAATGAGAACAACAAACAAAAACAATCAGACAAGCCCTATCACCAAAGAATAAAACACAACCACACACAAAAAGACCCACCCAAAAATAACCCAAACAACCAACCAACAATAGGACAACCAGTTAATAAGAAAAATCCCAAACTAAACCAAAGTTACACTAGATAGTTATGGGGAAGAGTGTAGAGGGTGCTCTGAACTGGAGAAAAAAAAGTAAAAAAGAGATGCAAGAAAAGATATCTCTAGTTTTGTAACTCCTACCTATACACCAAAGCAAATTAAAGCATTAAAAAAAAGTAATATTGGGTTGCAAGGATAAACTTAATGACACAGCGTTTTCAAAAGCAGCATCATAAATGGGATCAGGCTGCTTTAATAACAACCCAGGTGGATGTTGTGACCTTGTGGAAGGATGGTTTGCTGAAGTCATAAGCAAATAAAGAGCAAGAGTTTATTCCAGAAAGAACTTACAAAGCCTGCTTTCAGGGTTCAGGTCCTTAGCAATCTCAAAATATCTTATCAAGCAAATAAAAACAAACAAAACCATTTAAGATTGATTTTATATAACCATCAAATGGAAAGACACCCCTGGAAAACAAATAAAAATCCTACACCACTTAAAGCTAAATCCCTAAAAAAAAGAAAATGAAGAAAACTTTGCAGAAAAAAATATTGTATTCTATTTGGAAGGGTGAGGTAGAGACTCAGAAATTAGGAACCCTAAACCTCAGAAATAAGGAACCAACAGAGAGAGAGTGATAAAATAAACCCTTCATCCTGATCTGTCTATCATTGGTTATTCCCATGGGACCTCATGTGTGACAGTTTAACAATGAAAGAGAAACAACATCTGTAGGCCTCAAAATTTTTGTTGGATAAAGTTTTTTTTTTTTTTTTTTTTTTTTTTTTTTTTTTTTTTAAATCCTGACACAGTATTAACCATCTTATGTCTCTGAATAAAATTACATGGTTTTCAACAGCAACAAAAATAATTAAGTTCAGTACTCTTTATTTTTGTACATGATGAAAAATGCCTAGCATGTCTTTGCTTGAATGCATTGGGTCATCTTCAGGTCAAGGTTCAGATTCTCAAACCATGAGACAATTAAGCCCTTAGTGGCTCTAGTATGTACTCTTCTGAAAGCTTTCTACTGCTGGAGAATTCCTCAACTTCTCTTCAGATGATCCCCCTTTGTATTCTTCTTCTTAAAGAGAGAAAGAGTATTATGAAAAAGATCAAGGTAAAACACTTATTTTTAAATTGTCGTAATAATCTCACTTTTGAGATCACCTGTGCACTGCATTTTTTGATCCTTACAGTTCTCTTTTCCGTTATGTTTGTGCTCTTTTGGATTCTTAGCCACCACCACAAAAAACACTGGGAATAAGGCTTTCATTGCACAGCAAATCCAGCTTACTTTGCTTGTGTAGCTCTCTGAATCTCTGTCTATATGTGCACCTGTGTCACCAATATTATTTTTTTTTAGTTCTCTGCACTGTGCTTCTCACTCTCTGCAAGACTTGGCTCGTACTCTCATCAGCAATACTTTGTAGTCCCTGAAAATATGTTTATATTACATAGTTCTCATAGCAACCCTCCCAGTCCTCTGGATACTGTGCTGCATTCAGCCTCGTCTATTTAATTCAAAACTGCTGATATATCACATTCTGCAAGAGCAAAATAAGGCAAACGCTAAAGGTGGCAACCTTCAGATTATCTTCCATTTACTGACTCATGTTCTAGCAGATATGGACAAGCAGTACGTGAAATCTCCCTTGGAACCTTCTTTCAATTACCTTGCGTTTCCAGACAGTACGAAGCTCTGACAGAGCTTTTAATTGTCTACTCTTCTGCCGGGGGACTTTTTAAAATACTTTTCATTCCTGATACCATGCAACCAAAAACCAGTTTCCTTTTCCTTGTTTAAGCATTCTAAGAAAGGTGTAAAAAGACAAGGTCACGGAGGACAGCTATCAAAGGCACACAGTTATCTCTTCCCAGACAAAAGCTGAAGAGAATTAATTTATAGCCACAGTGCTCTTGGTAGCAAACACACATCTTGTCTCGCAGCAAGTTTCCTAGAAGGAGAGGTAGAGGGAGCGGGTTTTCTTTCTGGTTGGAGAGTCTATCTAATCACAGTCTGCATCTCAGTCTACAGAAGACAGAGCCAGAATCTTCTCAGTCATGCACAGAAAATTAATCAGAGCAGCAGCAGTAACTATCAAACCAACTGAAAAAAAAAAATAGGTGGAGTTTTTGCCATGACAGAGGAACAGAGAATGAAGCACCTAAACAGGCTGGAGAAAGGTAGAGGTATTCAAACTGATCTGGACATAGTCCTGAGCAGCCTGGCCTAACCTTGAAGCAGGATTTTGGATCAGTAGATCTCTAGAGACTATTTAAATTTAAATATCCTATAAAAATCTAATAATTATACTTGATAGACCAAAGTTTTTCTTGATGAGATTATCTAAGTATAGAGGTCTTAGAAGGGACCTTAAAAGCTATCTGCTCTCTTTTTCCACCACAGTCCAGAACTTGTGATAATTTTTTTTTAATTTTAGATATTTGTCAGGTTTGCCCCTAAAGGAAATGGACGGAAAACCTTCCCCATATTTATATTGTTCTCCACTCATGGATTTACACAACCATTCCAACTACACTCCTCCACTGGTTTTGTAGTTTGGTTCTTTTTTTTTCCTGAAATATGATCCATATCCATTTTCTGCAATTTATCATTGTAATGTCTAGCTAGAAAGGCAGAATCAGAATTTTGAGGCAGGAAATTGCCTTTGGGCAGTTACAAACGCAGGTTTACACAGGAATGTACAGAATCTATAATAAGAATAAAAATCCCAAATCTATATCTTTTCCTTTTGCAAACAAAAAAAAAAAAAAAAAAAAAAAAACAATAGTAACCACTAAATATTGACCAAGATACCCATTATAAAAACTCCATTGCACTTTTTGCTGCTTTTTCTACTTGTACCCCTGCTTAAAAGTTATTTCCTTGGGATCCTTTTTGGCACAGCTGTGATAACAGTTGACACAAACACAGAGAAGAAGATTCATCACTTTCTCACTCAAAAGGGCCAGTATTAGACACACAATTCTATACATAAGTCCATGGATCCCAAAGTCCTGAGGGCATTGGCCAATGTAGCTGCCAAGCCACTCCCCATGATATTCAAAAAGTTGTGATAGTCAGCTAAAGTCCCAGTTGGGTGGAAAAAAAGGAAAATATTGTGCCCATTTGCAAAATTGTAGAAAAGAGGACCTGGGGAATTACTGACCTGTCAGCCTCACCTCTTGTCTGGGAAGATCATGGAACGGATCCTCCCCTGGATGGCACATGGAGGACAGGGAAGTAATTTGAGACAGCCAGCAGGGTTTCACTCGGTTGTCTGAATTAAAAGCAAATACTACAGGCAAAAATCTAAGGCATATCAGATGATTTTTGGAGGAACTGTCATCATTTAGTTGATATACAATGACATGAGAATTTTTCATTGTCCTGAAGAGACTGCTTTCTTTCCTAGCAGACACAGGAACCTTCCTCGTCAACCATGCTACATGATTCAAATGGTGCATTTTAATGATTTAAATTTAAGTATGGTGCAGTGATACGGAATATCTGAGTGCCTTGCTCTACTAAAGATGGAATGCTAAATAAAGCAAAAGTATCTGCTCAACCTATGAAGCATGTTTGCCAAAGAGAATGAAAAATACCCCCCTTCCTCAAATTTCCAAGAGCTCTAAAAGTGATGTTTAGATGACAAATTGCTTCTGAAATCCAAACAGTATTGCCACAATCTCAGGTGCAGTTCTCACCTCAAGGAATTTTGAGCATCAAACAGAGACTGTCCTTAACAGATTCAGCAAGGATCTGCTAAAAATGAGTCTAGTTTTTCTGACAGCAGATCCTTGCAGAAGCCGGATCTAGCTGAGTTCCCTGATCAGTGAACAAAAGAGAGTTTGTGGTTTTGTTTCACAGGTAGGAATTCTATATCAAGATTTTTTCCTTGTGTGGCTGTCATCCAAAACACTCAAACCTTAAAGTGACCTCGAGACATCTCTAAGCCAGGACTCTGCTCTGTTGATACATGCTGCAGTGTAGCCTGCTGTGACAAATCCTGATGGGAGACAGAAATTAGGGAACTCTCGTAAGTGCCACGGCTGTGTTTTTTTTTTCTATCAATGAAACAAAAAGCTTCAGCAAACACCCAAATTTCCCAGCACAAACATGTGAGTCATGGAAGAGCTATATTCCCAGAAAATATCTAAAATTCATCCACTTAAGTGAGAGCTGGAAGTCACGCAGTGCCTGAGAGATGGGAGCACTGAGTCTGAGACTGGTGACAGCTCCACTTTAGGATCAGTCTGATTAGGGAAACAGCATCCCCAACCCTTTCTGCCTAGCCAGAAATTACTTACCTCATCTCTTAATTTTTGACACAAATTTAGAAGGGAACTCCTGAATGTGCCTTTTCAATGTCAGCATGTCAGCCCATATAGCTTTTGAAAATGCAAAAGAAAGTTTTTATTTATCTATTCCTAGAAAATGATGTGTCATCCAAAGAAAACATTTATTTTCAGCCTTATGGACAGCCTAGGGCTTTTAATTTATTGCCTCTTTTTTTCCACATGATTAACTTTTTTAAAAAATTGTTTATTCATATATATGCATATATAAATAAAGATAGAAATCTTTTATTCTATAATGTATTTCTGTCAATAGGGCTAGTCAAACATTTGTTAGGAGAAATTCCTTCTTCTTAAAATGAATTCTATGGGATTAATACACTGATATTACTATATTTACATTTTACAAATTGATCAAAATTGTGGGCAGGGAGACAACACTTTCTAAGTGATCATTCCATATTCAAGAATTTCATATTCCACATTCTTTTTCTTAAAAGAAACCAAGGCCTGTGAGTTTTTGTATTGGAATCCTCCCTTTTCACCCTCACTCTTTCAGTCACATTTTTGTCAATGCAGAACAAAAGGCTAATATAAGAATATAAGAGAAAGCCAAGGCAAAGTACTAAACTATAGGTCTTCTCAGCTCATCTCCATGAGGGTTCTTTGCTCCCTGGAACTCTCAAAGTTTCCTGATGGCAGAACTCATCATACAACAGATAGGTAGGTCTAGTTTTTGATTGCTCAGACATTAGCTGTGTATCAGCTCCCAGAAAGTGCCCTATATTTTGACCATATGTTCCAAATTTTCAGCTGGATGTTGGCTACACCACCAAATTATCTCCCTTCCCAGAAGAAATAGATAAAAAACATACTCTGAATACATTCTGCAAAAATTTCATTTTCCCAAATGTTCCACTGACTAGGTCTTCTGGACACAGAAAAGTACATCCAAAATTTCTGAGGGAGCAAGTCCTAAGCCTCCCTCTAATTTTAGAGCAGTATGGATTCTGTTCTGGGCCTTATGGAGATCAAAACCACCAAACACAAGCTCCTGGAGAAAAGTACATAAAAAAAGCTTATTAAGCTGATGGGATAAGGTGCTGCTAGAATGAGAAATCTTCCTTGCAAAACACTTTTAATTCCCTCTTCCCTCCTTTTTTTCTTCTCTCAATTTTTTTATCACTGCTTGACATAATAAACAGACTAAAAAATGTCTTAGAAGGTCACAGCTATTATTTATAATGCACAGTAAGCCTTCTCTGAGAATGGTTAACAGGGACCACCTAAGGAGAAGTATAAGAAATAGAGTTATTACAAAACAAAACTTCTCCAAAACCTCTTCCAGTCTCCATGATTTTAACTGCAGGACCACCCGAGCCAAATGTCTCATCTCTGCGTTTAACAAAGCACACTCGATTTTTCCCAATTCATTGTTCAATTGCCTTGAACATCTTCAGGCAATCTTTGTAATCTTTGTAATCTTCAGGAGTTCATGTGCCCTGTGGAAAGAACTTTACGCATTTACTGAAAAACACTTTCCTTTTTATTTTGAAAGTACTGTCTTGCTGTTCCATTTGATGCCTCCCTTGTTTTCATACCATGAGTAGAAATAATTCACATGTCCCACTCATGAGTGGATATTATGTTGTAATTTCCTTCACCATCACTCACTCCCTGAGCAGAGATTCTTCTAAAGCCAGGAGTCACAGTTCTCATGGAAAACCATCTCATACCTTTGCTGATGCAGCAAATAATTTCTAGGCAGCTCTCAAAATCCAGGTCAGACACTTCCTCTTATTTTGGCCTATTTCACTAGAACCTATCCCATCTGTCACAGTTCACAAATAGTATAAATTGATTTAAAACAGTTTTTAAAACACTTGCCTTTCCTTTTTCAAATGCAAACAAAGCACCCAGTGAACTGTAAGAGAGAAGTTGTACGTGGCCCATCAGACTTTTACGTGGTCAATCCTTCTCTTAGACCAAGTCATCGCCATCACTTGAGGCTATAGAGCTGATGTAAAGGCATAGGTTTCATCCTAGACTTTCTAGAAAATTAATGAAGTAATAAAGGGAGCCATTTATTTTCAAGGACGTTTTGCATTTGCCTGTCCCACAGGTAAATGAAAACCACTTGTGTCTATTATTGATTAAGAAATAGTTGATCATTATACTAATGAATTTTTTCATGCCACTGTTGAATCAGAATTACTTTAAATAGCCCATAAGGGAACACCTATGATAAAATCTGAGACCATAACATGTTAACACACACAGGAAAAAACGTGATATTTAAACATGACGCTTTAAAATTAATTCTACAAGCAGACAGACAGGGGAGAAGAAACCACTATTGTTTATTTTTATCAAATTATTCTAGGCAGCTGAATCAAAAACTGATATTTACATTTGATTTTCTTTTCAAGGCATGAAAGCACTGTCTAGACTTACTATACTTTGATTCATAGTTGCTATAGCAACATATGTAATTTATTAATCTTTATATGTGAAATATTTCAAGAGGACAGATTACCTTGGTTAAAAATGTAGTTAGTTTTAAATATTCCCTTGATGAAGTAGACTGCTTATAAAACGCCCATGTAGCCAGAAAAATAGGTCTCCTGAAATGTCTAGTAGCTGCCCAGAATTGAAAGCTAATGTGAAGCCTAAATATAAATAATAGAAGCAAAATAGGAATTCTATATTATATTTAAATAATTAAGTACCTGCCTTTATGGGGGTGTTCTGCATAAAAATGTTTATTCCACTCTTGTAAGTAACATAAACCTGCAATAAAACAAAGGGTGCAAGAAAGACTCCAAAAAGAATGCATAACTATGTAATATTAAAGGAAGAGATCACAGTTATGTGCACCGAAGAGGAAAAAATTCTCTTTATATGAGGTTGCACCACTGAAGTATCTCAGCTGTCTGTGGAAGAGAATTGGGTTTCTGAAATGATGACAATAGACTTCTGGAAGTTCAGACATTTTTGCAGTATCCTATGAGGTCACTGTTGAAATCTGCCTCATATCAAGATCCCCAGACACTGCCTTTCCTTCAGCAGACATTCAAGGTACTACCAAGACCTCAGTGTCCCAATGCTTCAATAACAGACTGAGGCAACAGGAGACCTTCAAGGACTCTTGACACATTTGCACTCAAAAGCCAGAGGCTGGGGAAATTGTCTAAAACATATATTTTGGCACATAAATAATTGTTTTCTATGAAATTAATTGAGAAATAAAGAAAGATAACTCCATATTAAGGCATTTCAGGAAATCAAACAAAATTAAATAGAAAAAAATAAATAAATAAACCAGACCACCTTTGCTTATAGTTTTGGACACACTGCAAGTTAACATTGGTTAAGAATATTAGTACATTTCTTTTATTAGGAAATGTTTGGCTGTGAATAAGAAAGAAACCTGATAGAGTGTCCTGGTCCAATTTGACAATAGTTATAAAGTGGGTTCCTGCTCAGTAACTTAGGAAATTGAAACCACTAAATCTGATTTTTTTCTATTGGGACTTAATCTGGTCCAATGTGCTAGTTTTGGATTTATAAATGCATTCCTGAAAGAAAAAGGAAGATGTCAGCTACAAAAACTTGCCAGAGTTGCACTGAATCTATTAATTTTGCCCAGAGAATATAATGTTGCAATTATTTACAATGTTATTATATATCATAGCTTGAAATCTCAAGTCAGGGTTTGTAATTTTATATTAAAAAAATGCGCATGTCAAATAAGTTTCTTTTTTCATTCAGGAAATATCTAAAAAGTTATTTACAATCTTTCAAGTTCATGGGAAATAGAAAATGTGAGGAGAAAAGAGACAGCATGAAAATGGGCAGTATCTTCAGAAACCAATGAATATCTGCAATTAGGCTAATGTTTTTCACTTTAATTAAGCAATATGAAGCATGAAATACATTCAGTTAGTCTGGAATTATATGGAGAGATTTTGATGGAAGCAAGCATAAGGGGAGAAGGTTTTTGTGCAAAACAGAGCACAACACTCCAAAAACACTCTTCAAACCGCTCCCACAACTATTTTTCTCAGAGAAGAGAAATATTGTTTAAAAATGTATTAAATGTCTCCAAATTAAACAAGGAAGGTCTTGTCTGACCTATAAAATATTGTGAAGTTCCCCCTATTTTTATTTTTTGGTAAGTCTCAAAATGCTTGAAACATTAGAGGCAATTTTAAATTTTAAAATATACTTCTTTGCCATTTTTCTGCCCTTTTGACTTACCATTTTTGTGCTTATATTTTGTTCTAAATCAACTCAAACAACATATAGAACATCAGTGAATCAGAACTGATTCTGAAGATGTGATGCTGTTTCCATGTCTTTCCAAAATGTAGAGAGTGGAAAAAACATGCAGAGGATGCTGTCCACCCCATCAGGAATGAACACGTCAGGTTCACGCATAATGCTGCCCTACAGAGAGCACAAAGGTTATCTTTAAAATGCTGTGCAAGAAATACTGCTCTGAGTGGATTTCCTCAGTCATAAAATACATGTCACTTCTGTTTCTGTGGCACAGAGATTTATGGAAAATCTCCTAACAGCATGTATTCCACTTGTGATCAACACTGGCTACACTGGATATAAATACATAAACACACTCCAGTGACCCTGTGTGACACAGAGTGACTGCAGCAGTGTCCCAGGGAAGAACTACAGATGTCATCCAGCTGTGCTTCTGTAAGGCTTTTGGTAGTGCTCACCCACATCCTTGCTGAAAAAATTAACTCCATCTCTGCCAGACTCAATACATTGGGGGAGGAAAATGGGATGTGAGCCATCAGTGCACACTGGCAGCCCAGAAAGCTGAACCAAACCTGGGCTGCACCCAAAGCAGCGTGGCCAGCAGGGCCAGGGATGGGATTCTGCCCCTCTGCTCTGTCCTGGTGAGACCCCACCTGGAATGCTTGTCCAGCTCCAGGGTCTTCAGCACGAGAAAGGTGTGGATCGCTTGGAATGAGGGCCTAGAGCGACAAAACAAAGGCCAACCCTTAAACTGAAGAAGGATAGGTTTAGAGTGGAAATAAGGATGACAGTTTTTGCAAAAAGGATGGTGAAGCTCTTGAACAAGTTGCCCAGAGAAGCGGTGGATGCTCCATCACTGGAGACGATTCAAGTCCAGGCTGGACATGACTTTGAGATGCCTGATTTAGTAAAAACTGACTGCCCAGAGTAGCAGGGTAGAATTAGATGGCCTTTAAAAGTCCCTCCCAATCCAAACCATTCTGCAATTTTATGAACTGCTTCATATTTATTTGACTCTATAGTTCTGATTCCCTAATCTGAACTGGCAATGTACAAGAAATGTATTTACTATATACTTCAGGTGGGTGTTACTTAAAAATGACAGTCAAAGTGATTTTACAATTCTGATGGGAACATTTACTGAGGTATTGAAGAATGCTGCTTATCGTCTCAAGTATCAGATACTACATAACAGATAAAAACATTCTGATGCTTTCTTTTTTTGTCCCCGAGTTGATGCAATGATGCAATTCTCCATTTTAAAGGAATTCCATATTTTTTCATGCAGAATTTTTCTTTTTCACTTCTATTTCTTGAATATATTTGGGATTACTGTTGCTTACACTATGTGAGTAATTTAGAATTGTAAGGAACAGTAATTTGTTTTACTACAGATGGGACTAGCTTTGATTCATGTATGTCATTTCCCCTTTCAAGATTAAAGGAGTTAATATGTGAAATCTATTAGTTCAACTTTTCCAGCTAGTCCAATAGAAACCATTGTTTATCAAACAATTTCAGTACCAAAAATTACAAAGGAGTTTTTATTCTCTTTTAAAGGTAACAAATGCAAGATTATCTCAGAGCTTGTTCATCTGCTGGTGTATTTATATTCTCCTTACTGAATACTCTCATATGTGCAAAAATACATGCTACTAACATATATTGAAAACAGCTGATCATTCCCCATTTCATGATTAAAAAGATGAAGTGGTGATCCAGCCCAGAGAACAGTGAATCACTGGAACCATTGTCCATAGAAATTGTTGATCCATCCCAGGAGGTGTTCAAGACCAGGTTAGAGAGGATTTCGATCAACCTGGTCCCATGGGAGGTCTCTCTGCTCATGTCATGGGGGTTGGAACCACATGGTCTCTAAGGTTCCCTCCAATCTAAACCAGTTTTTGATTCTATTATGATCTTGTGATTCTCTTCTCAGCAATAGTTTGTCCTTTGTAGTCAGGCAAGCTTTAACCTTAGGATTCCTTGGAAAAACATCTCCTTTATCTAAGATGTGACAGCTATAAATATCACTGAGTGTATCATAAAATGATGTACTAGGTTTGGCTGGCATAGAGTTAATTTTCATCGCAGGAGCTTGTATGGGGCTACAGTTTGTATTTGCTCTGGAAACAGGGTTGATAACACAGGGGTGTTTTCATTGCTGAGCAGGGTTACACAAAGCCAAGACCTTTTCTGCTCCTCATCTCACCCCACCAGTGACCAGACTAGGGGAGCACAATTTGCTGGGAGGGGACAGCTGACCCTGCTGACCCAAGGAGATATTCCAGACCTGATAGGTCATTCTTAGCACATAAAATTACGGGAAGAAAGGAGGGGACTCTCAGAGTGATGGTGTTTCTCTTCCTGTGTGAGCATTACACATGATGAGCCCAGCTTTCCTGGAGGTGGCTGAGCACCTGCCTGCCCATGGCATTAGGTGAATGAATCCTAGTCTTGCTTCACCTTTGTGCATGCCTTTTATATCACTTACTGAACTGTGTTTATCTTAAGCCTCAAATTCTTTCATTTTTACTCTTCTTGTTCTCTCCTCCATCCCACTATGGGGAAGCAAGGAACTGGCTGATTATGGCTTAATTACCAGCTGGGGTTATACCACAAGAATGAGAAGTCAGTGAGTATATGAAAAATAAATATTTATGATAGATATCAGAATAAGAAATGATCTTCAGTCACTAAGTGACAACCCCTGCGATCTGTAGTATCTGCAAGGTCTCCAACCTAGAAAAGAATAAAGCAGTTTAGGGCACAGAACCTCCGTGAGAAAGCGTGCTCGAGAGTGATGGCATGCAAGGATTTAGATATTATTTTCTGAGACATCATTTGTCGCAATAGATCATGCACAGTAACTTGAGGCTGATGACAGATGTGTAACAGAATCTCCCCATGCACAGGTTCATAATGCTTCCTTTCATCTGGTCCCGATCAGGCCTGGAAGCAGGAATCACACACACCTGAGTGTGAGTCCAGCATTCGTATTCATGTTCATCACAGGCCAACACTGTCTATTGGCCAGATTGTTTTCATCAGTGGTAGAAGATAGATTTATTGATTAACCTCTGGATGAAGGCAAACAAGATGGAGATGGAGTTTGTAGACAAAGACAAAAAAGAAACCACGTTGGGTGTGAAAAAGTTCCTGGCTGTCACAGTTTTCCTTTCACTGATGGACTGACTACATCCAACTCAAAATTTAAAAATGGTCTTAGATTCATTCTCGACCTTTTCTTAGCAGTATGAGATTTGTGACACCTACGATAATCTACAAAATTCAGCGATTCCCGATGTCACAGACTAGTGAACTCAAGACTGCTCACCCCATCTATGAAACGGGCCAAAGAAAAAACATTTAATTGCAGAAAATTTGCCTTTTTGTGCTCTTTTTTCGCTACTGAGTTTCAATGAGTTCTGAGACTCATATCTGCAAGAACTTTTATTCACTCAGGTCTTATCACCACCATCATCTTCTGCCAGCCTGTAATTTCATCTGCAATTTTGCTGAATGACGAGCAATTAATATAGCAATTTTTTACATACCTTTAAAATTCAGAAAACCCACAAGTTATAACTATTAACACCTACAATATGGAGTTATGATGACCTTGATAAAATGCTGTGGAAAATGAATGAGTAATATCTGAGGGCTGAAAGATTAATTACTACTCTGTTTCACTCAATAAAGATATTTTAAATTCCCCATTTGTGAACAATGAAATAAAATGTGGCAAACAATAAAGTAAGGTCATAATTTTGATACTTCTTACTACTCTATATTGTCTGGCTTGAGGCAGTTTATCACAAAGGGTTTTTTTTTTAATGCAGGAAAGAACCTTATTGATAAATCAGTATTCAGTAAGTCAAAAGAAGAGATTTCACAACCAACTATATAGTTTACTAGGAAATAGCATACAAAAATAAATATAATTCAGTGGAAAATACTAACACTGGCTTATAAAATTGCGTGCCTTGAATGGTCTACCTCAAATCTACAAAAAGAAAAAACACAATTATTTAAGAAAAAAATATGACTGCAGTTCTAATCACCATGTTAGCACAATGAAAATATTACAATGTGATGGTAATAACCACAAAGCAATTTACAGTTATACCACAAATGCTCAGACTTCCAGTTCAAGATCATCAACCACACTGTTCTAGGAAATCGGAAGTGCAAGCAAACTGGACAGTCAAACCTCTGTTATCAGCTGGAATTAGTATTAATAAAAATCTATCACCATTTCACTTCAGAGAATAAATTCTTACTAAATCTGCTGATGACCAGACTTCACAAATGACAATATGTCCAACTTTGGCTTTGCCTTTTAGAGACCAGTTAGCTCCTAACCTGCCAGTTCAGAAATTTAATGCTGGGATTTCAGCACCTTTCTCATTCATGGGTGCATACTATGTGTCAGAATATAATTAAATCAGATGGTTTGGGTTGAGGTAAAGATAGAATTATACCTGATGTTTGAATGCAATAACCAGAAGAATTCAATTTGTACTGCTTTGACAGCTTTTTTTCTGCCTCTTGCAAAGAAGAGAGACAATGTTTCTTACAATCTTCCCACTTTCCACACTGATTCCTGCAGAAATGCTTATCACAACCAAACTACACTTTCTTAAATTTATTCCCTGTATAACTTTATTATTATAAAATCTTTGAGTTTATTTTTGAACCCTTTCTCTTCTCATTTTACCCAACAGCTCTCAACAGCACAGAGCAAGGTTTCACGTCCCACAGTTGTGTGGGTCCAGCAGCAGGAAGCACAAGATGGGAAGTGGCAGCTCCAGTCAGTGGTGGGAATGGAGCTCTTTAACCACACAATGACAATATTTTGGTCCCTTCTCCCTTCTTGACAGGCACTAGAGAAAGAGTCTGAAAGCTCGTTGGTCTGAAAAACTCCAAACATAGATATCTCTCATTCAGATGATACTTATGTTCAGGATTTTGTGTTTATATAGTTAATAAAAATGGGACAACCAAAATATTTACACTTGATGCTACAAGTATGCTACTTGGAATACTTGTAAACCTAGCAACAAAAAAGCTAACAGTGACCTTTTCTTCACTTGGCTTTCTTCATCTGCATAATAATATGAATAATCATACCAAGATCAAGCCCTTCCTGTCCTAATGCTGCCAAGACATATAAGACAAAATATAAATGAAGCATTAAACAAATAAGCATTATAAAAATAAACATAAAAAACAAACATGAGTTTACTATAACAAAGTTGAATATCATGGAAACAGTTTGTTTTGACTGCGCAAAACTTTTTGGCAAAAAACATGCTTATGGATTAATATTCATACTTCTAAAACTGCAAAAGGTTTTTCAGGATCGAAAACCACTTGAATGAAAATGTCATGATGTGCTATATTTGTCTTAGCTTGTTTTCTGTAACAGTAACATACCTTCCTGGAGCTGAATTTTAGAACATGTTAGAGATATCTATGTTAGAGACATCTCTTTCTTTTGTAATTCTGAGATGAAATACTATGAAATGAAACTACTTTGATTGGGACTGTTTAACAAAATTTTATGTGAATTCATGTTGGTATTTATTATTATCATGCATTTTGGGAATACATTGGTTAGGCATAGAGAGTATCTATCTAGCTCTTGTATGTGTGAGATTTTGTGCAGGTATTCACACACATTATGCAATGTGTACAAACCTATGTTGTTCTTCCCATCTAAGTATTGGGAGCCAAAAATATGTGCATGAAGTCTGTAGCAAAAACTTGGAGAGCAGCAATTTGGAAAAAAAAAAAAATTGGAAAAGAAATTGGGAAGCAGGACTACAAAAGTGATTCTCGTCCTTTACTCAGGGCTGGTGAGGCTGCACCTTGAGTTGCGTGTCCCGTTCTGGGCCCCCCAGGTCAGGAGGGGTGAAGGGGTGCTGGAGAAAGTCCAGAGAAGGGCCATGGAGATGGAGAAGGGTCTGGAACACAAATCTGATGAGGAGCAGCTGAGGGAGCTGGGGGTGCTTAGCCTGGAGAAAAGCCTCAGGGGAGACCTTATCACTCTCCACAAATGCCTGAAAAGAGTTTGTAGCCAGGCAGGGATGTGTCTCTTCTCTCTAGTAACAAGCAGCAGGACAAGAGAAAACTGCCTCAAATTGGACTAGGGGAGGTTTACATTAAAAATTAGGAAAGATTTCTTCACCGAGGTGATCCAAGTACTGAAAGAGGCTGTGCAGGGAAGTGGTGGAGTCATCAGCCATGGAGGTATTTAAGTGA
>CM019236.1:53684380-53743226 GCA_009741485.1 Malurus cyaneus samueli | reverse complement strand
ATCCTTAAAGTAACAGTATAGAAGTCTGAGAATTCTACTCAGGGCTGGTGAGGCTGCACCTTGAGTTGCAGCTGAGGGAGCTGGGGGTGTTTAGCCTGGAGAAAAGGAGGCTCAGGGGAGACCCCATCACTCTCCACAGCTCCTTGAAAGGGTGGCCAGGTGGGGTCGGTCTCTTCTCCCAGGCCAACAGCAATAGAAGGAAGGACATAGTCCCTTAAACTGCACCAGGAGAGGTTTAGGTTGGACATCAGGAACAAGTTCTTCACAGAAACAGTGCTTAGACATTGGAATGGACTGCCCAGGGAGGTGAGGGAATCAACTTTCTGGAGGTGTTTAAGAAGAGACTGGACATGGCACTGAGTGCCATGGTTTAGTTGACAAGGTGATGTTAGGTCATAGGTTGGACTTGATATCCGAAAGGTCTTTCCCATCATAGTCTTTCCTTTCTGTGATTCTGTGATTCAGTCTGAGGAGGCAACTACCATGCTTTCCTGCTCACATAACATGTTGGTACTGCAATCTCATGTAGTAAATTAATAAAACCAAAGAACAATTTCCTGGTTGGATCTTAACCCCTGAGTGATGATATAAAAAGAAACATATTGATTTTTTTGCACAATTTAAATAAGCACTGATATTTTCAATGACCTGGCTTGGTTTTGAAGGATTATATTTAACTTTTCTTCCCAAAAACATACCCGAACAAAAAAACAAAAACCAAAACCAAAACAAAAAAGAAAAGAAAACAAAACCAAAAAAAAACCCACAAAATTTCAAAACCCTTGGTCCTATATACTGAAGTATCGGGTGATACTGGAAAACCACAGATATTGGTTTAGACATGTTAAGTGGCAGAGATGTCATTACAATGGTACTGAATGGTGATGCATGTCATTAAAACAAGATGTTGCATGACATGTCTTTCAATTATTTGGTTGCGCTGGAAATACTGCAGGAATTTCTTTTAAATAATGTAAAGCTAATGGCATGCCAATCAAATTCAATAGAATGTCACAAAAATGCAGATGGCAGAAAAAAAAATTTCATCATTCAGTTTATTGTGCTCCCTCCTCCAGCAGAGAAGAAGCGTCTTTCACCAGGAACATGAAAACAAGGCAAGCTGGCACTTGCACCCGACTTACGTCCCCAAAATGGTCTGAACTGAAAAGAGGGCTTGGCTATGAATTTTGCTGAATTGGGTCAAAGTGAAGCAAATACTCTCTTTTAAGACTCAGGATGAGCATTTGCCTCAGAGCTCACACAGCTTGCAGGCTGATTGGAGACACATAATTTGACAGGCCATTGTGTGGTCTCTAGTATGAAAGACAGCATAAGAGACCAAAACAGATTTCCACGGCTTATAACTGAAAACATGGAGAATGAGGCAAATGTTGAATGGAAATGTTTTATATTTGCTTACATGGGAGCTATATTGGAAGTGGCATGGGGAATTTTGTGAGACCTACTCCCCAGCAGGGGTGAATTGTCCTTGGCTGTGCATTATCTGTCCAGTGATCATGAATCCTTCCTAAATACCTCAATCATTATTTCTTCAACACTGACACACTTCTAGCTAACAGATTCTGCTTGCAGATACATAATTTTCGGGTAGGCACAGCCAATCAGGGCATTTGATAAGGAAACCAGAAAAATAGAAGTGAAATCAAGCAGGCATTAGTCCCATGCCAAGGCACTTCTGAAGAAGGAAAGAATGAGCAATGAATCTTATGCAATTAGTGCTTCATTTACACTAAGAAAGCAGAAAAAAAGTTATCAAGGTGGGAGCATTGAAGGATCAATGGAAAAGTTTCTGCAGGAGTCCATGTGTTAGTTTCAGGCAAACTGTATAGACACTTAGCTTTAGAAAGGAAGGAAAATTACAACTTTAGTGGGTATTATTTCTAGTGCCAGGGTGAGCAGTTTTCCCAACAGCAGGGTTCCTAATTATGATTAGCTATTTGCAATTGTGGAGGATAAAGTATGTTGAGTGTCTGAATTTTCATCAGGTTGAGAGGATGGGCTGTTGAGTTTTCTTCACAGGAAGCACTGGCCCTTTCAAAGGATTATCATGGACTAAGTAGGAAAGAGGCTGTGCATTAGAAATGTTACAGGGTGGGCCTTCTTTGGATAGTTCATATCAGAAAATACATTGTTGAGCACATTCCACACACATAAACTTTCTTTACTTCCCCTATTACAGACACAATATAAATATGTGAACTGTTCAGATTAAAACTCACCATATTTTAATTAAAATTTATCACGTGTTTTGACAGCTAATACTGGTAGTGATAAAAAGGAAAATGCTCCTGCACTGATGGAATAGATGAGAGACAGGGAAAGTTGAAAAAGCTTTCATTATATTTGTCAAGGTCTGAGAAGATGGTAAACTGTTAAAAAACCCTTGACTTAAAAATCTACGTATATTTGATAAAACCTCAAGAACCTTAGCAATTTTCTATGACCCTAAGTTATTCTTCAGCCACATTTCAGAACAAGGACAAAATAGCAAAAGCAAAATACTTATAACTTACTCTGGTAACCTGGTCCATCAAGGATCTAATTCCATGCAGTCTACAGCTATTTATGAAAAATCGTAGGGGGATTTTTTAGCAGTATAAAGTCTTGCTTTCTTGCAAGAAATCTCAAGATACAATAAAACAAAATGATGGGAAAAATATCCCCCAAAATAATAAATTTTCCTGTTATACATGAGAAAAACTCGCCCTTATCATGCATAATCCACACTCACACATGTACATACATAAAACTCAATAATAACTATGACTACATGAGGAATTATACCATTAGTAAAATTTCTAACTTTTAATTCACTAATGTACAATCAACCACCATGATTGCTTTACATTGATGGAATAAAACTTGAAAATAAGATAATCATTAAGATCAGAGTCAGGAGAAAAAAGTAAGTATAAAAAATTAACTATATGTGACCCAGAAAATAGCCTTTTAGTCTCTGTCACAGTGATGCTTAACGCACATTAGGGAATAATTCTGCGCCATGCTTTTATAAAATCAAAAGAGTTAGGCAATGTTTATATGTATTGGGCATTAGTGTTATTCTGGGTCTCAATAAACAAGAGCTGGAAATGACAGAATTTGCATGATTGCTTTTTTTTTTTTTTTTTTTTTTTCCCAAGTACTAGTAAGTAATCATTTGCCCAGAGAGAATCATCTTCATTTTCTGATTAAATGCAATCAGAGTGCTTTTGCTGGCAATTTGGTCTAATTTAAAAACTATCATACCAAGTGATCACCATTAATGTCTACTAGTATTATACAGCTTTGATAGGAAGGACAAAAGCTATGGTTTGAAAGCCAAGACGGCATCACAGCTCTCCTGTTCCTCATGGAAAGAACTCTTTACACTTTGCTCAGATCCCTGATATCCCTAGCAAAAGTGCCTAGAGGAACACTACGTGACGGCCCATTTTATCACCCTACACAAATAACGAATGACGTAAAACATGCGGTCATGGAGTGTTGTGGCTTATCAGCCTTTCCGAACTGAAGATCTTTGCATATTACTGCTTTGGAAGTTGCAGGCATTCTCTTCTGCTTGCTAGAATAGAATGTTCATATCCACATCACAAGGTTTTGTTAGAAACAGGCAATCAAATAACTGTGCCATATTAGATATCCTCCAGTCCCAGTTATGGAAAGGAAAAGTATATCACTGGAGTGTCATTCCCACTATAGGCAAGAATTAAGTGTCCACCAAGCCAAAAAAAAAAAAAAAAGAAAAACGACAAAAAACAGTCAACCCAAAAACAAACAAAAAACAATTGGCCAAACATAAAAAAAACAAATAAAATAAAAAAGAAACCTAAACAAGAAAAAAAAAACCAACCAAACACAAAACAGCAGTAAGTGAAAGAAAAGTACAGGAGGTACAGAGGTACCACCCTAGTTTGAACAATCAGACCTAGTTTCCTTGGGTTGTGGACCAGTCAAGCATACATCAGACAGGTGGGTTTCACACTACTCATAAGCCAGCAGCTCTCATCCTTTTGCCTCTCATGATGCAAAATAAGGATGAAAAGTTTCTCTTACAATCAATAAACATAAGTAGAAGTCAAAAAAATTTGTTTTTTTTTAAATTTTGTCATAAGCTGTAAGTTTTAATTATGAAGGCAGGTTCAATGCCCTGAATCGGCCAGGAATGGGCCCTGTCATCCTCGGCCCAAATACCGTTCATGTTTTCCCACGCCTCCAAGTGCAGTGTCCTGGCAGCAGTATTCTTTACAGTGTACAAGAACACTGTAAACACAAGTTTTCACAAAGTCCCTCCCTCTGCAGAGATCTGTATAGTTCATGAAATTAAGGCTCAGACTTCTGGTTGCGTAACAGTAACACAGGGGCTGAGACCCTTGAAACCTTCTCCCAGTACTGCTGCTCAGCACATGTCAGCCGCGAGATCAGCTGGTGTTCTTTCTGTGGTAAATGGTGATTGCCAACATCACTGCTCTGCAGACACTTGTGAGGAGGCTGCACCTCCAGCCTGAGCTCCCCCGATGCCCAGGCTGGTGCTGGTGCTGTGTTTCCTAAAAGTGCGCTCACCTTCCAGCAGCAAGGCAGCTGAGAGTGGGAGCACCAACACTGTGTCTAACAACCAGCACAAGGGTATTTCTATTTGCCTTTAAGTAGATATATTAGTTCACAGAAAAAGCATTTGCTACATTTTATAAAGCCTGGTCATAATAATTCTGGTGAGGACGCATTAAGATATATTCTTTTGTTCACAAGTAACAAAGAGGTTTTAACACCTGCCTCAGTTTCAAATCTTTGTGCAGCCGTAACAAAGTCACTGCTGTAGCACATCCATAATCTGTAGTGCATCTTGATATCCTCAGATGAAAGACCCTATATAAGTGGAAACTATTATTATCTATATAGGAGATAGATCCCAGTTTTGCTGTTATATGCTGTTCTCCTCAGGGGGCTCAGGCATGTGAGCTGCTAAGTACTCTCCATTTCCATTGCAGCTCTTTGCAGCTGAGAGCACTCAGCATCCAGGAGGATCAAGCACGGAATTGAGTCTGGGCTTCAAACTCGCAACATTTACTTATGCAAAGCTGCCATCGTGATTTTTAAACTGTGCTTTGGGCTATGGAAAGGGAGGTAGAAAGAGGAAGTGTAACAGAAACATTGGAGGAAAAAAATAGCAACATTCAATAGAGCTGCAAAGATGTAAATTACTTAAACCATTAAAAGGGTTATTGCTCTTTGAAGACTAGATTACTGAGATTAGTGTCCTCCCATCAGATGAAAAAATAAAGCACCACATAAACCAAGAGAGATTGTACCAGCAATAAAATTCTCATAATTTCAACAAAGAAATACACACTTTTTAAAATCACACAAGAAATGCAATAAGTATTACACAAGCATTAAATGTAAAAAATACAAATGAGAAGCTCAAAATCGACATGTGCATAAACTGAAACATTTGCTTTGTTTTGCTCAGTGCGCACACACAAAGCAGTAAATTTCTCACTAAGGGTTTTCCCCCTTCCCCCCTGCCCCCACTGGGAACAGCACAATTTCAAATCCTCAGTATTTCCACCTCTAATTGCTAGAAGGGTTCATTATCAGCTGTCTAAAGTGCAATACATCAACCTTGCAAAGCTGATATACAAAAGACTTTCACACATCTGATGGGCTGCTGTGCTAAATACATCTTAATTTGTGCTGCATCTGCTGTTTTCTAATTTGTTTGTCATGCTGTGAATGCTACAGACTTTGCTACAGCAGCTCCCTGATTTTTTATTTTTAAAAACACAGCAGCTATTCAGGAAGAAATGGCTGAGTGCCATCATTGTTCCTCTGATCCATGGAATTACATCAGTTTCCTCGTATTAACCATTAAATACTTGATGATATAGGTTTAATATATTACATTCACAAGCTGCCATATGTCTCAATATACAAACTGTATGTATATGTATGCTATTTATATCTTCCTTGTTAACATTTGCTAGAACATAGAACTCTTCTTCTACATTTAAAAGAAAGCCTAATTTAAGCCATTTCATGCTCTCTGTGCCCCCAATTTTTACTGGCAAGCAATTTTTTTTTTTTGTTGAAAACCTGGAATAGTACTACTTAGTGATTCATATACATGATAAAGCCTGGTGCCCTTTTTACACATTGAAGGGCATTTCCTTGAACCCACATACAGTCCTCAGTGAAATGAATTTGGCGTTCTCTGTTCAGTCCCTGCTGAGCTGAAAAGCAAATGGTAGAACAACATGTGTAATTCAGCATGATTCATAATACATCAAAGACTCTGTGCAGAAGAAGCCTCAGCTTGAGCTGGCAGGAAAATTAAATTTCTACTTTTCCCTTCTTAAAGAAGAAAGTTTTCCCAGGTACAGTGAGCATTAACACTGGGCAGAGCGTGATGAATTTTTAGTGAAACAGTCTGTGCTGTCATTAGCCTTCACAATCACAAGAATCCCACACATACCTCTTCTCCAAAAATAAGAATGAAACATCAAGTGGTATTTTTGCACACATCCTCCTGAAACTTCACAGGTTGCAAGGTTGGGAGGGAACCCACTTGGCACCACATATGTCTTCCAAGAGATTTTGATCTCTCAGAGCCCTTTCTTTTAGGAAGGCCAATCCACTGCCAATCACACCCCCACCAAAATCAGCTTTCAAAGAGATTTAGAAACACGTCACCGAAAAGCAGAATCTTGCCATTGTCGAATTCCCATGGGATGCACACACAAAAAAATACCATAACGTAAGCCATAAATGTTGTTACAAATAATGTTCCTAACTTATTTGTTTCTATTTAGCTGTCAAGTCTTCCTAGCTAGACAAGAAAATGTGTCTTGTGCAGGGTAGATGACATATAACAGAAAGGATAACTCCCTTTGTTTCAACAAGCCCTGAGTTTAGAGGAGCAGCTGGAATGCAAATTTGCTTCTCCTGCTTTTGCAGTTTGATTCCTGACGCTAAAGACATAGAGAGCTATTTGCATAATCATGGAATCACAGAATCATAAGACCATTTAAGCTGGAAAAAAACCTTTAAGACTGAGTCACACTGTTCAGCCAGCACTGCCAAGGCCACCAGTAAACCCTGTACTTTAACACCCCACCAAACCCAAATCTTTTAAATATCTCCAGGAATGGTGAATCGACCCCCTTCCCTGCTCCAGTGTGTGCATCAGCTCCATTTTCCAGTCAAATGCCAATCAGCATCCTGTGTCAATCCTCGACAAGAACATGCAGCAGCTCTCACAGAGGCAGCTTTATGACTGAAGAAGCCATAGACAAATCAGTGCTATCGTAAAGAAGTATGTTTAATCAATACGGCATATTGTTCAACTAGTGTGGAAGAAAAAACACCTTGTAGAGTAACAGCATTTGTAAAGGTTAATCAATTCAGCTAATTGTAAATACTCTCAGTTGCCAGTCTTTAAACAGTTCCTTCTCTTTGTAGCAGCTAATTCACTGGGATGCAGCAGTGCTAACCCAGAAAGAAGGGAAGGAAGAAAAGCAGTCAAATTTCTCATTACTGTCTGTGCTGTACTGTGCCTCTGTCTGTAACATCAATATATTTACCAGAGGGAGATAATCTTTTCTTTCTGCTAACACTGCCTTACCTCCTTCATTACACAATAAACAAAGCAAGAGGTCTATGCTTCACAGTCCAGGCAGATGAAAAGGAAATCAGGGTATTGATCTTTTTGTTCAGTTCTTTAAAGGCCAAATGTATGACTAACCATTGGGGTAGTTTTTGGAGTGCTCTTTCTTTCATGTCCATAAGGAAAGATTTTTTTTTGTCACATAATTGTTTCCTGTAGAAAAAGGGACAATCAACAGAACTCTAGAGAATGATGAGAGAAAGACAGGCAAGAACTATAGTAAAGGAGATACAGCCTTTTTTCAATTTTTTTCTCTAGACCAAATTAAAATGAGCCTATGAAGGCAGGTTGATGGTCTCTGACACTTGTGAATTTGCAATTGTTTATTGTTTATGAAAAACTTTAGAGTATTCTAATGTGATACCTGGCCCCTTTTCAATGTGCATTCAGTGTCCCTTTTCTGTATTCTGAGATGAAAAAATGAAAAGCTTTCCATTTAGGACCCACTTCAAACAATGTCAGAGTATAACATGGGCTTGAAAGTTCTGTTTGGTTTTGTCCCTGATGTATTCATGGTATTTTCAGTAACTGAAAGATATTAGCACCTTTTAACTTTACTTTTCCAAAGCCAGCCAGAGGTCAGAGACTTCAGGTCTTCACAAAATCAATCTATATTGATTAAAGGTCAAAGCAAGTACTGAAAACACAGTGTACACTCCCACCAAACAAAGCACTATCCCTCCCATAGCAAAAAGAAAATGAGAATAGAGGGAGAAATAGCAGCTTTTCTCATCCTTTCTGCCTTCTAAGCCCCAGCTGCCAACACCATCCTTGTCCTCTCCATGCCCCTGCCAGATCCTCCTGGATCATTGCAGCCAACTGACCCCACTACCTGCTTGGATATCTCTCAAGAAGAAAGCTCTGGATATTTTTTTTCTTGGATTTCAAAAATCTGAACATAATATTTGTCAAAACTGTGCCTGGACCAGGCTCTGAGGATTGGTAGCACGGATACTTCCAGGAAAAATGCATATTCATGCAAGGTAATTCAGCTAAGGCTATCATATCAGTGCTCCTGCATGGAATGAGTATTTAATATGAAACTGATATCTGTTTGTTTGGTTTGGTTGTTTAAAAGTAGATGGGTTGATATTTTGCCTCTCTTGCTTTTTATAGAAAGGTCTGTTCCTGCTATGCATATCATTTGTAGGTCAACATTCAAGCCAAAGTCTTAAAAACAAAAAACTGTTACATCAACTGAGGAAATATCTAAGTACAAATTGTGTTACTTCCATGGCAATTACATATTTGTTCAGTTTAATAAGTTTGTGTCTTTCTTACAAATTTCTCACATAAAAATCTGATAACATGATGGGATGGGATATAACAAAAGCAAGAAACGTCATTCTGGAGGGGTGTTTTGTTAAGCAGAAATGCTCTTCTTAGAACTGTTTTTTTTCAAAAATCAGTTTAAAAAACAGTTATTTCACACAAACAACTGCAATTTACATGTGCCACACACATCCTTTATAGCATAAGGAGTGTTATGGAGAGGATGTTCATCTGCACACCAACCAAGTCACAGTCTAGATGCTCAAAGCCTAGGAGCTCAAAGACTAAGAGCTGCTCTGTCTGCCAGGTGTGCTCTTCCTAATCCATAAAGAGCCTTTTTCCCGTCATTGTTATCTTGATTTAACCTTCTGGGTGATGCTGTCACAACTTTAAGCAGAGCCCTATGGCCACTTTTAGGCAGCTGTCCTTAAGTTTCGAAGTTCTGTGTTTCACACAACAAAGAAACCCGTTACTCTGTGGCATTTGGCTTTTTATAACTTTTTATTCTCATCCTTGCATTCTTCACCAATAACTCATAACTATCTCTTATACCTGCTCCCCTTCCTTATCTCCACTTCTCCCACTCCTTTTCCTTTCCTTTTTTTTTTTTAAGAACTAAGAACTACTTTAATTTTCTTTCCAGATGGTAAATTTTTACTTCTGTTTAATAATCTCTTGAAGGTATGCTGGAGTATTTGCTCAACTCACTTCTAAATTAAAGCAATTATTAAAAAACTTTGAAGCACTTTAACAATTTTAAATCACTCTGCACATAGCAATTTAAAATTATTGGAGCAGTTTTATAAGCACTTGAATTTGGAGGTGATCAGAGACCTGAAAATGTGCAATATAGAGTAATTTAAAATTATTAGAGTACTTCATATTTTTTATAAGCTTTTCAGTTTGGAAGTAATCGGGCTTTGACTTGTGAGCTTGTGCATTGTAATGTGAGTGCTTCTTATTCTTAGAGAGATACAGCCTATTAAATCAAACTACTTCAATAATTGTAAATTACTATACATGGACATGCTCAGAAATCTAATTTTATTTCTTAAATTAAAAACATTTTTCAGCCCAAATCTTTAAAAAAGACTTTTAACTGACAGAATATGAATTAACTTTTTGTTTTATATTTTTCCAGGAATAAAAAAAAACCAAAATATCTATGTAAAGACATGCATAAAGGTTATATAAGAGTATGTGTCTGAGCCCATATTA
This sequence comes from Malurus cyaneus samueli, assembly GCA_009741485.1. Classification (NCBI taxonomy): domain Eukaryota; kingdom Metazoa; phylum Chordata; class Aves; order Passeriformes; family Maluridae; genus Malurus; species Malurus cyaneus. The sequence goes on along the minus strand of CM019236.1, from coordinate 53,733,055 downwards.
TGAATCTTCAATTATGTTCAAAATCAGCCTTCCTCATGTACACTTTAATTTTTATTAAGCACTAAACACATTAATTTCATTAATAAAAATTTTCAGATCAAACTTCATCTATAAAACTAAGAAAGAATAATACAGGAATAAATTTATGTATTTCCAGATTGTTTAAAGTTGTGAATAAATGCAAACTCATTAGAGATTTTACAATTTCTATGTAACTTTGTACTTGTTTAGTAAGTAGTACCATTTCTCAGTCTCTTCTATCAATAAGAGGATCCTGTCTGGAAAACCACCTCAAAACAAAAGCCTCATAAGGATTCAGGATAGCCATGAGTGATGAACACTGTATAGGCACTGTTGCATATGTCCACCATAAAGATAAAATTTACTTTACAAAAAAAAAAGTCTTCCAGGTATTTGTGGGAGGCAGTTCACACTGGGTTTTTGCCAATGGAAAACTTCAAACGTTAAGCATAGCAGAAAAACCAACAGAAGACTGTGCTTGCTAACAAAACTGGAAACAATGAAAAGTTAACATTAATCGTGGAAGAGCTGAAATGCTCTTACTTCAAAGTGCTGCAAGCCATAGACTGTGCTGATCAGAAGAAAGCAAATGAGAGCACATTGAAGCAAGTTGTGCCAAGTAGCTTTCCACAAAATAAAACATCTCAAAGAGTTCAGGGAAAGGGCAACAGTAGCAGGTCTGCAGCGCTCTCTGCTAGATGAGAGCTTTAGACTTTAAAGACAGACCTGAGAGCGAACATATTTGTGTTTATATATTGTGACTTCTTCTCCTTTTTGTATTATAATTGTAAGAATGAAATGCTGGTTGATTGTTCCCATGAACTACCAGATTTCAGGCAGGCAGATGGGATTAAGCACTAATGCCAAAATAGCATCATAATTAATTATCAAATATCAGCAATAAAAGCTGTATCTATGGCAATCCTTGGTGATTCAATTTTTATAAAATGTGAAGCAATGATTTAACATGCAATGTTTTCATATCAGACTGCAAACATGAAAATGATGTGAAAACTTTTGAAGACTCCTTTATAGCTATAAAAAAATGAGAAAGCATTGAAGGTTAAGCTAATGTCTCAGGCACGCTGTGCTTCTCAGAGAAGGCCGTTCAGCTTGGACGGGTGAACTGTCATTTTCTTTCTCAGCTTCTAGAAACAGAAGGTACTTGACAGTGTAACCTAACCCAGAGCTGACAGCAAACAAAGCATGCAGTAAAGACGCAGCAAAGCATGCAGAAAAGATCCAGAGAATTGTAAAATACACAACACTATGGAATATGCTGCCTGTCAGGGAAGTTCCTTCCTCCACTATTTTCACAAAATAATAGCCCTCTGCCCCAAATTACAGGAAATTACATCCTTTTCTATGAAAATACTCATGTCATTGGACATATATTTGTTCACATAATGTGTTCCTCTCAGAGTCCTGTAGAGCCCTTCACGTAATAAATATTCACACAAGTACTCCACTGTACTACACTAAGCTCTGCATAAAAATGGTCCAATTTATCTGTTTCAAATTCCAGTCTTCAATTCCACAATCATTGAAACAGCAGCTTTCTTATTTTACAGGGGTCAAGCTTCTTATATTATCCATCTCTTAAAAAATGTCAAACCACTTTTCAATTTCCTTTAATCTACAGTTTGAATCTGGACTAAATGTCCCCTTTCTTCATTTGTTCCCACAGATGCAACTTCAAAGTGTACTTCAGAAAAGCTTCTGCAGGATTTGTGTTTTTCTGAAAGTTTTTTTGGAGGGACGTGCCTTTCAATTTTTCTGCACATCTCTGATAGCAGCACATACCAGAGATCTTTACCAAAAAATGTTAAAACTTCTTTAGAGGACCTCTGCTGTTTGTTAATTCAGTAGCTATGCCACTGAGCAGCTCTCACGGTTACGACATTAGCAGCCATCAGCTGTTGTAAGCATAAAACCTCAATTGCCTTTCCTCTGCAATACGTGGAGGGCCATGACCCAACTCCACATTTCAGCTCCTGGAGACACCTGTGGAAGATTTCCTTCTTCTCTGTGAGGAGTGTCAATTACAGCCATTTGCTTATCTGTTTTATTTTGTTCCCTCATCCCTCATTTTAGTCCTTTTCCCAGGAAATCAGAGACAAGCCCCTTCACTCTGTGATGTTCCCATGTAATTCCATTTAATATTGGATTTTGGCTTTGATGTATATTCCATTTGGACAGCAGCATGGCAATCAGTAAACTGGATGTAATCTCTTCCGATCTTCAAGCTAAAATTAAATAGATTATTTTACTTTCATTTATCAGTTCATATTCTGCTGTTTAACTAGGAGCTATGATTGTTCTAGGATTTTTTACGTATTTTATAGACTACATTCTACTCAAAGTTCTCCCCATCATCAGCAAACACCAGTCCAGCTCCCCTGTGATTACACACAGTGTTGTCAGAGGATATTCTCAGCTGTTTCACTTTACAAGATCACTTGTCCCTAGCAATACATATATAATTCACATATAGCTGGAATAGTTCCCCAAAAGCCATTCATCCCCAGAGGAAACTGCTCTTTAATTGTTTGTTATGCCCTCTCAGCAGGGAGGCTGGCTTACACCATACATGTGCATCATTTTATTTAAATGACATCCTACCTTGCTACAAAAGCTGCCAGAGCTATTTGATCTTCTTCCACTAAGGCTGCCAACTACAGAAAACCCTCTGAGAACAAAGCAGCAGATGAAAAAGAAGTGCTGATGCTCCAGGCAAGCTCTTTTAGCCAGAGCTGTACCAGCAGCAACATGCAGCAGGAAAAGAAATACATGCTTCAAAGGTAATTACAGTGTGCTGCATCTTCCAATCTTTATTTAAGATACTTGGGATCGATTTCTATCCCTTTGCAAGGGGAGCTGCACATTTCATCAACCTAAACAACCAAGCACAAACTTCAGTCAAAATAAAGAAGCCTCTGTCCCCAACTCTGCCTTCCCCTTTGCAAGGATCTGTGATAAATGGCACAAGGCTGATTGCCTGTGGCAGCCCGTGTCCCAGACACTCTGGTAGTGACTTGGCGCTTCCTTGCCTCATTTTCCTCAACCTCAACTCCCTGACCAGCTCACTTGCAAGTTGCCCCAGGGTTTTGGGGAATTTTTTCCAGCAGGATTTGTGATTGGCTGTGCCAATGTGCTGCTTTAATGGGAAGATGGGAGATGGAGCTCAGCATGAGAGAATAGCACTCACACAGCAATGCAAATGCACAGATTGAGCAAAATTAGTTTATTTGCTTGTCAGATGTTTGCACAAACCCTCTCATTCAATTTTTTAATGTTTCGAGATTTTTTTTGTACCTGGATTTAGGTATATTTTTAAGTTCTAAATGAAATGTCAAAAAATATCCCCACAAAGGAAAGCAAGAATGTCTGTAATTTCTCTGGTTGTTGAAATATTATTCCAATAATTCCTCCAGGTTTCTCAAAAAGCTTTAAGAAAAGAAAAAATGGTGCAAGGGAAAAGAATTCATTCACCACACCACCCTTTCCCTGAACTGTAAGCTGTGGAATTTCAGAAATCTGTGTTGAATGCCATCAACAAGCTATGTAGCAGGGTTTTTTTAAATATTTCAGTAAGTGGTAGTCACAGGTTTAGTTTCAATTCCAGGGTAAAAAGTGAGAACATTACTTTGCTTTATGTCATATAATGCTTCTGATGAAAAACATCATCATTATGGGAAAGATTATAGAATTTTTGTTCCAGAATTCTTTCCAATTCAAAAAATGCCACCGACTCCCTGGAGTCTGAAAAGAAGGATTTATGTCTCTGGCACAGAGTTTAAAGGACAAGCCCTGCAGATCCTTTAGCAGGATTACCAAGCAAGCAAAGTCCTCATTTTCAGGGTGCAAAGCAGCTTTTAACTGCTGGAGAAAACACTACCAAAAAAATTTGAAAGTATATTTTTATGCTTCTTCATGCAGCTCAGACACTATCAGTAAAGGTCAGAGCCATTTATCTCCATCTCTCATTTCAGTGTTGACTGAAAGAACTCCTTGCAGCCAGCAGCAAGCACAGCACAATTCTGCTTGGGAGAGAGCTGGCAAGGGCTCTGGGTTTTTAAGTGGCTGTTATCAATTCACACTGTTAGCACCTGCTGCTGCTGCAGCTTTTCCAAGAGCAGCTCCGGCTCGCTGGCTTTCCATCGCGCTGACTGGAAGTGCCAACAAACACGGCGTGGATGACACGCCTCGACAGCAGCTGGAGAAGACCTCAGAGGAGGATCTGAACAACCCTGATTCACACCAAAGTAACCAATTCAGGAGCGCAGAAGAAAAAGCAAATCGGCAAAGGAAAGTGTGCGTGTGCCAGATAATTAATTCTGGCAAAGCCTCAGGTTTTATAGAAGGATCAAATACATTTCGTATATTTATACACCCATTTCTTTCTTCACAGGCCAATGACAGCCCACAGAGAACTGCGTAGATTTGCCAAAAATAATTACTCTGGTCACTTAGGAAAGCAGAGGATCTGTCATCCAGAAACATATTGCCTAGCAACAGTTCACTTACCCTTCCTCCCTTGCAATAAGCAAACACCGCCTGCCCTCCCCACCCCCTCTCGTTTATGTTGGCTTTCTGGCTGCTGGCAGAAACAGGCGCTCACCTGGGTGTAAAACTGCTCCTGACAGGAGGACTCTATGCTGTTTAAGCCCAAGTACATGTGAGAAGATGAGTGGTGTAGCTCAAGAAAGCCTTGGCTGCCAAGGAAAGGTGCAGCTTCTCCCTGTGATAAAATTGTCTCGCTGTGTGCTTAGACAAAACCCACTTCAAAAGAGATCACTGGTACGGTAGCTCTTGGCAAACAGTGGTCTGGCATGGTGAAGGAAGGAGAGGAAATAAAATCAGTCATGCCAGCAAGCAACTGCAGCACTATCCACAGCCTTAGGACACTCAAAGGTTTTTCATTAACTTATATTTTATTAGAACTGTAGTGTCATAGGATTGTAAAATAGTTTCTACATTTCGTTTTACATGAAAATATTTAGGAAGCAATTTATGAAAAATAACTATACCACTCCTCCTTTCTCCATGGAAGCCCTCTCTTTCTTCCCCACACACAAGCCACACCATTTCTCTTTTAGCTGATGGCTGGCTTCAGTACCAAGGTTTTTCCTCATTTTCCTGAATACAATATTTTGGAAAAATTGCACAATTAATTTTGCAAACAGCTTTCTGCAACATTCTGGAATTAGTTTGGACATCTTAAAGCTGCATACAGAGATTAACATGACAGAACTTTTGCACTCTGCTACACCTCCCACCTCTCCACAGCATGTTACACTAGGGAAGCCTCAGACCTGACAGCTGCCCTAACTCTCAGAGCTGGCACAGATGTTAAGTACCAGCTTTTCCAGGGCTGTATGCACATCAGTGACAATTATCTAGGATGATACTAATATTTTTTTTTTTCCTATGGCACATCTGTGCCATACCATAATGCAAAACTCGCATAATATATAATATATATGGCTGTAGCTATATCTGCTTGGCATCCTAGATTAGTAAAAAAGTAATTTTAGGTTTAAAAATAATAAAAACTTCTCATTCTAAATATTTTTCTCAGCTGGTTAGAAATTTTCTCTTAAAAAAATCTCAAACCGCAAATACATGGAAACTCATACACACTTTTTGAACTGTGCTAGGGCTTAACACCTAAACTCCATCCCACAAAGCATGATATCAGATATATTAAAATTTTACCACAGAGATTACTAGGGAGTTCTTTGAACAACAGCATAGGGCCCTTATAACTGTTTGCTATTATATTTTATTCTATTTTTATGTATTTTGAAAAGAATTCCAAATTTTTTGGGAAGTCATCTAATTATTTCAGTATAGATACTGCTATATTGTTTTTCATGTCATGTTTCAGTCTGATATAAAATATCACTATTTACCATTCTTGCCCTTGTCTATTCAGCAACTAGTTTATCTTTTGTTTGAAATGTTGTAAAAATTAACACTGTCCTTGTTCAAGTCCTTGTAAAAATTAACACTGTCCTTGATTATTTCTGCTGCAATATGAACAATTTGGGGAGCAGTGTTAGGTAGTTAGGCACTGATGAACAACCTGGAAACTGAAAAGAATACTTGCTTTTGTATAAATCTTGTCATTATAAGGAAGCAGAATTTTTTTTTGCATCCTCAACATGAAAATGGCACTTCATTAATGAAAGAGATGCAGCAAATCCCTAAAGTAGTTTCTGACAAGTTGCAATCAGTTCTAATGGGTGTTGATTCAAGGTCCTAAAATTTTTCTTTTTCTGCTTTTAAACTATTTGGCACATCCATTGAAATTGAGGGAAGAAAAAAATAAAGAAAAGCTAATTATTCTAAGGTTCTGTATAGCTTTCAGAGCAATTAATTACTTATAAACTTATACTTTTGGTAATGAGCATCTAGCCACAGATTTAAAGGTGGCCTCTCAAAAGTAAATTGATTGCTACAGATATGTCCGTTCTATACATAGCATGTGCTGCGCTTCTACAAATACAAATACATTAACTTTGATGTGAATAACATTAGTCTTGTTGCAGCACCACTGAAACATATGGGCACTTTAATACTGATCTCTGCAGAAATAGAAACACACCAAACCTTTTGAGCATATGTCCAGATAAACAGTCTGAAATTCATTTGGGGTGTAATGCCAAACAGAAAAGAAGTTGAAGACATCACTTTTTAAATGTTCAGAGTGAAAAGTAAACAGAACATAGAGGACATAGATGCAACAAAACAGGGTAAAGATGGGCCAAATTGATTTTGACTACTAGCAAGAACATACCCAAAATTCTATATTATAGGGAATACTTCTGCATAGGATGTATAGTACCAAAAGCAAGAAAACCCTCAAAAACAAATGTTCTTCTGATACCATGGGGAAGAATCACAAAGCAAAATAGTTTCCCTTGTAAATCAGCCAGTTCCTCATCACTTTTGCTGCTGGTTGCTTGCTGTCATGTCATAGTGTATTTTGTTCCATTTTTGAGTCTGGGATCACCTCTTTCAGTGACAGATTTTGCATTCACCTGGACCCACACTCAGCTGCATCATCATCAAGTAATCAGTCTCCATTTACCTGGATTCTTACTGGGTTAGTACCTAGAGAGTTAGAAACTAGAGAAAAAAAATACGTTGTGCCTCAAGCAGCAGAAGGTTTTCCTTTCAGTGCTGCTCCACTGAGTCAGATCTTGAAAAACCTGTTCAGATTACTCCATATTCAAATATTTTCATTATCAACCAACAATTCACTTGTCTTTGACTCAAAGGTTTCAGCTTCAGAACACAGACTTCACAAGGCTTAAAAGCAGAGCCAGGAGTAGAGAAGTGTCCCAGACTGTTACGCACTTCCTTAGCACTGCCCACAGTAAGGACTTGCTGAAACTGACCAAATCATTCCATTGGGAAGAATCAATCTCTGCAGGGGCAGCCAGCATTACCTCCCAATACTGCATGATGGTGGAAAGATATTTGAAAATTTGCAGCTTAAGTAAAGTCTACTTTGAGCTGACCATATCTGTACCCAGTCTCAGTGAATGGTTTAACTATTTGGTCTTGCCCTTTGTTCCAGTCAGAAACTGTACGTGACCAGCTGCTGATCTTGTTAACTTAATTTGGTTAATTTTCAAAATTTTTTATAGCAAAAGATACCTTTGGCTTATTGCATTAAACATTTTTTCTGAATTTCATACTTGCTTATAATTGTAATGCATCCACACAGTCGGTGAGAAGCATCAGTGAAGGGAGGAAAGAGCCTGCCAAAAACAAGAGGCTTAGGCCATATGGACACATCAAGGGATATTTCTGATGTGGATGCTGCCAGCATTGCTTCTTCCTCTCTGCTTGGCATTTCTGAAAACCACTTTATACTTCTGAAATTTTCCCAGGCCTTGCTGTGTAACACAGGGAACTATCCTCCAGTAAATGAGACATAACTGAGCTCCATCTTTTCCAAAATGCCTGGAGTAAAAACATAAAAAGCCGACCATGAGATTCTTCCACAATTGGCAAATAGCCAGTTTTGATAGCAGATCCAGACGCCTGTATACCTTCACTGGAATTAATGGGACAGGAAGGACACATAAGATAAGGTTAAGTGTATAGAACAATGGGATGACCAATTTGAAAAAAGTTATGATTGTAGCAAGAATTTTCTTCAAGGAAGTCAGTGTTATTGTCATGCTTGAGGCTGGTCATTTGGCATCCATGCCCTAATTAAAGGTTATGACCAATTTGTGAACAGCCACAACACTACACCACCAAAGGATATGGTTGAGCAACTGAGAAATTGTGGATGGAGGAGAACAGAGCAGAGGAAGACCAAATAGAAATTTCCACACAACTATTCATTCCCATCTGATTCCTGTGGATAAAGAAACACACTATAGTAATGCCAGGTTTTGGAAAAATTAGTTCAGAAACAAAAAAAATAGTGCATTCACAGCTGCAAGGTTCTTTTTGTCCTTCATGAGCTGAGCAGACGAGTGTGGGAAACACCTCCCACTCCAATTTTACGTCTGAGTGCTAGTCTCCCGCAGAACTAAACAATACCAAGTTATGTACCCCAGATGGCTTTTGGTTTAATTAGTTGGCAAAGAACAGTACAAATTCTGTGGGTTTATGGGTTTGTGATGGGCACAACATTTTACTCAAATAGTTTTTTGACAACTGACTGAATTCTGGAAGATCAAAACTTCATTTTGCATATTACATTTACTTTAAAAATGCAATGAAAATCTTAGCCATGTGCTTGCTGTGTAATCCTTGCTCCTTCAGAGCCTGTAAATTCTCACTGCTGACATATCTGCTGCTGTGTTCGCCATTGTTTCCACTTATGCTTTTGACATCATTATTTAATACTCACATTACAGTGCTACGGCTAAGATTTGATTTCTTTTTCTAAATGCTGAACAAATGTATTGGAATGGCCTGTCTTCCCTTTGTGAATGGAGCACAGAGATGAAAGACGTAGGAGATAGCCTCCCTTGCTAAATTTTGTTTTAAGAACATTTAGCAGCTCACCACTGTTGTATTGCTAAATTCACCATGGCTCATTATTTTTCAAGTAGTAACTCAGAAACATCTTGGAATAAAGTAAAAAAGGACCATGTCAGAGTCTTCTGACTCCTGTTTATTTCAGCAGATATATGTGAGGCCCAGTGATTGGTGATAATTCCAGCACATGAATGGTCTTATCATTGCTGGTTAACAGTGAGTTACAGCAACATCTCCAGAAATGCCTCTGATACAAATGATCTCCACAGTACAAAGAAATTAAATCAAGGTATTAGGAACAGCCTTTTGCAAAGCAAAATTCCGCTGTCACATTGGCCTATCAAAATAAAGTTTATAATAAAAATTAAATGCACCTTTTCTTTAGCTTTTAGGAAACACTGGTCTAATAAAATCCTGTAATAATAAAACTGAGTAATAATTTTTACTCAAGCATGCTCACAGAATGTCATACATAGCCTAGCGTTTCTTTGTCTGCCATGCAACAAGAACCTAGACACACAGAAAAAACACCATGGAAAGTCTTTCAGTAGCCACAGAGCATCAACTCTAAATTCAGGAGTAACAAAGACAAGTCTATGTCCTGACTGTTTCAATACTTGATTTAATACTTCTTCCATTTCATTCTTTCAAATTCAGCAGCTTTAGTTTTTTGAAGGATTTACTTGTTCCTCAGGTCATTAGCAAGCATTCTGTTTTGGACAAATGTTTGTAGAATGAAAGCATCATCATAAATGAAATCCCCTCTTTAGTGAACTTCTGTACACCTGTGGATAATTAGATTAATTTTCCTTAGCCACACCCTACATGGCACTCACAGCAACAAGGACATCTGCATGCTACAATGACGCCTTCCCTGTAGAGTAGTCTCTCTGGAAATACACTTTTCAGTCACAAAGCAGAAAAGCAGGCAAGCCCACAAACATGTTGGGGTTGTCACTTCAGCCAGAGGCAACCATTAACCTCTGTGAGATAAGACATAATTAATCAACAAGATGAGACACGTAAATTGATTCTAAATTATAAAGAATTTTAATTCCCATTTCTACACTTTGCTTTTCCTTTACATTTTGCTAGAGTGACATGTTTTTCTTGGGAGACTCATTATCCTTCACATTCAACTTCAAGTCCTGAAAAAAAAGAGGAAAACCTTTTTTTCCAACCCCTCAATGCTGGGCTCCTGGTCCCCATATATCCCTCAGCTTATTGCAGAATTATTGTATGAAGTAAACAGTCCTGCTCTAAATACCAGATGTATTTTTCCCTGAAAAAGTGTGACACTTCACAGTGTGGTATTTAAAGGCTTTGCTGACAGCTGACCTGCAGATGAAGTCAGAAATGCAGTGGAGTCTCTGTCTGACACTCATATTTCAAACCAGGGACTCCACACCCACATTTCCAAACAAAATGAGATCTTCCAATAGGCATAACATGACATTAACTATTTTCTGATCTAAAGGATACAATACACAGAGAAGTAGCACAATTGCTATCCTATTTTGATTCAATCCTAATTCTTAATCATTAAAACACTAATAAGGTATTAAAGCATGCATAAGGTGTTCTTTAAGGATGCATATCAGCAAGTTGTGAGGACACTAGGCTGTAGGAAAGGAATGAGGTTGAAGGGTGATACTGATTTTTACTGCTTCTCTTCTGGGTCGATTAGTTGTTCCTTATTGCCCCACAGTTTGCGGAGGAAATTAGTAAGCTGAAGGAAGTCTGAAGGATCTCAGAAAAGAATGTGTCAAACTGCAGCTCAGTCCAAATTTTTATATATTCAGGAAATGTTAGTCTTCAGATGCACACTACAGGGTTCACATGGATGCTTTCTTTGGTAGCATTGTGCTGCATACTGTAATTTCTCATTAGCAACAAAGTCCTCAGCTACAGTCGAGCTCAGGAAAGCTGTAAATACATTTCACATTAGACATTTTGTTTCTCAATTATTTTCACATGTTGCTAATAAAGCTCCCTGCTGTGGGAACTGTTGGACAGGAATATGTCCAAAAAAGCAGAATGTGTTCTTATTTTCCATGCAAAAAGAATGACTATATCTAATTGTAGCCGTAATGAGAAATGATGGTTTCAAAAGAATATTATTCCACATACTTTGAATGATAATTTGCCATTGACTGAGACAGTTAAATGTTCTTTTTGACCGCTCACTGAGACTGAAACTTTAGACTTCAAAGAAAAGTTTTACAAATATTCCATTTTTACTACGGTATTGCTGATGCTTAATGTTGGCAAGCATTCATATCAATTCTGGGGTTTATTAATTTATTTATTTGTTGAATTTCTAGAAGTACTTAATTACTTGTAAATTGTGGCCAGAGTGCTAGAATGGTGATAGAGTTTACGTTTCTACCATTTCCCCCTTTCCTGTCCTAGCTCATGTTTCTGACCACTTCTAATCTCTAACAACCTAATGGCTTAATTACTTTAGGCTCTGATGCTCCAATTTAGAAACAGATATTTAAACTAAACAAAATACCTCTGAGGAATTATTTCAACAGGGTTGAGATTTTTTTTCTTGATAATTGTACTGTGACATTTTACAGCAAGAGGTTTCATAATTTGTTATGAAGAGATAAAAATATTCACTATTAATATACTAGCATAGCCTTTCTGCTATCTTCACATTTCTGACCATCAACTCAAGATCCATCCATCCATCCAAGTGGATGCCCCTTACAGTTCCCACCCATCCCAACTCCTCCCAGCCAGTCAACCAGCATCTGTTGCTTTCCCTTTTCTTTTTCTCTTTTCTGTCCTAAAACACCCAAGAGAGATGGAGGGTAAATAAAGTAAAAAAGGAAGTACCAATCACCTCCATCTTGCAGAATAAAACAAAAGATGTGACACTAAGACTTCACAAAGACTTGAAGGCTCACCTTTCCTTGATACTTACTTAATTAAATTATCTTTCTATCCTGTATCCATAATCCTTTATATGCTACATCTTCCATAATAAACTTTGAGTTAAGAATACCTATATTAAACCTCAAGATTCATTGAAATGCTGAAATGGAAGCTAACAAAGATGATTTAGATTAATATGTAGACTGGAATTTCTTCTCTCAACATCTGTTATCAGCAGATCTGAAATTTCTAGTTACCATAATTCCTGCCAAATAACACCAACCTTCAGTATTTCATCATTCAAAGCAGCAGCCCTATTTTCTTTAGTTGAGAAGGCAGACTTTATATCAATGCAATTTTATTGGGTTTGTTATTAAATATTAATGTGGAAATTAAGCAAAGTTTAAGCACTGGGTTTTAAGATTTATTTTTCATTATATCTGTTATAGCAAACCTTTATTAACATCCTGTGAAATAAGAAATCTAGAGCATCACTAATAAAACCTTTTAAGTGGTAATCCTTCAGAATCCTTCCTTGTAATGGCGGAGCATTTGCAGCACTAAACCAATGAAATTCACACATACTGTAATGGAGTAGTGGAGCGATTATTACAACATTTTTTCCAAAGTACCATGGGCTTTAGATGATTAGAGAGTAGTCTTATGTTTTAAACTTTCTGCCAAGAATGAGGCTTTAAGTTGAGTTGGATTGTGGATAGATTGCAGTATAATGTATGTTGACAGTTTAATAACGTGGGTTACTATCCTTAGTTTGCTTTATGATGTAATACATCTTTATAGGAGTCCTTGGAGATTTCTACTATGATTTTCAAGGCAGAGAGAACTCAATAAACTAAAATACTCTAAGCAAGACTTCTATTTCCTGTATACTTTGGAAATTTTCCTGAAAAATAAATAGGTGCTACAACTTTTAAAAGTTTTTCTGACATGACTTTTTGTTTTTCTAGTCATGTAATAGATTTTAGAGGTACATTTCATATAAAGTTATGCAATTTTTAAAAGTTCCCTTCTATAATGAATGGTCTTATTTTTCAGATCTCTAGGGGAATTTTCTTTTCTGTAAAACAGAGTAATTGATTTTATTTTCCCCTTTTCAAATTCATACTGTACATATATTACATGATACAGTTTGCAAATATTTCCAAGTAAAGGTCACATATATTTGGACTAATTATCCTTCATGTTTTGACAAGTACATGCACAGCAGTGGCTAAATATCAAGAAACATAAATCTGAATAACAAAATAAAATATAGGAATAATTTAATTCTTCAACTGCTTTCGTTTCATTTTAGAGGTAATCAGAAAAATAAACTAAATTAGAATGGAAGGAAACTATTGCTTTAGATTAAGAAGCAGTCTAAGTAAAAATAGCTTGAAAGGATATTCAATCCACTTTAACAATAAATAAATTCAGCTTTTCACAACATCCATGGAAAACAAGATTTGAGAAAATACTGAAAGCAAATTCATTATTTATTATATTTCTGTTCAGACTGTATAAAAAGAGACATTAATTTTTGAAGTGTAATTGCTTTTCAGAATGATGCCTGTAAATTATGTTGTTCAGATACTTTCAATGTTTTCAAAGGTTGCAGCTAACAAATTATTTGCTGTGATTATGTGTATATTTGTCTAAATAGATGATTACCTAAACAATATGATATTCTTCCCTATACCAATTTGGCAGACCACACAGAAGAATTTTCAGGACACTTCTACGAAGTGTTTTCAGTATGAACAGTTCATATGAGCTAGGCTCCCCTGCACACCAGTATTTTCGACACATTCTTTCCTCTCACATTGTGTAAACAAAAATTTGCTCATCTGAATGTTTGCAATAAGTGCATGAATGTAGGCTGAAATAAATCCGTTGTCAAATAAACATTAGCACATTCTTTCTTAAAAGATATACAAGATATACATTCCTTTTAAAATAAACCTCTTGTACAATAAGACTCATTAGAAAATTCCTGAAGAACACATTGAGAGACCACCAGCACAGAGAAGAGCAAATGGTGTGACACAGATACTCCAAAAAGAAAAAACCCAGAAGCTGGAGCATCTGATCTAAAAGGTTTTTTCCTACTGTTTGATGTTTTCTCTTTTCACCATCCTTTCATGAATCTGGGTATTTGCTGCACCCAGTGATCTCCCTGATGCCACTCAAGCCAAAATCACTTTCATATTTCTCACAGGAGGAACACTTATGTTTTTTGCCATCAATGGTCACACCGGTCTCTTGCCAAGAGCCTGAGGGCCTAATGTCTAACTGACATTCACTTCTACATACATTTCCATGCCTATAAATATATATATAAAATATAAGCATGCACATAACCATGACACTTGCTTAGGCTAGTACCACTGACAAGATAATTCTGGCCGTTTTAATTCACTGGAAGCCCATGGTTTGCCTCCACCCCAGTGCTGCACTGCACCCCCACAGGCTGTATCTGAGCATCCTGCAGGTCACAAACCTCCACAGTGGCAGAAACACAGGGGACCAGACATCTAAATATCCTTAGTAAGCCGTGCACACAAATAGGTGCCAAATGAAGTTGAAAAACTGGACTATTAACCCTACCAGCCATTGTCAAAACACAGTCTTGATCCTTCAACTATTGTTTTGGCAGCCAACTGCGGCTTCTTCAGTTTATTCCTTATTTTAACTTGTTATGAAATTGAAAATCCTGCATAGCTCCCTGCTAGTCATAAATTAGATGGTTCCTAATTGTGTCATTGGGCTTGCTGAATGACTGGCAGACTTCATTATTATTTCTGTGACAGATCACATCTCTTACTCTGCCTGTGCATCCCAAGAGGAATGCTGAAATAGCACATGATGTTCAAGCTAAATTTCACTGAGACAAAAGATAAAACAGTAGTAATAGTAGTAGTAGTAATAATAATAATAACAATAATAATAATTTCACTTTACCTGAAATTTGTTTTGTTCCTCCATGTGCACACACCCACCCTTTTTATTAGTGTGTCAGATGTGTGTCTTTTTGTGTGATCAGTTTTCTCTCAACCAGCACACAGACAACTCCACTGGGACTCTCCAGGATTAAGATCACGACTTACTACAGCTTCACCTACAAAAGCATCTGGGAAGAGGCAGTAGCACACTGCACATTCTGCAAATCATTACGTTTGATAACTGCAGTGCTCAATTTACCAGACATCAATGGGCTGCAGACTAGAATTCTTATTTGCCCTCTACATTATAATGAATATATTCCAGGCTCAGGACCCAGCTTGGAGATCACTAAAATAAAAGTCAATATATCTAATATTGGTATAATTACAAAACCAAAAAATCATAATTTTAAAACCAACACACATAGAGCTGTTGCAAATTCTTACTCTATTTCATAATATTTGCAGAAATGTTGGAGAAAAATAAATATGAGTTAATAACTTATGGATTACTTGAAGCTTCTACAGAGAATTCTCCTTTAGATGGGTTCAAAGAACTGTATGAAGTCAATTTAAAACCTGATGCAGAGAGAATTAAATGTTAAAATGTTAAAAATCACGGACCAACACATTTCAAAAGCTGTCTTTTGCCTCCCTGACTTCTTTCTACCCCTTGCCACAGGCACCACCTTTGCAGCTGAAACCATACAACTGCTAATATCAGTATTTGTTGAACCTACACCTAACATCTGATATACTTGAGCCTAAGTAATTGAGGCATCAAACCCTTCAATACGCAGTTGCTTGGTAAATATGCTCAATTCTGTCCCTGGAGCTTTTTGCAGATAATGGTGAATCAATGCCAGACACCTGACCCACAGATCTTCACTCTCATCTTCCACCACTAATAGCTGGTAAATCTGCTTTGTTGAGAAGAAGCAAAAAGCAATCAGCACAGGACTCCTTCATGTGAAATATTTATTTGGGCAGCAAAAGCTATCACTGTCACTGAAAGTGAGTGACAGCAAACCAGGGTACTATTTTGACCACTACATGGAATGAGTACAGCGACTGGGGTTTATGTTCACAAGATTGAAACATTCAATCTATTTCATTGTAAACTGAATCCCCCAAGCAGGTTTATATGGGATCCTAGGTGGGAGTTTTTCTCTGCCTCAAAATATTGTTACATCTGATTGAATAAACCATACAAAGAAAATATATCGATACCAAAAAACGGAGTGGCACGGATTCAGAGAAAACATTTCCACTGAAATCACACAAAGCAGTAGTGCAACAAAATGTTGATGCATCAAATATGTAAATGATTAGATTACAATTATAAAAATCATTGCAAAGCAATAAAGACATAATTGGCAGAGTTCCTACCAGTTAAATCTAATCTCCAGTACCCATCAGCTGTAGCTTGGCTTGTCTTGTTAGGTAAACAAAATGTGTCTTGACTGTCATTGCCATAAAATATTAATGCACTGGAAGTCTCTAAACCTTGCTAGGCATAAGGCCTATTATCACACTTAAGAGCAAAGCAATCTAATAAATCGCTGGCAGTATAAAAACTAAGTCAGCTGGCAGAGACAGTCATCTCCCTAAGGGATAGTAAGAGACTAATCTTCAACTACAGCAGGTGGAGTTCCAGAGAAATTGTGTTTCTACTGCTCAGTAGAAATACTTTTGTGCTGAATTCTGTTATTTGAACTCTAATGGATTCATTATGAGTGTCCATACATTATCAACAGTACAAAATTAACTATCTATGACCTAGGTTTATTATGAGCACATTTTTTTATAGTTGTGCTTTATCTTTGTTGCTTTCAGTTACATCCAAACAAAAGCTGAACTGGATGCTTCTGCCACACATTTTCTAACAACATCAAGCTCATACATAAATAATCTTCTGTGTTTACTGAGCACTGAGACGATGTCCTTAATTGAAAACAACTTACTTGTTTGGCACTGTTATGAGGTCCTCGAGGCTGTATTTAACAATAAACACAATATTGTCATATACTTTGTAACAGAGCAGATAACATCATGATTATGTTATTTTTATGGTGTACTTTGGGAACATACTGTGTGATTCCAGAGAAACAAATCACCAGAGACACACAAGACTGCATATAGAAAAAGCAGTTAACAGAAAAAAAATCTCTTAGTTAGAGTATTATCAAAATTATTTATTTGCTACTTTTGATACTAATAGGAACTAATATGCCCTCCAAATGGACCAGAAAAAGCCCTAAATATAAAGAATTGCATTTTTAGATGATACAAAACTATTTCATAACAAGAATGCATGCTGACAAAAGAATCTTTAAATATGTTACAAGCAAATGCTGGCTTTACTGCAAAAGATTTTGAGATGACAAAATAACTTTCTTTATATTTTATTGGATAGCTCACTTTCCATTCAATTCTATTTTAAGTGGATATCAATAAATTAGCCGGTGAACTCGTTATGAATTTTTTTTTTTGATCATTGGAGTCTAAATTTTTGGCCTCACACAAAACTGTGGAATAGCTGAATTTTAGGAGGAGCTGGGTAGTTCAAACACTGCTTTAAGAACTGTCAATTAAGTCATGGCGCTCAGGGCTCCATCAAGCCAGGATTTGAATCTCTCAGGACACGGATTCCACAACCTTACCAGTCAATCTCTTCAAGTATTTAGTTGTCCCCATGGTGAATATTTTCCTTTGATATAGCCAGACATTCTGGTTTTCCAGCTTCTGATTCTTTTTCCTACCACTCTGCACCTCCAAGCCTGACTATGTCCTTCTATTTGATAAACATAAGTTGCAATATGGCCTCACCTCAATCTCCTTTCTGAGCCTGAACAAACCCAGCTCCTCCAGCCTTTTCTCATATACCACATGCTCCAGTCCCCAACCACTCTGCAGGATCTCCACTAGACTCCTTCCACAGCACTGTCAGTGTGGTTTCGTGAGGACAGAACACAGGGCAGTAATCATCCTGCTCAACCTGCTGGCTGCACTTTTGCTTATACTTATTCTGCACACCAAAACCCGCAATATCTGAAGTCATTCAGGACTTATGAGTTTGGGTGTCATTCAGGATTGTGCCAGCATGGACTCCTGGAGTAGAAGTGACTGTCATGCAGTAATAAATTATCTGTACAATATAATGGGAAAGGCAGGTAGAAGAACAGAAGCATGGGAACATGCAGTGAAAGCTGTGAGGCATTTATGTGGCTAAATATTTAATATTACCTGTCACTGTCTGTTATATTTTGCCATTGTAAACCATGAGTTTCCCCGTCTGTTTTCAGAAACAGAGAAAATTGCCCTGTCTATTCTTCCATCTGTCTTTTTCTTTTTCTTACATCTATCATGATTCTGTGTTTTTCTGTGGTATTCTGACCAGTTCATCAGTTTTCAATGTTGAACATAATTTTAAGTTTTCTGGAAAGGCACAGAGACTGTAAGAAAGCTCTATTCACCTGCTAGGGATGTCAGCTCATAAAACCACATGAGAAACTGAGAAAGTTGGAGCTGTATAGATTCAAAATAAGATAGATGTATATAAAAGTGTATTTGTAACAGAAAAACATACATCAAGCAGCTCCTCCGTGGCATTCTTCATAAGAATAAAGAGGTATGAGAAGACAGTGAAAGGCAGTGCATTTTAAACTGATAAAAGGAAACAATCCGTTAACAAAACTCCACGCACAGAAATCATTGGTACAACATATCACTAGGAATTAGTATCTTAGCAGGATGCCAAGATTAGGCATCACTGTAGTCCTGGTTATGACTGCCTACATTTAAAGATACTTCAGTTTCAAAACCCAGTGCTCTACTCAGGAAAAAAACCCAGTGTGCAAAGTTGCGTAAGCAAACTTAATTGACTCCCTCGTGCATATGTATTTTGATACAATCTTCATGATTACCTAATGCATGATTACTTTCTATTGCCTCAAATACTGGCAGTTCCTAGCTTTGAAGTGTTTGCCTTTTCTTCTCTTAACAACATTTATAATTTCTTTTCTCTCCTCTAAATTTTAAAAGTAAATTTTCAATACATAAACTCGCACAGAGCTTCTGTTAGTCCCAGAAGATGAGCTGACAGTACAAGAACTAATGACATAACTGCCTCAGAGGGAGATTCTTTCATTGTTAAATAAAGTAGCAAAGAAGGGACAGAAGGGACTGTCACAGAGTTTTGTAGTTGTTTCAGTCACCAGACTAGGTAAAACCTCAGGATCTAGAATTAAGAGCATAAGAGCAATCAGCCACTCCTCTCACTGCAGCAACACTTTTTCCTGTGATTCAGCCCCCTATCCTGTTTTCCTCCACAGCTTTAGCATTTTCTTTTCCCAGTCCTGAATGCTATGAAATTTTGTATTACTTCCTCATAATTCCTTTTGCCTCCCTACCCTTTTCACTAACTCTAGTGGTCCCCACTGGCCAACAAAAAATGTTGCTTTTTGGTTAAGAAAAAATTTGCAAGGATCCAAATCCAGCTCTGAATCTTAGGGGTTTTGCTTATATTATAAACTGGATACAGAACAAAACATCTCCCTGAGGCTTGTGAAACCTGACAACAATTTTGCTCTCAGGAGACAGGCAGAGCCAAGGCACAGGAAATACTGCTGGGATTACCATGCAGTTCAGGTGTGCTGCCTAACATCACTCTTCCCACAGCTGGAATGGTATTCAATGAACTATTTTCTGCCACAATAGCTGTGCTTTCCTAGGGACCTACTTACTTAAATATGTGGCCCAGAAAAGGGCAGTAAAATATAGATGAGGCAATGGAATGATTTGTAATACTGTGGATCCAAGAATACCCTTCTCTATTACAGTCCAGTTACAAGTCGTCATGCATTTCCTGTCAAGTCAAACTTGTGATTTGTAAGAGATGTTCATTTACTCATAAAACCTCCTAGATAATCAAAACTGTCAAGTTATTAGGTAGCTTTTTACTAAAGAGTCATCTGAAAAAAAATAGCAATTCTGTGCTTTCATCACCAAGCAATTTCATCAAGGCTGAGACACCTGAAGGTAGACTCTGATCTTGTTTAAAGAGATGAAAAAAGCTTACCAACTTAGCAGATCCAGCCTGGGAAAAAAACAAACATCAAAGTCTGGTTCATGAAGCCAAATCATCGAACCATTGGTTAATTACATTTGCTTAAAGAAATAGGAAAACAGTGGCACCTGCCTCCGCAAGAACACAGGAAGGCTAAAAGGATAGATTATTAATGTAACACTTTGCTAAAGTGCTATCTGTGTTAGGCCAGCTAAATGGAATCAATTTGTCAGAGACTCTGACCTACTCATTAATATTACCTTTCCATCAAATGGGAGAAACAACTCCCAGATGCATTTTATTCCCCAGAGTACAAGGGATATAATCCCAACATAGCACACTCACTCTATGATTTAGGTTGTCTTTTGAAAACAGACCAAAATAATGATACAGACCTCTTTAACTCTGAAATCACAATTATTTGCTGATTAAGGGTTAATGAGGAATAGCTGTTTTCTTGAGCATTTACTCATTGGTATTTATAAGCAGATTTGCTCTGTAAAGAAAGAAATTGTCTAAAAGTGGTTATTGTCTTGGTACTTCGTATACTGTGCTATTGATCACACTCCTGAGTTTGTTACTGTTCAGAAAAACCTAAATAAATCTGAAAGTTTATTAATTCTGGCAGTTACGGTCAACAGCGCAGTTCAGACCTAGAAGACATTTTGCACCTGACTAAGGCTCATCCCATAATTAAATCAATAGTCCTTTTAAAATCCTTCCAAAAGAACATATTCAAGCTGTCTTCGTATGTCCTTGTTGAAAGTAAGGAGCATCGACTGAACTGTGAACCATAGAATGGTCTGGATTGGAAGGGACCTTAACAATCACCAAGTTCCAATCCCCCTACCATGGGTTTGGATGCCACCCATTAAATCAGGTTGCTCAGGGCCTCACCAAACTGGCTTTGAACACTTCGAGGGATGGAGCTCCCACAACTTCTCTGGGCAGCCTGCGCCAGTGCCTTACCACTCTCGCTGTAAAGAATTTATTCTTAATATATAATATAATTCTCTCTTAATTTAAAACTGTTCCCACTTGTCCTATCACCATACACCTGAGTAAAAAATAATCTCCCCATTTTTTATAATCCTCCATTTCTTACTGAAAGATGCTATGAGCTCTCCCTAGAGGCTTTTCTTCTCCAGGCTGTATGCTGTCTGTCCTCATAGGATAGGTTTCCCAGCTGTCTGTCAGCTTCCTGGCCCTCTAATGGTTCTCCATCTTACAGCATTTTACCAGTGTTACATCCTTCTTATCTTAGGGATCCAAGAGCTGGATGTAACACTCCAGGTGAGGTCTCACCAGAGCAGATCAGATCAGAGCAGAGCAGGGAAGAGTAGAAGAGAAGAATCCCCTCCCTCAGCCTCCTGGTCACCCTGCTTTGATGCAGCCCAGGGTAGGGTTGGCTTCTTGGGCTCTCAGTGCACACTATTGGTTCACAACCTCTTGTTATCCACCAGAAACCCTGGGTCTTTTTCCGCAAGGCTGTTCTCAGACACTTATTCTTTCAATCTGTACTTCTGGGATTGCCCTAATCCAGATGCAACACCTTGCACTTGGATTTGCAGAATTTAATGGGATTACCCATGGCCCACTTCACAAGTTTGTCCAGGTCCCTCTGCATGGATTCTCTTCCTTCCTTTTTATCAGTGCATCTGGTTATTTTGAGTACCATCCTCTGATATTTGCTTTGATTATCCTCATAATATCTTTTACATGGCTTTGCACAAGAAACCGCAAAGTTTTTTGAATAGTTGATGATAGTGTTTAAAATTAGCAGCTGGGTGTACAGGGCATAATGGTTGCAAGTACTGTGATCATCAATCCTCCTTAAAAGTGCTGAGTTCCTCAAAAGTATTTGTTTATTTGAGACATTTTTATTGATTTCAGCTCATTCATACTAGGTTTCTTGCAAAGCTTCATCTATTCCTGAATTTTTATGTCAACAGCATTAACCCACGATAATCTAAGTGCAATGATTTCCACTCAAATTCGGATATTGAAGAGCAATATATCCTCCTGTGGTGGTATTGTACAGGCAAGTGGAGTTATCCCTTTTATAAATTGGACAGTGTAGTCATAATCACTTCTTACTAGAGGTGTCAAATTAACTTCATGGTATTTATTACTGTATTCACCCTTTGCTCTAGAATTCCCCATTGCCTGCCAGATTGAGGAAAAACTCAGGTGTTAATGTAGCAGTTAGCATGAGGAAACAACTGATGCTGCTCAGCCCTAGCCAGGATTGACAAACATCCAATGCTCATGGTTTCCTATTCAATGACTTCAGCCACCACTGCAGGAGAAACAAATCATGCAATTGACTCACTCTCCTCTCCCTTATGATAGCTAAGGATCTTGCCAAAAGCACTTACACGCATTTCTGTGGTTAATTTTAGAAAAGTAGAAAATGTATTCATTTCATTAGAGCACCTCCACTAAGTCTGAGCCTCATCTCCTTTTGAACATAAGCAGCCATATTTAGTGTAATTCATACAATTTGAAACATTTTACCTTTAAAGAACGGGAACAGCGTCCTTCCACCATAGTTAATCTATTCCATTTTATTTTTCTACATTGAGACCTGGTGTCTCAACAGTGTCCCAGGGATGCAGCTTTATGAACTCTATCCTTTCCTCAAATTGCTTGTAGCTTCTTTTACTGGCATCACCTGCTTTCTGGACTGCCATGGATATTATCCTCTGAGCAATGTGTTGAGCACAGCTATGTTGAGCATAGCTCATTCATCCAAAAATATCAAGACAGTATTATCAGACACAGTCACAGGAAACAAACTTATTTTCTATCTTCTGCTCAGCTTTCTACTTCATTTCTCTTCAAAAAGATGCTCATGGTAAATATGATGCCACTAGGAAATCACATTAAACTATGTTAGATTCATTGTGAATGGCCCTTCTGACATAGAAACCTTGCTTTTTGGGCACTGATACGGTGTAATTCCTCAAAAAATTGACTGCCAATTCTGCAAAGTTGAAAGCTCTAGAAACAAATGTTTTGCTGTAGCAGAAATATTTTTTTTTTAATGTTTTAGAGGTGAATATTCCATAGCTAAATGAAAACAATAATAGAATCCTAGCAACATTACATTACTGAAGCAGACAGTTACAGTATAAATCTACCATTTAATGCAGCAGAATAAATTACAAAATAAACCAACATATACATTGGTCTGTTTGAGTGATTCAGATAGGATTTCAAAGTTACATAGAATTTTAGGAAATATGAATAACAAAAAAAAAAAAAATTAAAGAAATCCCAAACTCCTTACACTAGGAATGTTTACATTTGGGCATTTAGGACAAATTTCAGAGTCACAAAAGTGAGAGACTCTGCTACCAAAAAAGAAGTAGACTTGAAGCAAACCCAGTAGATATTCTGCAGGATTGTGGCAAGGGACCAGTAGGTAAAATTGCAGAATGTAATGCCTTTCATAGAAAAGGCAGCAACCAGCAAGTAGCAATGCTATGACATCAGTGGCAGGTATACTCCCCCGTGATTAAGCAGCTGGCATAAATCATACCAGGTTAGAGCCAATTGTGCAGCAGTAAATAAAAAAAAAATAGATAACTGACCTGTTTGATGTATATCTCAATAAGTTAACCTGTATAGTGGTAACATTAGGTGCAAGTAAATTCCATTTTTCTGGCATTTACTTCCAGCTACATGATTATTTAGAGCCAGATATTGTAAATATATTGTTAAGGCCACTCTGTCTGGCAAAGCCTGTGACTTAGCCTGCTGGAATTAGGCTTGCTCACATTTTTCTACTGCAGATATTGAATGTGCCATAACTTTATGGTACTTTGTTTTTCTATTGAAACATTTTATTTTATAAATACCTTAATTAATACTTGCTAAATTTTTCACTAGAAATACCTTCCCCAACAGAATGTAAAGAAGCCATTTGTTGACAAATTATTCATTTTCTCAAATGTTCTCTAAAGCAAAAATCTGTCATAGGGCCTGCAGAAGATTATAATAACATATATTAATAATATATATTGCCAGATAAATCACACTTTTTTCCATTTTTTCCCAATTGTTATTAAATGTTAAGGTGATGTCCTTGTCATTTTTTCTTGAGCTGTTCTGTAATCATATATGATCGTCAGAAGTGGGATGATAAGCAACACCTCCTCCCAATTAATTGTCAGTGCTAATAGTAGGGCATTTAAGCAAACAGCCAGGAAACTGTGGTGTATATAAGTTTTGTCGAGTTTCAAATGTGCTTAAGTTAATGAGCCTTTCCAGGATAGAAATATTTTTTAACTCTTGCTAAAGTGCATGTGAGTCATTTAATTTGTCAGGCCAATTGCATGAATATGGGGTTGCTATTCTCTGACCATGACTTTTGAAAGTTTGTTTGTAAGGAAAATGTTGTTACCAAAATATACCTGGATTTTAGCCTGTATTTTTTGTGTTATTTGAGTTTTGGATATAATCATGCTAAATGAGAATCTATTTTGCTTATATTCACACAATCTTGATAAAGAACAGTAGTAATTCATTTGAAGTCACCGGTATCGATTTTAAATATTGCACTGAATTAATGAGCACAAACTTAAAAGACGCATATGGAATTTTTAGTTTTTCTGTAATTCATGCAAAACTTATTATTTCCTGATTAAACAAAAATAGTTGTCAGCTGCTACACAGCTGTCTGAATATGTCACAGGTGCTCAGGCATTATTGTAACTTAAAAGCTACTTTTGGTGAACTATTTTCACTTCTCTGAGTCATTGAAAAAGAAACTAAGCACACTAGGATGAGAGCTTAAAGACAAGACAGTCACAATGTTCTCTCCCCTCTCCCTCTGCCCCTTTCACAATGGATCATTTCATCAAGGAAATATGAGGACAAAATACAAGTCTGGGTTTCTTTCTTAGCTTGATTTCAGAACAATATCAAATGAGTTTCCACCAGTTTCACCACTCTTTTGTGTGTGGTTAAAACAGATACATTACTCTTCTTCAGCGGAAGATAAGAATCTAGGACACAAGTTTTAGAATAATCAGCATAAAGGAGAAAATTACCATCAGAAAATATTTATTGAACTCGCATAATTTTGAAAGGCAATTTGGCAGTGAAGTGAGCCCTGTGATTACTAAATGACACAAATAGTTGGGTACCAAATAGCCTTAAATATGAAGTTTTCTTTGTAAACCATGAGAAAGGAAGAGCCTGTCTTTTGGTGGTCAGTGGATAACAGAGAACATGTTTGGTTGCTAACAAGAGCTTCATTAACTGTTGAGTAATTTCAGCTTCTTTGATAGTCCTTGTCTATCTGAAGCATAGTCCCTGTCACATCTAAAAACCTCAAATGCACCTGGAAGAATAGCTGGAACCTCCAATAACTCTGCCACAAACTTGCTGCAGTGTCCTTTCAGGCTAACATGGTTCTATACCATTGCTTGGGCTGGCATTGCTCACCTCAGCTCTAAAACTCACATTTTTATGAGAACTACAACCACGGAGAATCCCTTTGCTGATGTAAAGGATTTTGTTTGTTAACACAAAACCACTCTTGATACAAAACTCTTTTATCCAGAACGAGAAGGAGGGTAACCTGAAACTAGACTGACTTCATTGCCTTCTAAATATACACATTCTGACAAGGTTTACCATGCCTTGAATAATACTTTGTGTCATATTGTTGTGTGTGTACGCAATGAGGACTAATGTATACATCATAGAAAACAATTGCCTCATCACCACTGGCAATTTGAAAAAAAAAGAATTGTCTGTAGTAATCAGTGAAGTTCAGGGTCATAAAGTTACTAGATTTGGATTTTTTCAATGCTTGCATGCCATCGATTCTCATTAGCAAACGTTTTCAATGTCCCTAAAAATTTATTGTGCATTTATCTTCATATCATCAAGCAGCAACTCATGTTGAAACTCTTCATGCAGCACAGAGACTTCCAGTTGCATTTGAGAATTATTTAATCAATCAACAATTATCTCTGAATTTGAGGTGCTGGGAAGTTTTTTTGTTTCCCTGTGAGACCAGCCTCTCTTTCAGAAGCTCTAAGGATATTGTAAAATACTCATTATTGTACCTGGGGGCTATCCAAGGAACAACACTCACTTGATCATAAGCATGTCTATGTCCACAGTAAAATCTCAAGCCTTGTGATGTACACAAAGATGAGTAGAGCTGAATATGTAGATAGAAATTTGGTTTGGCATTCGCTGCCGTATGACCTGTTGCCCCTGGAATATGTTGACAGTGTCCCTTTGAATGAATGGATAAATGAAATGAATGAATGAATGAATGAATGAATGAATGAATGAATGAATGAATGAATGAATGAATGAATACATGATGGACATACTTAGTGCCATCCATATAAATGATTCAGGAGATAAACATAGGACTCCTGCTTTTACAAGTCAAGTCATCTCAATAAAAAATCAATGTATATGGAATAAGAACTGATCTCTCCATTGCTATAATAAATCACTGTCCTATGTAGTACCAGCTATTTTATTGTAATGTCAAGCTGTTTTAACTTATTTCTCTGTATTTTGATCTGGCTAGCAAAAGCCCCACTTTTCTAGCTTCATACTGTAATTCATACTGTAGTGGATATTTGCATCATTTAACACATAATTCTAAGTACCTCAAGAGAGATGGATTTTTCTTTTTTCTTACTGTTGCATGTATGATTATTTTACTATTACCCAGTCTTACAAAAATTAAATACACAAATACTCAGAAGATAGAAAGATGGACAATGTTACCTACAGAAACTAAGCATACAACAGAACTTATTTCAAAATGTGACAGCAAGCTGTATGATGAAAGTAATAGTTTAGTTAGAAACTACTCCATAATTTGAGTAAAAGTATTCAGAAAGAAAAAAAAAAAAACAAACTCTATTGTCATCTAAAATTTAAGGTGAGTAAATGTCGTGGGTTTAAAACCTGATTTTTCCCAATTTCCCGGCCAACGCACCAAAAAAAATGTGGTGGTTTATACTGTGCTGAAAGCCAAAAGCACGGCACCCATGATGTTCCCTCCCTTCCCCCCACCGGAGAGGGAAGAAGGGAGAGCAAAAGCCCAATTAACACAAAAAATTTATGGCTTTCAGATAAAATAACTAATGGGAGAAAGATTTTATGTGCTCAACAGAAATAGTCAGACAGGCTGCATAACTTATTGCAAAATAGATTTATTACTACAAACTACTAAAAATACTATGGCACTGGGAGGGGAACAAAGTAAGGGACAAGTTTACAAGGAGAAGAAAAATAAAAAAAATTGGACATTTTAAACACCTGTTATAACTTTCCGGGACCTGTCTCTTTCCCAGGTCTCCCTCTCCACCCCCATGTTTTTCCTGACACACACAGGGGACAGGAATGAAAGTTAACAAGATCAAACCACTCCATTAGTTGTTGTCCAGCTATCATAGAGAAGTGTTCTTACAGCTCCAAGCTGTGGAAGTTGTTTTCCCAAGAACAGTCAGTGAGAACTGCTATGGCAGGGAGTTTTTCTTTACCTCGTAGGAGAGAAAGAATGTTCTTCAAGGCCAACTGCGTTGTTTCGGGCGTGACCACTATCACAAATCTCCTGGCAGACACAGCTTCATTTGCATCAACTAATTTCAAACGTCGGGGGGGGGGGGTGGGGGGGGCAGCTTCTTCTTCCTTTTAGCTGTTTTAGTTCCAGTACTCAAAGGCCAGTGGTTTTTTTTTTTTTTTTTCCCTCAGAGCAAGGTCGCTCTCCTTTTCCTATACAGGTCTTTCATTGATGAAATAGTCCTTTGAGAACACTATTTTCTCCATGTTCGAGAACCATAGCACAGCACAGCAACCATCCGATCTTCCCTTACTGTGATCTTCGGTCTCCAT
Organism: Malurus cyaneus samueli; assembly: GCA_009741485.1. Lineage (NCBI taxonomy): Eukaryota > Metazoa > Chordata > Aves > Passeriformes > Maluridae > Malurus > Malurus cyaneus. The sequence continues at coordinate 53,705,248 of CM019236.1, read as the reverse complement.
TTTTCTTCTTACATCTGCTCACCCTCCTGCTCTGTTTTTCCCAGTGCATGATACTAAAACTACATGCTAACAACCTTAAAGCTACATGGCGGCCGCCCCTATTTGTTTTGAATTCTTTTTAAATACAAGATAAAGTCATCACAGAGGGTAACCAACCTGTGCAATTGGCCAGGCCTGATGGGCAGCCTGTCCATCAACCTCAGAGCATGATGGATTGGCTCTAAAACACAGGGGCAGGACTCCTTTTGCTGGAGAAGGAGAAAATTTCTAGAACTTCCTCACAGCGCCATCTTTATGGTTTCTTGCCCCTCCCCCCACCACCAAATTGGGCCAAGTAAAACCATGACAGTAAAGCACAGCAGTCTGAAACTGCTAGATACAGTCAAAACTACTTATCTGTTAAAATACTACATGTATTGCAAGCAATCATAAGGCATTGGATTTCAACCTGAAACAGATAAATGCCAGCAGCTATGAGATTTCCCCTATACCCAAACCAGTTACCACTTGTAATATATCTTGAAGCTATAAATAAAACAAATAAATAAAGATCTATGACTTACAAATGTCGGACTCAACTCTTTCAGGAACTTGTTTTCTGACTCTTGGAATGATATTTAAGTTCTGCGTTACTTGTGTCCTGATATGTCAAATAAACCACGTTTGTACATCCTTGTAATATGATTTCATTAACGCAATGTATTTGAATGTATGCAAAGTTTCTAGTAAAGTGTTTCTATTCTATCCTTCACTCCAGAAGGCACATTCTATGTTCCTCCATCAGGAAATATCTCTGTAAAAAAATAGGAAAGATAGAGAGCACCATATTGTCCTTTTTCATTTTTAATTTTTTGTTAATTATTTATATCAAATTTAAAAAATGGAATCACCACAAATATCTCCTAAAGATGATTTGTGGTTACAAACTACAACGAGTTTTTCAGATTTCTTCAGGTTAGTTTTTGCTCATTTAGTCTTTTTTCTCAGATGAAGTTCATCAGACAATTCCAGGTACCTTTACATTTGTTGCTGACCATTGCATGCATCTGACAGCACCTGCTCCCTCATCAGAAGGGAGATGGTCATAAGAGAGCTGTCAGCAGGGCTCAGAGCTGGCCATTTTGCAGAGAGCCTAGTCTTCCACATACTTTCTGGGCAGAGAAGCAGAATATTCAGGTTTTTTAATAGCAAAGCTTTTTTCTCCATCTTTTCTTCATCTTTTCTCTACACTGAGGAACATGAAAAAAATTAAAAGAAAATATCACCAAGTATTTTCCAGTTGCAGACGATGTGTCTAGAAAGAGCATTCCTCTTGGCAGATAAGTGCAGATCATACATCTTCTGAGACAGTTTTCACTATTAATTACCTTCACAGTGAGTCCAGCCCTATGCTGCCAAAGCGGACTTTCTAATGCCTGCCTATGAATGGTTTCTTGCCGCCTGAAAAAAGGGCTGGATTCAGTACAGTATTTCCTAAAAACCGGTTCCAAAAGTGATGCTTTTGGAACAAAGCTGTTTCCTAAGGTGGTGTTGTCTACAGCCTAGTCAGCTGAAAAAGGCTAAGAACCAATCCTTAGACCCTTGCACTGCAGTGCCTCTCTTGCAGGTGAAGATAAGATCCCTCATGTTCAATTACCAAAACCTCTCCATGACTATGACGGCCACCATCTCAAAGAACGAAGCGGGAATTGCTGTTTCACTTTCCCAAGAGACAAGAGGAGAGGAAATACTCACCTTTTAGAGAACAGCTCCTCAGACACAGGGCTAGAGATGCTCCAGTGAAGCAGATGCTCTGTATTCAGTTTCTATTTGTCACAGGCTTTCCAGACCCTTTGCTGCAAGACTGTGTTTGTGATCTGCTGTTGTACTACCTTGTATTTTTACTCTGTGGTCCTGTATAGGTGGTGTTAAGCTGGCAGTTTGTCCCTGTAAGATCTGGACAGTGACCAAGGGCTATGTGTGAGCAGGGGCATTGCCCTCTCCACCCTTTCTCTTACCACGCCATGTGAAAAAGATTGGGTCAAAGAGAGATAAGAAAAATTAGTGTGTGGCCTAATACTCGTAAACTACACTTAGATGAGAAGAGTTACCACACTTAGATGAGAAAAGCTGTGCTCCCTAAAAGTGCCTGGGGCAGGGTTATGTCTTTCCTGTTTTTGGGAATGCACTATTCTACCACTAGACACCACAGAAGGGAGAGCCCTTGTCTCTGGTAACACACCACTTATTGATGGTGCCATCTGCCATCAGTGGACCGCCAAGAAATCTTATCAGAACAAGACCTATGACGAGCTCAGCTATGATCAGGCTGTGGCATTATATCTGATCAGACAAGTTATTCACTGCTCAGCCCTGTTGGTATGTAGGCTCTGGAGGCAAGCCTAAACATTTGTCGGGGCATTTACGATCATTAAAATTTTGTTTTAAAGAAACATATGAAATAAGGAGTTTAGGCAATTAGGGCAGCTTGGAAGAGTATCCTTAAGATCCCTAAGTACATATTTTCTCACCTTTTTAAATTACAGCTTTTTGTTAGTAAGTATATTAAATTATAATTTGGCATTTAAACATCAAGATCTAGGAGTTGCAAGTCCTGATAACTGCTCTCTGGTGAACAGCATTACATAATCACAGAAGTTTTGGAGCTGGAAGGGATGTCTGGAGATCATCTCATCCAACCCCCCTGCCAATGCAGGGTCACCTGAAGCAGTTTGTGGTCAGTCAACAATGGTGTGCACAAAAAGGCAGAAAAATTTGTTAGGGCCGATGGACTTGTGATGATTGATTATCTGATATCAACATATCCAGAATAAAAAAATTATTCCTGGGTAAGCTTAGTAACCTGAGTCCAGCTATAGCATCTTCTCACAAGTGCACCCAACCTTGACTCAAAGGCTCAGAGGCAGTGGACAGAGACAGGCAAATTGTGTCCTCTCTGATATTCTTACCCTTTATATTAAAAAACTTGCTTATAATCCTAAAAAAAAAAAAAAAAGAGAATACACTGGGAAGGACAATACCAAAATATACCTGTCTGGTTCTGAAATTTGAAAAATGCATCAAAAAATAGCAATTTTACATTCTTTGTATTGTTTCTTCCTCAGAAGAGAGAAATCTCCAGCTTTTTTTTAAGTGTAGCTTACTTTTGGGGGTTTTTTTACTCCATAAAAATAGAGTTAATTTATCGATTCTTACAAAAATATTTTGTCATCAAAATCCTATCTCATTCTTTTTTGTGTAGTGGCTTACTAAAAACTCCTTTGATATCAGTAGTATTTTAACAAAATAATGAAATTGCCCACAAAGTCATACTGCTTTGTCCCTGCTGTCATCCTATGTATAAACCAGATGGGGAGGTTCTTTCTGGGCTCTCCTCCAAGAAGTTATCTGCCCTCTTTCTTGTTGGCCTAGCATATCACTTTCAATTTATAACCACTACCTGCTAACCCAAGGACATCAGGACTCTTCCTAAATTGTGTCTCCTTATTGAATTTCTGCCAATTCCCTGACAAAGATGGGATCTGTGTCCCTGAGTATGTTATATTTGAGCAATCTTTGTGCTATGCTGCAGCCACAGGATGTGCATCTGTTTTCACATACAAGTAACGTTTAGAACTGATGAAGGTGGGAACACTTTACAATTGGGTGTAAACTGTTTTTTCGTTTTTTTGTTTTTTTCTGAATGTGGAATACAGTACATTTAAAAAGACGAAAACCCTAGAATGCCAGGTTTTATCAGAAGTGAAAGAAAACTCAGAAAGCAAAACCACAAGAGACCAGCATTGGCAGGGTCAGCTCGATGTTGATTTTTGACAGACTAATTAGGACATATGGTTAGAGGTATTTCACTTTCAGGGTTTGATTTTGACTATCAGTACCTCAGCTCTACGGGTTTTGTGAGACAAACATGCCATGAGATTCATGCCAAAGTCTGCAAGGCTTAGCTTTTGTATGACTTAGTTGGCATGACATAGACAAAAGAAAAAGAATCACCGCATGGGAGAGTATTTTAATATTAAACCACACAGATTTTATCCAAACATATCAATGTCCCTTTTTCAGGGAGAACTCTTAAAGTCTTTAATCTTGTCAAGTCATTATTTTACTAAGGAAGAAAGAGGTAGCTCTGTTGACTAATTCATAGGTATGACTGAAAGGATCTTTCCCTGACTTTGATAAATTTGGTCTGAAACCTAGGGATTATGGAAAAGAGAAAGCTGATCCGGCTGGTTTGGCCAGACCAGCTGCATTGGTGGTTTTGCAGATTAAGCAATGTGCTGTTCTGCTTCCCATTAGACACTGGTGCCCTTGGCAACTCAGTCTCAGGAGACTCTGGAAGGAGTGGTGGGAAGAGAAGGAAAGAGTGGGACATGGAATTATTCCATCTCCCTCTCCTGTCTTTTTTACAGGTGTCTGGAAGACAGCGAGGATGGAATTACCTGTAATCCCCTTTCTTTATACACTGGATTAAACTGCAGCATAGTAGTGTATCATATTTCCCGTTCCACCTATCTTCTTTCCCAAGCAGTTTTATAGCTCTAGGTCCATACCACCAAGCATTTGTCAGGTTAATTTTAATTTCTGCCTCTTTCTTGCATTTTTGGCATTAGCATTTTGATTACATACACTGCAGTATTTTATTTCACTTTATTTTAGGGAAAGAAATTTTCTATGTAATTTATAATTAAATACTTTTAGAAAAGAGATTAACTTAGAATTAATGGGCTACTATTGGCAAAACAAATGTGAAATGCTAGCAGTTGCTATTAATCCTATATTCCATGAGGATGTCAGAAAGCATGTGGCAGGTAAAAGATCCTTATGAAAATGAGTTTGACAAAAAAATCTAGGTAAAAGATCCTTATGAAAATGAGTTTGACAAAGAAATCTCTGGGGCTGGAGAATAAATAAGCTGAGTACAACCAACCAACAACTCTGCGACTGCAACATCTTTGTTTGTGCCTTGGCCTTCACATCAGATTTTTTTTCCCTGCTCACTCTCCCAAAATTAAATCCTTTAACTGTCATCAAACATCCACCATGGAACGGAGATCAGAAATCTGGCATGAAATTCCAAACAGCTTCAGTAATTTGGCAAACAACTTATATTGTAATCATTTCTAAAGCATTGTCTGATAACAGACAACAGCTGAGCTTGCTGCATTTTTCAACTGTTATGCATGATGTCTTGGTTTAGGTGCATGCTAGCATGCAATCTGAAAATACAACTGTTTGGTGTTCCTGCTCTCTTCATTTGACTCCAAAGCATCAGGTATAGGTGATAAAGGCTCAGTTTTAAAGACAAACCAATTTTGATGAGAGTCTACAAATTTTTTCACTTGAGATTTGTCCTCTTTCAGTAACTCTTAAAGCTTGTTGTATATTCTGAAGTAAACCACAACAACCTGAATGTAGGATAAACAGTTTAGTTTGACAGTTCTAAGATACACACGCTTCGAAAATCAGCAAATGTAGTGTACACTAAATTCTGAGGAGAAAAATTTATGTAAAAAGATTTCTGCTTCACACTGCACTCATTGAATGTTAATCTACGTAATTCTTTATCCTGCCAGCCTTGTTGCATCCCTACCACTACTCACAAACTTGCATATGAGTTGATAGCTCATAAAAGTTTATGCCCTACCAAGTGAATGTGCAAGAAGCCACATGATGAACAGCCAGAATAAACTATGTGATGAACCAAATTCCAAATAAAGGATAAAAATATATCATACCTGGATGGACTGAATAACTAGGAAGACATTGGAATGGGTCTAAAAGGAAATTAAAATAAGATATTTCTTAACTGTGTAATTTCTTGGCTATTTCTTAAAGTATGACAGAAGAATCTTGTTTCATATCTCTGGTATTTGCCACAGTTAGAGAACCAGGAGCAAAAGAACTCGTGTAAACATTTGTTCTGTAAATCAGTTCTCTTCCAATTATAAAAAGCTGTAAATGGTCAACATGCTTCTTCTAATGCACACATCATCTGAAAACCCTGAAGAAGAACAAAGCCTGAACTACTTTCACTGTTACTAAATCATTTTAATAATTAGTGTTCAGTGAGCAATATAGAAATGGAGTATTTCTTTTGCTGGCAATAATTTACCAGACTCAGATATCTTTTCTTAATTCTTTATTTTACACTCTCATTATAACTGAGAAATAGAAAGTGGGAGGACAAATTATAAAGTACATTGCTTCTTTGAAAGTATTTATGCACTCCACTCCACCCCTACGAACAAGGTTACCTCCTGCTCTCACTGTATTTTGATCTTTGCTGGTCCAAATCTATGCATGAAATTTGAAAAAATACCATCCCACTGACTCAAAATATTTATGTTGTTTATCCCTTACTACTGCTGGCAATATCACGCAACAAGACCTATTTTTTTAATGTTTATTGAATACTGTGTAAGCTGTACAAAATCTATATTATTGTGTCTCAAAGTCTGAGCAATATTACTGTAAAATGCCAAAATTTTAAAGCACCAGGTTTGTATTTGTTTAGCTGTGCTTTGGGACAGGGGAGAGCAAAGTTATGTCTTAAAGTACTGAAAGAGATTTTATTACTTTTTATTGTTTTATTGATGTATCTTACAGACAGAAGTACAGCAGAAGAGAATACAATTCTTCTGAGGAAATATTTTCTCAGGATAAACATGAAACTGCACAGAAATAATATGCCACCAGTGAGATGATAAACTCAGGATGTTGCTGAAAATTCGAAATAATCTTTGCAAAATATTTACAGTGAGTTTTTTACATACTTAGAATGGATATACAGTAAAATTTACAACTGAAAGAAATGTTCTATTGGAGATTAAATACTTGAAGGCCGGACTGCTCTGTCTCATTCCTGAGCAGGGAGCTATTTTCCTTCAGTGCCGCAACACACAGGGGACTCTTCTGGTTATTGTCTCATCTGCAATAATGCTGTTAATGTGCTTCAAGGCTCTCCAGGTTGGCCTTTGCTTTCTCAAATGGACCCATTTATTTTCCATACAAGAAAAGGAGTGATACATCCTCCACTGTGACAAGGCCCAGGAGCAGTGCTGGTACTCCGGCTGACCTGCTCCTGTTCTCCATGAGTAGCTCTCCCCGCTCCCCTTTATTCCTCTCCTGCACTCTACACTGACTCCCCATGCTCTCTCAAAGCCACATGCAACATCCTGATCCTCGCACTTGCAAAGCAATCACATACTACTGTACACTGATAACAAGCAAATCCTCCCAGAAATACAGAAAAGAAAAGAGAAGGGTCTCCAAGGCATAGGCTATCACTTGCCAACACTGAGAAGAGTCTCAAATGACAGGATCTCGAAACTGAAATGGAAAACATTTTCCATTTGGTACCATGGCAACTGAACAAAACCCAATAATTGCCTGCTCCTCTCCTCACCCTCCAGATTCAATGTAACTGGGCTGGCTTGTTTTTAAGGATTGGAGCTTTATCCATCTCTTGTGCCTGGCAAATGCAACAGAGGGAATAGGAAAAAAAAGAAGAAGAAAAGAAGACACTTTCAGAAAACTCTGAGCAGTCTTATCAAAAATAAAGAGATTTCCTAGAGTATCAGGGGGAAGGGCAGGGCTTCACTGCAAATTAAAAAGAGTAAAGAAACAGGAAATGCAAAGGTCATGAGCAGGCAGATTTTTTTTACTGGAATATGTGCTACAGCAGAGTTGTTCTCATCTCTAAAGAGCCTAAGCACAAAAAACTACTTTAGAACTTGCAGTCAGGCAACAGGCAAGTCTGAGAGACTAACCTTATGCACAGCTGTGTATTGATAGTGAAAAATAGTGGCACACTGTGCTGTTGGAAAAGAGTTGAGCGATCATTTTGGTGATTGGCCTTACAGCACTACTTCAGTGTATTGAGCTCTGTTCCTGCACTTTTCTTGTTGTTAATTCAAATATCACACTTTGGCAGAACTTGATATAATTTCCCTCTCCTATTTTAAAAAGTAAAATTGATTTTTTTTTAATATTATTAAATTATCTAAAACATGATTAAAGATGTTGTAAACATCTATGTTTACATGATTAAACATGATGTAACTTTATGAAAAACATGCTTCTTAAATGAGGAAGGGCAGTTTCTAAAAATACTGCAATTTCATAAATTTTTCATAAGGGGCAGTATGATTTTGTGAGATTTCTGAATATTGTATGAAATATTGCAGAATTGTATGAGCTCTAATAAAATATTAAATTCCATTTATATTTCAGACAATGTCACAAAAAAATTTTATGCTTCTGAATGCCTTTACAAAACACCCTATACAATCTTCATGAAATTAACTTGATTTTAGTTTTAGCATAGAAGGTTTTAGTGTTGAGATACAAACACAAAATTAACCTGGCCACACATCAGCAGAACATATTTGTTTGCATGTGTTGTTTAACCAGCTACTTTCATATATCCAGAAATTGCTTGTACACTTACAATCTCAGACAGATTATTTTAGGTATTGTGCATGCAAAAACAACATGCATTTGTAGAATAAAACAGTGTCTAACCTTATCATAAGGCAAAACCCTCATTCTAAGCCCAAATTCAGCTAGATACGATAACCAAGGACCCATATGTAAAGAAGAAAAAGTCCTGCTGGAATTCATGTTCATTGTTAATGAAAGTTAGTCTGTCTTTAGCCATCCAATACTCAAATAGATTTAGAATTCTCAATTTCCCCAAGTATAACACTTTTCATGTCTTTGTGTCTTGAAAATGATTGACCTGTCAATGTTTCTTCCCACCCATGCAATGTAAGGTGCACTGCAGAAGGACTGAAAATGTTTGCATAAGTCTTATTCCACATGCAAATCTACGGCTAATCCTCATCATTTCTGGGCCATGAAATTTTATTTTAATAGCAGGGCTCACCTACAATTAATCACCTGGGTAAACAACTGAGTAAAAAAAAACCCTCTGGTCTCAAAATGCTGTCACAGAAGCCAAGCTCTGCACACCCAGAAAAGTGTCACTTGCCATCTCAGTATTTTTCAGCCAGTACGGGTCAGCAAAACCCTCTAGCTCATTCTTTTCTCATTAGTCAGCAAGCACTGCAGAAGCCCAGAAATGGCTTTTCAGAGTATAAATCTGATCCAAGGAAATGTCAATCCGCATTGTCCTCTTTTTTTCTCCCACTCCTGATGCTGCTGGCAGGGCAGATGCTTGCGCTTCTCTTCAAATTTCAGCAAAAGCTTGCCAGCAGTGCACCTGATGACCTGCAAAGCTGTCATAAGGCAATGGCACATTCACAAGCCTCTGTTTCTCATGACAGGAGCTGAGCTACATCGTCATCATCATTTTTAGCAACACAATCTGAAATTCTGCTTTCATGCCTAAAGAAAACCATCCATAGAACCTCGGGGGAAGAATTCCCACTTTTGTGGGACCCACCTGGAGTACTGCTCTGGGCTCCCCAGCCCAGGAGGGATACCATCCTGTTGGAGCAAGTCCAGGTGGGACATGAAGGTGATGAAAGGGATGGAGTACCCATTCTATGGAGAAAGGCTGAGAGGATTGAGATTGTTCAGCCAGGAAAAGAGAAGGCTTTGAATCTAATTGAGGCCTTCCAGTACCTTACAAGAAATTATTTACAAGAGCATGTAGTGACAGGACAAAGGGGAGTGGATTCAAGCTCAAAAAGGAAAGATTCACATTAGATATTAGGAAAAAATTCTCTATTTTGAGGGGGGTGAGGTGGTGGAACAGGTTGCTCAGAGAAGTTGTGGGCACCCCTGTAATGTTAAGGATCAGGTTGAATGGGGCTCTGAGCAGCTCTCAGTTGGATGCAAGGTGTCCCTGTTGGTGTGGGGTTGAACTAGGACAATTTAGGGGCCCTTCCAACCCAAGGCACTCTGTGATTCTGTGAAGAACTTGCACACTTCAGAACCCAGAACATCTGCTTGCTTTACAATTATTTCTCCAAGAAGCCCATGAGATGGTGAAGAAAAAATCCCACAGTGGACAAACCCAGCAGTGAGACAAATTTGGCGGGTGGATCTGCAAGGCTGCTGTCCGAAGCAACAGAGAGTGCAATTACATAGTCGGGGCCATGGGAACAGACCTCTCAGATACCAATCCCTCTGCTAATACTCTCTCCTCTGAAACAGTTTGCCACAGACCACAGAAAAATAAGTGAATTAATATTTATTAATTTTTTTTAAAATATTAAGTGAATTAATAGAATTTCATACTTGATAAAGAAAAAAATCAACATTTTCTCTTGATCTTAATTCATTCTTTTCTGAGAGCTCTCCCTTTCTCTAAAAATAAGGAAACTTTTTATTTAAACAATAAGAGTAATCTAGTAAACAAGAGATTTCCTGCAAGGGAAAGAAAACTTAGCAAATTTATTACTTTACAATTACTCATATCTGATATGCTTGACAAAAGCCATATGATCATAACACATGGTCTAACAAATAACAGTGTAGCCTTCTCTACAAACAAAAGTCTTGTTACTGCAAATGGCTTTAAAATAAACTGCTTTAAAGTATCAATCTTTCATATATTTTGTGGTTTTTGTTCTTGATCTGCACCATTCCAGGTTTGATTTACATGCCAGGTAAAATTTGAGGGCAATTTTTATTTTGGTAATCATCATGTCTGTATGTACTATAAACTAAGTTCTCCTGGTACTAATAGCACACCATTCAGCTCCTGTATCCTGGCATAACAGCATGGTATTGCATGTATTGTTTACACCACAGTCAGCATTCAGGGACTGCAAATGACCAGGTTTTTGAAAGAAATAGACTGTAATGTCTTCAGAGAGGGAGAACACCTCCGGTCCTGCCTATTATACAAAAAGGTGAATGAAAAGCAGGACTTTATTCTCCTCTCTACAAGAAAGCTGAAAAGGAAAATAATTAAAGCCAGGAAGACATTAAATAAAATACGATGGATGCTGAGTTTAGATTTCTGCCAGGCTTTCAGCCAACAAGACCTGTGCAGCTGGGTCTGGAAGTACAATGCAGGAAATCCTACACATGATTCACACATCAGCTTTAATCGCTGTATATCTCATCCATATGAAGAACACAGAGCACGAACAGCAGGGTGGAAGGGCATTTTACCTTTAACATGGCATCATATTAGTCCTTTAACACTGGTTTTGGAAGCCAAGCTCCATTCTCTGTATTGTATTACACAGTGTCATGAGCTAGAGTAACTTCTCAGCTTGTGACTGTATTTCAGAGGCAGCTACACCACACTCCTCTCCTGCAACATAAAATATTTAGCAAATGTCACCTGGCATCAGTGACCTTTTGAAGTCAATAAACCCTTTTTTAGCTCAATGGGAATTGTCCAACATTTTTCCAGTGAGAAAAAATGTTCCTTGCACTTAAACAGTTCCTTGGTGGGAGGAAAGCCACCTGACTTTCTCTCCCCACTGCCCCCATTTTTTTCTTACAATTTTTAAAACTGGTTATTTTTAATGCAAAGGGCTTTGGGAAACTATTTCTATCTTGTCTTTTCTCCAGTTAGGAATATTTTAGCTGCGATGTATAACTTCTCAACACCACACTGTGTAATATGTGCATGCCTCATCTTTTGGCAATCTGTTAAAAATGCTGCTTTTAGCATATTTAGATTGAGATCAATTTAAGCAACAACACTCTTGTGGCTACTTGCTCACATGGTGGAAATTTGCATTCTGATGACCTTCAAACAATTTGCAGCAAAAGAAAAAATATTTATTATAATTGTTAGGAGTTGCTACTAAGTCTATTTCAAACTTCTTTCTCCACTTGATTAAGTACGTTAACAGACGTTTCCACCTGCTGCTCTAAGCTGTTTCTTTCTGTTCTTGTTTTGCATTTGTTTATTTATTTTATGGTCAGGACAAATGATTTTATCCCAGACATAGAGCTAAGCTTGGTTTAGCTCTCAGAACAACTGAATCATTTAGTGGTGCTTGGTTTCATGTGTTTGTCAGCTGAAAATGACATTTAGCACAGGCTTTATCTCAGCTATGGTAATTACTGTACAGACATGAGGTCTCATGCACAGCACAGACTGTTTTCAACAGATGCAACCAAGCAACCCTGACTTCTCTGAAACAGTTTATCTGGCTTTCAGAGTGTGACAATATTCAGACACAAATCCGCATACCCTCTTATATACATAGAGACATACATAAAAAGCAGGACAGTGCTAGTTTTAAGGCAGCATGTTCTTATGTCTGAGTCAATTAAATTACCCCATGCAAATATAGAATAGAATCTCTCAGTTGCACATAGCTCCCACATTATGTGCTGGCTGTGTATCTTATTACACATGAAGGTTATTGTTATATATCTCAGTGGTATACCAAATGTTACTTTAATGATGTAATTAATATGCTTGGATTTACCATCTGATGTTCTTAGGCACCACTTGTGTTAGCATGTGATGGTACCAATTTTGAACAGAGTTGGAAACAGCAGCTTTTTGTTAAGGGAGTTGGCAGAAAGAGATAAAGGATTAATAACATGAGTCATATTCTCTAAAAACATTTTTAAAAAATTGTGTCAGATGTGTTCAACTGACATGTCAACCTAAAGTGATGCTGCTTCCGAAGCTTTACATTATTATAATATATCTGAATATTTTTCAATTGATATTATTATTATTATTATTATTTATTATTATTATTTATTATTATTATATGTATTTATTATTTATTGAAATATTATAAGGTTTTTAAACAGGAACAATTTTCTACAGTCTGAACCTTGCAATCAGTTGAGCTCATTTCATGATGGGCTACTTTCAGTACTAAAAAGGCAACACTGGCTTGATGGACAAAAGACATGCACAAGCGAGAAAATTAGGGTATTTGGTTTATTTTTATTTTTGAGTTTGGTCTGGTTTGGTTTGGTTTGGTTTGGTTTGGTTTGAAGGAGCCTTTCTTTCTTCTAGAAAAGATAATGATACACAGGAACCTTATTGTATCAAGGATGGTACTTGAAAATTATATTCATGTATATAAAGAGAGAAAGAGTCCAAAGCAGATTCAGAATAAGCCTTTATCAAGACAACTATATCTCATTACTTGCTAACCATAAATGACTTTTTTTTTTTTATTTATTTATTTTAAAAGTTTTTTAAACTTTTAAAATTTGATATTGACACAAATAAGATTTTAAATTCAGTTGTTTGTATTATTATAGTGAAGAAAGAAAAAAAAAAGTTTGAAAGATTTGTCCCATTCCTTACTCTTCACCAAAGAGATACTTTGTGTTCTTCAAATCACAGAGAAGATTGTTTATGGTGTGATTTCCAGTTTTCTTCTAAGTCATAATAGAAGCAAACACAGAGTGCTTTCCCGATTTTTATGTAAAATCACATTATTTGCAAGTAAATCAAAAAGACACAAACAATTTTACTTTCTGTATTGTTGAAATATACATATATAGAAGTTGGGGGAAACTAATCAAGGTATTCAAAAAAACATAAATGAAGGGTTCATTAAGAAAAATAAATGCACATGAAAAAGAAAAAAAAAAAAAAAATAAAAAAAAAAAAAACCCAACCACCCAAACAGGAATACAGAGTGTGGAAAATTTTACACCGAAATATGTTCAACATAAATAGCACTACTACTCTGTCAAATGTTTGAGTTGTCCTTGCACAAAATAAAGCATTCACCTAAAATCATTGCAATTAGGAAGTATTACACAGATTATTTTAATTGTCAAATATAGAATTCTTATGGAATTCACACTTTGTTATTCTTTGAAAAAGTACCCATGAAGAAATCAGCTCTTACTAAAAACCTCTATTACTGGGTAAAGTGTAAACCACCAGTGACTTAACAGAAACATTGCAACAGTTATGAGAAGTATACTATGAAATTATATAAATTTTTGGATGCCAAATACATAATCATGATGCTTTTCTTTGTTTTCTGTATTCTCCATCACCATGGACTGTGGGGACCATATCCACTGGTCTGGCAGCTGAGTGTCTTTAAACAATACTGAAATGAGATATCTAAATATTTCACTGTTGCTAGAAATCCAAATTACATTCAGGACAGAAAGAATCTTTTCATCTCTGACACTACAGGTTTTATCTTGAAACCATTCTGTCTTAGAGAGATACATTAGAAAGCCTCATATCAGAAGAGGTACACTCTTCTCTGGTGCATGGTTTGGCTGTGGATTGATGACACCTCAGACTCGTGATGTGAATAACCTGAGACTGAGCCCTTGGAACAAGGGACTCCTTAGGTAAAACATATCTACAGTGCTGAAGAAACAGATTTTAAGTATTTTACTTCAATACTATACCTCTCCAAGTGGCATTTTAGTATACTTGCTTTCCTCTGCCCTTCCCATACTCAACTTCACTTTTCTATTCTTTTTAAAAGTTCTATCTCCTGTGAAAAGCCAAACACCTGGAACTCCCAATAAATTCAATCCAACCAGCAAGAGGATAGGGTGCTCATACAACTCAGCATTCAAGCCAAGACAATGACTCATGGTAGGAAAGCACATATATTTCATTTCTAGAGCTCATCCAACAATTGCCCACATATTCTGGTTCTTCACTTGTATACTGACATGAGAACACCAACCCAATGGAATGAAGTACCGTGGTTTGACCTGCAAACTCATGATAATGAAGGCTTTTTAAGACTTATTTATGTAATACCCAAAAATAAGCAAGTTTCTATAACCTTGGTCTGACATAGTCCTGCAAAAACAGCTGTGTGAATTCTTAGTCACACAATTGCCTTGAAAAGACAAATCATTTTAAAAGGCTTTCGCCAGGTCAAGAAACGTTGACATTTCTCCAGTCACACAGAAACAGAGTCTGGATATCAAAGAAAAAAAACTACTCAGAATAGATGTAGAGGAAAAAAAGTGGTTTTTTATGAGAAATAAAACATCTCTGTACTTATAAAATATAGCTATTGAGTTGTGTGAGTCCTGTTTCATAAAGGTCAACTAAAAAACAACAGGAAGATGTCAAACATATACACATTAAAATTACAGGCCTTCTTAAACTTGCTGAAAACACTCAATAATTCAGAAACTTCTAACTAATACATTCTAGCATTGAATAGAAAGTATTCTTTTTCTCTCAACTGATCTATTTTTATAGGTGTTTAATAGCAGCAGATGAATGTAATAATAATATTCTAGATAGTTTTCCTGTAGGATTTAAGAAATAACAAGAAGAATACTGTTATGGTGATAGGATTTAGCACCACAAATTTCAAATCTATTAAATTTTTTTAAAGGTAAATCTGCAACAATGTTAATTCACTATGGAAAAGAGAGAGGACAATGTATTTCTAATATTGGAGAACACCTAGTACATTTCTCTCCAGGTACTTTATTTTTGATGCAGAATAAGAAAGCTACAAAAACAAAACAACCCCAAATGCACATTACTACCCATAATGTACATTTTTATCAAGGAGGCACCAAAAAATAAATTAATAATGTGTAAAAAGGGAGGGTAATGATATTCTATTACAGATCAGACCAAAAAAAAATAAAATAAAAGTCTCATAAATGTAGGGTTTAGTGGTTATTTTTGGGGTTTTTTTTCCATCTGAAGTTGTTTATTGTTCTTTAACAATTACGCCCTATAGAAGGTAAGGATCCATGATGACTTAATCTTCCTTGCAGAGAGACATAACAGCTGCTGAAACAGTCTAGTCAAGAACTACACATTTTTCCTTGCTACCTCCTTTGCCTCAGGAGGGAAAGAGTCTGTTTTTGTCAATGTAAATGTAGGCTGGTAGTTGATTATTCCTCTTTATCGCTCCTTCCTTATATGCCAACTCAGCAGTACCATGAGGTGTGCAGCAGGCAAGAAGGAGAGAGTTATTTTATTCAGAACATTTTCTCCTGTATTACAATACATAAAACTAGCATTAAGTAGTAAATTCATTCGGGGACCAATCTTCCCTCTCCTACATGGAAATCAATGCCTGTTTTTCTACTCGCTTCACTAAAAGCTAGATTGAATGTTTCATGCTTTGGGAAAGGAAGTTTGAATACATTCTCACAACAAAACACAAATCCCTGAGACCACAATATTCTCAAAGATATGCAAAGTGCTACCGAGACTCTTGATGTGCTCCAAACCCAGATTTGAGTTTTAGTTTATTTACACATGGGTAACGAGAAAAGCAGCTTTGTGGACATATTCTTTTTGTCTGTTTCCTGCTTTGCATTTTTTCTCTTATCAAGGAGGACGATTGCAAAAAATGGAATCAAATTCAGTAGGATAAAAGTTTTTATAACCTGTATGTTTTAGGACTGGTTGAATGCTTATTTTATAGGTGGACAATTTTATAGAAGGAAAAAAATTTGATGTTCATCCTTGCAAAGTATTTTATTAGAGAGCCACTGAATAGACTTGTAATCTAATGCCAATGTTTTTGAGACTGGTAAAAGAAATTAGGTGATGAAACTAAACCCATAATAAATATAATACTGACATAATAACGCTAGTGGTAAATTTTTACATTTACATAAGATGAGCTGGGGAAGAAGGAAACTAAGGACAGATGACCATCACAGACTTTGTCCTGAACAAATTTTCTTTAGACTTTGCTGTGATACTGGTTTTTTTCGCTTTTGCCTTTGTTAATTGAGGAAATCAGGAAAATAAATAGAGGAATGTACACCACAATCTATTGGTGGCTGCCATTAAGGGAATTACCTTGCTCATTGAATACCATTTAGTTTGGAATCAGATCTGCTACTATTAATTTCTACCTTTTTAATGCACACTTTAGCTAGCACATGACCCATACTGTGCAACAGCAGTTACACCCCAGGGACTAGAGATTAACAGCATGTGCTACGAGTGGTTTATTTTACAGTTGCCATGAAATAAAAGCTGATGGAAATGAGCTGGTGAATTACTCTGCCACCAGAATCAACAATATTTTTCTCATTATGGAAAAGCTCACTTCTTCTGTCCTGATTTTATTCCCCTTGTATTGGTTTCATAGAACACAATAGTTAGGGTAAATTTGGGGGAGAGGAAAAATGGAAAAGCACCATGTTTCACTCAATCCTGCCATTTTCATTGTATGCTGCAATTCATCTAAATAAATTTTACCAGCTAAATTTCTGTGTCACAGTTAATTAAAACACAATTTAGGCATAAAAAGCAACAGTCAAATGAAATGAAAATTATTCTTCTATAAACTCCAGTCAGTTAGCTTTTCCTTTTTATTAAAGGAGCATTAATTCAGCTGCTACACATATATATTTTTTGAGTGCTTGGGAAGAAAAGTAATATTACAGAAGGTATCATAGAGTTTTTCTTGTTTTGCAACCCATAATGAACATAAAAGGGCACCCACAGTTTCTCCACACATTCAATTAAGCAGGGAATCGTTTCAATTAAAAAAAAAAAAAAAAAAAAAAAAAAAAAAAAAAGGTAATGTAAACAGATCCATACCATTAATGAAACAGGTAGAAAGTTTGCACCCTGACTATTAGGGACAAACTGCACTGAACTGCATTGGCTGCAGTTCAAGAGTATCAGAAAACGTGTTTCGCCCGCTTCCCAGCTGGTTCCCCCCACAAGGAATTTTTATCAGCAAGTAAGATGAAATATCATGTCTACATTATTCCTAATAAGATAACATACTGAATCAATCGCTTTAAAGGCTGCCATCTTCTAAAGGTAGTAAGATGGAAGAGTAATCGGAGGAGACTGCATCAAAAGTTAGTATTAAGAGGGGCAAACATACCGGCTCAGCGTTCTTAACCCATCTGTTTGTCTAACAATTAATTGAGATGTTTGCCTTTAGCTTGAGAACATTTTTTTCGCTGCGTTTTCACTCTTGTTTTGGCATTTAAAATTCAGGAACTCATTCTGTCTTTGGCATTGCTCCTGATTTCAAAGAGAAATTTTGATTTTTATACTTTATTTCCTCTCATGTTATTGGGTAACATAAGGCAGTTATTGTATAGATACAGCTGCTGCCTGGCCTGGTATTTTTTAGAGCACCCCAGCAGCCATGGCATTGCCTTACTGAACTCTTAATCAACATATGATATGTGCGGATTTATACATGTGGCAGTAATTGAAAATTCTTGTGGACCTATTTATAACTCCAACAACAGTTGAAGGAGAAAGATGATTTAATAGGTAGGCTATAAGATCCTTAACAAGCACAAGACAGTGCTCACACATGCTATTTGTAATTTGGAAATTGGTTCTTCTCGTAATTTGTATTTAACAGCATACTCCAATCTTAGTCCTTGCTTCATCACAGAGCACCTGAGAAAATTTTGCTGATATCTCTAGTTGTTAGAATAGAGTTGATGTGCAAAGAGACCCTGAAAATGGGAAAAGAGATAGGGACAATTTTTTAGAGTTACCATTTTCTGACCAATGCTCCAAAGAACATTTTAACAAACAGCAGCTAGAGCTTTGCATATCACTGTTCGTGATCATTAGGAGAAATTTCTCAATGCCATAATTCAAAACAACCAATCACGCTTTCGCCAAAAAGCAGGTGTTTCCTGGCAGCTCGCCCTACAAAATGTGTTTAATATCACCCTGTGGGCCTAAGGCTTCATTCATTGGGTATGAGGCTGCTTTAAAATTTCTTAATATAAACCATATTTCACATGCTAAATCTTCGCCCATAAAAATACTGAGCTGTTCAGAGGATGAAAATCAAACTATAATTTATTCCAGTGATCATTTGAATTCACTATGGTGTGGACAAGAGCTTATCAGAGTCTGTCACCAAGAGTGCCTGACTGTTAATAAATCTTCATAAGGAAATTATGAGAATTTAAAAGAAAAAAAAAATTAATACCACAAGGTGAACACATTGGCTATTTTCTATTAATTTTGCACAGATGATCATTCTGTCCCCAAATGGCTAAGCTTCATCTCTCATTTACTGGTGAATAAACAATTTAATTCTTTTTGAGATGTTTCTTTTCTGTTAACTTCCGAATACCTGTATATTCGGTACAAGTAAATCTCCTCTATAAGATGCTCATGAAACCCTAAACTAGGATATGCAGATTTTTCATTACCACATGAGTTTGCACCATGGATATCTCAAGCTACCATTTGAGTTTGGCATGTAAGATCAGCTGGTACAGATGAAAACCACTGATTCCAATCTGCCTTAATAGGACAGGTGTATGTGTAAACAAAGAGAAGGTAGATCAAGCTCAGTGATGAAACAAAGTGATGGTAAGCATGCGTTGCCTGACTTTATGTCCTTGATATAATAGAGGCACAAAAAAGCTCAAACACGACCATTAATAACTAAAAAACAAGGCTATTTCTTTTCTAAAAGAAACGGGGACTAAATTGAAATGGGATGGGCAGCAAAAATAAGAGCTTGATACTGAGTCTTTGAAAAACCCACTCATTCATTGTGGTTTGCTGTTTTTACTAGTTCTGCTTGTCAACATCTGAATGCCAGTATTTCATTTCAGCAATGCTGTGGGGCATGAATAAACACAATGTAGGATAATGTACATTTAAAGGGTTGGGATCTGCTATTTATTCTCTACAGGAATAGTCAAGGCAAATCCAAACTTACCCAAGTTGCCTCTTAGATGGTGCATTTCTAAAATAGTGTGGCTTTGCTACAAAGCGGTATATATTTCTGCTAAAAGCAGTTTATACCAGTTTTTCTAAGTGACTGAGTGAGGCTGCTGCCCATCTGAGGAAATTCTGAAAACTCAGACAATTTGCATGCCATACCAGAAGAAACAAATCGGTAAAAATGTATGATGCTGGTAACAATAGGTCTTTTTTTTTACATTGAGGTACACAAGATGAAATGAAAGAATATATTCTTTAAGTGAAGAAGAGACAGAGCAGGGAAGAACCTACATACATTTTCGTACCCTATCTTTGGGCAAGAAGACACTTGAGACTGGTATGGTTTGCAGTTCTGAACTCTACAGGAACTGAAATGGCTCAATGGCTGAATAACTTCCACCAAATTCAGTGAAAAGGGTTCCTAATGTGACAAAGATGGAATTTTTAACCACAAAATACCCAAATGCATATAAATTGAGAAAAATAGTTAAATTATTAAATCCCCCCAAAAAGGGGGGATTTTGGGAAGAGAGCATGATATGTTACAGCAAACACAACCAGGCAAGGTACGTTCCAGTGGGAAAAACAGATAGAACATAAAATATTACAGTTTCACAGGTTTCACAGTTTCATTTACTAGTGACTCAATTTTATGCTCAGTTATTTAATGCCAGTATTGATAAAAGTTGTCAAATCCTAATTTTAAAACTATGATTGTCACAAGCCACATATAAAAGAGCTATATATAATTGATTCTTCTTTACACAGCATACTCAACTCTGATATTACTGGCAGAAGCTATAGCTACCTTTTCCCTTTTCTGGCATTCAATTATTGATGCATTTGTGCTTTAGCAATAAATGTTTTAGGATGTGGTAGACTTGTTGGGTGGGAAATACGAAGAAAAATCACATTGAAGTCGTCCACAGTCAACAAATGTAATACCATTTACAAAGTAAAGCATCTGAAAGTGAAATTTTAAAAAATATTCATGGATGACATGACCACCTCTTAAATGTTACTGAAGGCTTCCACATTGATCAGCTCCTGCAGGCAGCTGAGAAGCAAAGAAATCCTGAGCTCTGTTGCACCCACTGAGATCCTTAAGGTGAAATCCTTGTTGATGTCAACGAGGTATGTAAACAGTTGCGTACAGAGCCCTCAATACGTAAATTCTTCACTTCTCTGTTTACAGGCAGTGCTATTCATTTACGACAAATGCCCAAATACTCACCCCTCAGAGTCCCCCTGTCCATGAAAATTTCCGTATTTGAAGTATGCAATCATACCAAATCACAGCATATTTAGCCACA
>CM019236.1:53646423-53680012 GCA_009741485.1 Malurus cyaneus samueli | reverse complement strand
ACATTGAACCATTTATTGTTCATGCAAAGAAAATATGGCATTGGTATTTTAAGGTCATGACAGATAAATCTGAGGCAGTATTTCATATGGCTGCAAAAGGACAAACAAGGATTCATTTTTTACAGAATATAACAAATCTGTAGGCCTACAAGACAAAAATCCTATGGAACTTGTAATATGAATTTTAACATTCTGCACAGAACACAGTGACAGATGAAGAGAACATACAACTAAAAGCATGAACATCATCTCATTCTAAGGGCAAAACAAATATCTCATTTGTAGCAGTTTTTAAGGTATGTTTCCAATATGTCTATTCAATAAACCTAATGAGGCCACTTGTTGAAAAACATGATACTTGACTTCTACAAACTTCTCATTTACACTATTGCCTTTAAATTCATTGGCATGCTAGCGATCTAAATTCATTGTTTACTCATTCATTGTGCAGCTGTAAAGTCAAATTATTACCTTCTGTTCAGTTCTAAGAGTTATTTCCAAGACATTTCATTTTGTTGCAAGATTTCCCAGTTGCTGAAAATTCCATGATTTTGGAATTCAGTTTCATCGCGTATTCTATTACCTTTTACATGTTGTAAAATTCTAGGATGGTTTTCAGGCAGGAAAAAACCCCACAAAACTACTAAGAAATCTCTCTCTCAGGCCAGTGCTATTCAGCGACAACAGACAAAGCGCAGCCTGGTGTATTTTCCCTTTCTTCATCTCTTTTGTTCTGAAGCTCAAGTAGAGAGTCTCCTGGCATGCAGTCCAGCTGCAATTCAGTGACAACTCAGACTGGATGCACCCAAAGATCTGTCACTGGCAAAAGGTCTCTCTGCCTTGAGAAGCATCCCAGCTCCAGGGGAGCTTATCACCATGCAGCCACACTGAGCAGCAATGAGAGCTCAAAGAAAACTCACTTAGGTCATTCTATTTATAGCAAGAAGTGTCTGGGTGGTCAAACTGCATACAATGGGTGTGCATAAAATTCCCTGTACCCAAAAATTTATTTGTTTCTTGAAAAAGAAATCTCGGAAAAACCACACCCTAACTGTATGATCGGCATTCCAAGCTCATATGCATTGATGTACATAAGGTCACTGTGCTCCTCAAGGGTTTCTCTTAGGCTTTCTTGGCTCAGCTGCAACCCAGAACTAAACCTCCTTTGCAGCCTGTACCAACTGTTGTGAGTTTGATTAAAGAGTGGAGCCCATAAGTCATACACCACCCCACAAATATAATTAATCCACTTTCTTGATTCATAACGGTGTTGTACAGTTACCTCTTGCTTCTATACCATAAATACGTGTCAGATCAGTGGTAAGAGTCCAATTACTTTAAAAACTGTTTAGTTTAAGTGCCAAAATGAATGTTAATTATATACCATGTTTGCACACTTGCAGATCCAAAGTAAGCAAATAGCTCTTAGAATAAAATATTACTATTAATTATAGGGGAATTCATCATCATTAATAAGGAACATTTGCTTCATGATTCACCAGACATTTGCATATCAAATTATTTTAAGTAATAAGCATAATGTTAAGCTAACAAAATCAAAATTGGATGGAACATTAGATTCAAAGTTCTTGTTGATGTCCCATCAGTTATGTTCTCCACCCCTTTTCAGTCTTTCTAGGGCATAGGTTATCCTCACTTTGTGAAGATAGATATTGATCAGGATATTCTTCTGTTCTGGATTCTTTTCAGCAACGTACTCAAGGGATCATATTGCAACATTATTCTTACAAATATAAGTTTCATTCCAATGGGGGTAGGTAAGAACATTTAAAACAATCTCTAGTCAGATTGTAGTTATTGGTAGATTGTGACAGGAGCTCAATCATTACAGTCATATCCCACAATTTCAGTAAGTTTACAATTATGGATATTTCTGTGGTTACATGTTTCTACAGTGATGCTGTCTTAAATAATAGGATCTCGAAAGGCTCTTACATCCATTTCCTATCCATACAAACACAGTCCAAGGGGTTTCATCAGAATGTATTTCAAAATGAAAAATACACTGCTCAGTGACAAGACAAATGTCTTGGGACTTAATGGTACTATTTTCACAAATACATCCCTGTTGTCTCACATATACAACCCATGCATCAACATCAACAGTGTTGTTACAGATTTGTTCCAATTCAGCTGGGCAAATAATCTGTGCATTAATGGATAGAGGACATTTCTGTGGTAGTTTGATCCCAGCTAATTTATTAAGGTATATGTATATAAACCAAAGCCACTCTTTATGTCAAAACATCTCTCCTTGACAAATTTGACAGGACAGGGTTTGCCCATGTATCCAGTCTAACCATCCTGTATAACGTCTTCAGGAATGGTGAGCAGGTAGATTTAATTGCAGAGATATTGATTTGAATCGATAGCAGTGGAAAGATTTCACTTTCTCCCATCAGAATGTCTTTTAATATTCCTGGTGCAGATTATGGGAAGCTTCTGCGATTTCTTGAACATAACGAGCGTGGTGTGTGGGAGAAGGCAGCATTGTCAGGGTTTGGATTAACACAAACACAGCATTTTTGCCTGCCAATCTGTAGGGTGCTGCAACGGGGAAAATAGACTGTTTCTAGGCGAGAGTCTTAGAAGGGACACTACCAAAAAGAAGGAAAAATTCATTATGAAGTCTGTCTCGGGGTCAAACCTTACTCTGTGCAGTGAATAATGCAGTTTTTACCTATAGTGACGCCGACTTTTCGGATAATAAGCCATTTCTTCACAGCTATAGCACTTGGGGTTTTTTTTTTTCCTAATTTTAGTAAATTTGCCTACATTTTTACTCCTTTTTTAGTCTGGTTTATTGTTCTTCCCATGAAATTTCACCTGTCTCATCTTGATTGGTTCTTTCCAGGCTACATTTAGTCATAATTGCCACTCTTGAGTTCTCCGAACAGGAAAAACTTTGCTTCTCAATTTAGTGATTCCCATTGACTAAGCCACTGTGAGGCACCAACCCTCACATACATAATTTCTGCTCCATTTGGTGGTGCTGGAACAATGGCTCTTATATTCCTGCTTATGTGCTACATTCACCACATCCTATTATTTGTTTGCCAGATGCAACGTTTCATGCAGCAGCCTTATACTGCCTTTTTGCCAAGGCATCTGTGAACTAAATGTCTCACTTTGGCGTTTCCTTGGCAAGGAGAGGTGCATTTAAAATTGGTGATAGTTTATAAGGTTGTTGCAATGCCAATACACCTGCATTAGAAGGCATCTGTAATTTAGAAACTCTAGTAGGTCCTTCATTAAGTAGTTGAGTAAGGTTAGCTTCATTTCCCTTCCAATTCTTGTCAAGTACAATTCCAAATTTTGTTTCTTTCCCTTTCTTTCTGTAAGTGTGCAGGTCTTTATCTTCTTTGGAGCCTGTACCAAGTATTGAGTACCAGCCCTGCACCCCATGACTACAGTCAATCTGCTTGGTTGACTCATGCCTCTATGACATCAATCTGTGGCATATGTGAAAATGAACACACAGCAGGTCATCAAAAGAGCCACAGAAATTCATAGACATAAACCAGTGGGCATTCCTGTGAAAAGGTCATGCTGCTAGTGTATTGTCAGCAAAAACTTTTAAGTGTATCCGTTACCTACATTTACCATCTATTGTTTTCAATAAGTGGCTTGTTGCAGGCAGGATGGACGTTTTGGACAGGTTTTATAAGGGAGATTCTCCCTTTGAGTCATGAGGTGCAGAAAGGACCCCTGTGCTTTCTAAACTTCTCAGAGAGAAGCCTAGGAGAGGTTGGATCTAAAGATTATGTACAAATGTAATAGAATGCATGCACTTCTTTTTTAAGTAATATTGAAACAACATAAAAGATAGCAAAATAATTATTAAGCAGAGGTTGATGTTATTCATCCATAATGTTATTCATCCATACCAATGGCCATGGGAAATACCTCTTGCTCAGCCTCAAGGGGTAACCTTGAGTTCCGCCTCCAAGGAAGAATTCCACATGTGCCCTTAGAAGGGATGTGTTAGAAGACCCTGCTCTTAAAAAAAAAAAATTGCTCACAGTCAACCCCTGCACAGGACTGGGATTGACTGTGAGTCACAGGTTTCTAGGGCAGCTGTGTCAGCTCAGAGCCTTTCACACAGACACTTGAGATAGGTTATCCGTTACTATCACTAGATGGTTCTTTTATCAGGTGCTTTGTCTGCCACATCTGCCACATTCTGTCAGGAAGTGTCAGCACTGTGCTTCATTTCCTCAGAATGTATAAATCTGGGATTGAAGAGTCAGGCTGGTCTCTATAGTCTTCAACACCAGAAGCAACTGGACCCACCCTTCTCCATCTGCTAACTTCTCCAACTGAAAACTTTTGCAGATAAGGTAGAGTTCAAACTGGTTTACCCCCACGTAGGCAGAGAATACTCCTTCAAGGCTTACTGAAGAGCAGGCACAATTTTTCCATTCAACTGAGTTCACTTCAAACACATATTTTCATCTGCTTTAAGAATGCATTTACTATAACATATTGTTCATAGTGATGCTAAAAATATGAGACAGTTTTTAATTACTAAATTATTTTTAAAGTCACCGTGGCACTGGAGTAACTTTAATAAAGTTTAACATCAGTGATGTTGAAATTTTAATTATCTAAAAATATTTTAATTGACATCTTATAATGTCCCAAAGGTATTTGGGAATACATATTATCAAATATTCAAAAATCCAGTCATATACAGCAAACCAGGGTGGTAGGAATTATGTACCTTATACTTCAGCATATAGTGTTAGTCCCAGCCAAAGAGCAACAAATCTCAAATCACACAAAAACAGTCTTCAAAAGTAGAATAAGGCTCCTTCCTAGAAGGAACATGGAAGAAGAGGAATACAACTTCCTCATACCTAAAGGAGCCTTACCATGATACAATATTGAACAGTATTTAACAGTATTTAACAAATTCTGTAGAAATATTTCAGAGACTTCATGATATTGGTGAATGTTTAATAAGTCTGCAACATACAGGTATGCCAGCAATTCTGAGTTGTGCTTTTGACTATACAACAGAGAGATAAAGAGCACAATTATTGTGTAGGGCTTGAGTTAATGATTTTCTGAAACTTACTTTCTTAGTCTCAAGGCACCTTCTGTCTTGTTGTAATAAGAATTAATAACAACAACAACAGTAATTAAATAAGATTTTAAAATAGAATAGTAATTTGATTTGTATTCTACAATAATTGCAGTGCATAAAAAATTGAGGGGAATTATAGGTCATGTTTATCTTATGCTGATGACATCCTCTCCAGTCATGTGTCTGAAACATCAGCTACATCTTACAATCCTTTGGACTGACATTTTCTTTCATGATTTTTCCTTACGACTTTTTTAATCTCTTCATAGGCTTTTCTTTAGCAATTAATTCCACACTTCAGTAGTAACACTTCAGGTTTTTTTATTGCATGAAGAGTAACTTCACTGGATGTTGCATACACATTGTAGTGAAAAACGGTGTGCAATAACTCCCTATTCACTCTGACCATACAATTTGTGATTACATGCACATCTGTCAAAACCACCTCCAGTCATTTCTTTTCTTTAGTGAGAAGATTTAGGCTGTTTTTCTTTCTCTGTAAAGTAACTATCTGGTTACTTTTGATTATTCCCATTTCATTCTCTATGGTCATTAGTTCTGTTAAAACTTTTCTAAGACTAAATTTCTTGCATTAAGCTAATTTTAAAATCTCTAAAGACTATGAGCTAGTTGTGTAAAAAAGTTTTGTTCTCTATTTCTGTTCAGCTGTAAAACATCTTATGTACCTTCCTCACTGCTGTGAAAGAGGAGAGTTTCAGGGTGCTGCTCAGAGTGACTTCAAGTATTGACTCAGGGAAGAGGCACCATGAACTTCAAGCTGATTAATTGTGCTTACAGTCAAGATTGTGCTGGCATCTGCATTGCTTTATTCATTTTAGATATTAGCTAGAACTTCATTAATCTGTATATTGGCAATCTTTTGCAACTCTTCCTTACCCTGAGTAAAGTTGTAATGACCAAGCCTTACCATCTCGTTCCTAGATGTTTTCTGAAGATAAGCATTAAATGCCTGCAGAGGCAGTCAAGGAACACCACTGACAGTGCACATTCACAGTGAAAACTTACCACTGGTTTCCTTAATTTTAACTCAGTAACTGATCACCTCTTTTCTGCAAAGCCAATGTTCTGTCAGCCAGGTGTCCTCATCTGTGTTGGCTAGTGTGACTTAGAGCAGACCAGCAGAAATGCAAGATGTGACTTGACACACTTATTTCCCAGCTGAGTAACTAACTCTCTTCTTTCTTATATAGTTTCTGCCAATATGACTGATATTGAAGTAAGATGTAATGGCGTGTAGGTCCCCAGACAGCCTTTGAAGTACTTTTTGAAAATTTGTTCTCATTTGCTTCCTTATTCTCTTCTGGATTCAAGCAAGAAGTTTTATATCATAAAGTTGGTAATGACTCACTCTAGACCTCTTGGGTGAAACTTTTTGTTCCGAAAATTTACTACTCTCATAATTTGTCCTAAAGTTTTTTCCAGTAATGTGCCTATTTAAGACTAATGGACACAAATATAAAGAAAACATTTAGATTCTATAACTATTAGCCTGAATGCTCATTTTTGTATGCCAGCCACCTATCAGGCCTGTGGAGTCAAGCACAGGCTTCTAGTTTCTGGTGCACTTGAAAATATTTTAATTACTTTTTTTTTAAGCTTAGAAGAATTTACTATTCAAAAGTCTTCATTGTCAGCCTGATTAGATATGATTTCAAATACAACTTACTATAATTTGTATTCCTTCAATTGTGTATGAGCACAAATTTCAATTTTCTAAAAAAAAAAGAGAGTTCTCGCTTATGATCATTTTACTCTTCTTCTACAGGTATGACACTATAAAGCAGCCACATGAGAACATGACTGCACTCCAATCACCCTCCCCCTCACCCCAAAGATTAGATCAAAATTTGTGGTGTTTTCAGATAATATAAGTAGTTTCAAAATGTTTATCACATTATAATCCCCTAAAAATTTGCAAGATTCAAATTCAAATGTCTACCTTTGATATAAAAGGAGATATTCAAAAACCAATTCAATCTGTACTTTAACAAAAAATGAGACAAAAACCTGAGATCAATTTCTCCTGAATTGGAGAAATTGATTTCTCCAAAACCACACATAGTCAGAATTTATACATACCAGGCAAGTAAATTTGAGAAATAGAATAGGGAAAGATCCCTTTTTGTTTAGGATCATGAAAAATCATTTGGCTATGCCATAAGAAGACTTATAACTCAGTTTATCCAGCAGATCCAGGGACAGGCAATCAAAGTGACAGCTAGTGTGAAAGAAAATAAATAAGCTGTAGTTTTTATCTTGACACCTTTTATAATTCTAACATCTAATGTCATTTTGTACTGTTGTGGGATAGTAATTACACAGAAGACAAATAATAGACATGTGGTAATGAGGTAAAGAAACAAGAGCTGTGCCCTTTACAAATGCAGTCCAAGGAGTACAGCATGGAAGTAGGCGCATGTAATAAGAATTATCAAAAAAAAAAGTGTCAGGACTTGAAACACAGTAACACGTATTGATGCATTTTATACATGCTCTAATGTTGATGTAGAATTGTTATTTATAAAAAGTTTCCTCGTGGAGGTAGCATGCTGGGCTATTTGACCAGGTACCTTGAATCAATTTACAAGCATGCCAGATGACAAACATACATTTAGTATATCCCATGTTTTGACAAAAGGAACATCCAGATACATACATAAGAGTCAACACATAGAAGTGGTCAAAAGCAATATATTATTTATGCTATTTTTTAGATTTATAACAAATAAAATCAGGGAAACTAAATAGACTTACAGTTAATATAAATTTTTTTTTATTCACTATTTTCCACCTAAAACCAGCAGCCTAATTTAAAGTAATTTTCATAAGGATTCTTAAAAGTGAGAAATGACAAAGTCTTCAAAAACTGAAATATGAACTATTTCACATATAAAACTAATTTTGTAGCCAAGTAATAGGCAAAAAAACCAAACACATAACTCAAAGAAAAGGAAAATCTGAGGAGGTCATGCCGTTTGCTGTCCTTCTGTATCTTGAAGTTCTCGTCTACATAGTCTTCAGGGAATTCATTTCAGACAGCATTTTTCTAGTTGAAGTACATCTCATGACATGAAACCTTACTTAATGAACATCACTAGCTCTCAATCTACACAAAGTAAAAGCTCACATTAATGACAGATAATATAAGCAAACACCTCTGGTTTACCATTCACATAAATCCAGCTCAACCAACCAAAAACTGTTTTTTCTACTCAGTACAATTCAGTTTGTACTACCCTCCATGCACAGCTCACAGAGACAAGAAAGCACCTCCAGACGGCACTTTTCATCCTAGAAAGCAGACTACTTCCTACTGAAAAAGGATCAGGCAGGCCTGCTCTCAATTTTTGGAGACCTAGGGAAGAATTTCAAAGCAGGAAAGATGAACTTGTATTTTAATTGTGCTTACTGCAAAGCAATGACTATTTTCTTTTGTAAGAATGCAGCTTAAGCCTGAAACACAGAGGCAAATCTGATATGCATTTTTCTTTGATAATTTGCAGGTAACTGCCAAGAATTGGATGTTTATTGTCAAAAAACCCCCAGCACAACTTTAGACTACATTTTTGGTAAATCTCATCCCAGGTATCTTGTTTAGGTATTTTTAAGTTATTATCATAGGTTTTTTATGGAATATGGTTTTAAAAATCTCTTCTCAACATGTACAGAGAAATGCATGTTTATCCATCTTCTTCTCTGAGAAGAAGATTTAACTTTTGCTTTTGCTTAACCTATTGCAGTATTACAGTTATTGTTACAAGGACCTCATTGCAATTATTTAAATAATTACAGGAAAATTATATTTCTGAGAGGCACTCTGTACATCTCTGTATGGAAATATTTGAAAAATCTCTATCAAAATAAATAAATAAAGATTTCAAATATTATCTCCCAGTCAAAGAAAAAAATCTAAGAAGCAAAACTGTGAAAAACATACTCAGTCAAGAATTATTTGAAACCAAAGCACAGTCTGTATTTTCAGTCTACTGCACTTCATCCTGGCAGAGTGGACTGTAACAGACTCCCACACAGAAAATAATCAGAATTCAGCATGTCAGACTATTTGACTATTCAAACGTTCACACACTGTCGTTTAAGGACATCACTTACACAGAGACGCTTCAAGAAAATTTTGCCTTCTTTTCCTGCCCTGAAGTCTGAAAAAAATCTTCTTGAGGCAATCTCTATTTTACACAAATATGTCTGTTTCTATACACAACAGATATAGTAGAGGGGAAATGGTGATTACTGAAAAGGGACAATCCTTAGTTTATGAATTAAATTGCACTCTTTGCCTTTTGAATGTCACTGAACTATCAATATTAAAGTGCTGTAGAGTAACGAAACAAACCTCAGTTAACCATCTTTACCCAGCCAATCACCCTTTCCCTGGCATGGCTCTCATGGCTGAAAGGCTTTTATATCAAATCCATTCAATTCTTAAAACATTCAGTATTTCAGTCAATTAAACATTTCAAAAAAAGTATATGAGCAGAAATTAAAGTTGTCTGAAGCACTTAAACAATGCTGTGTGGACTGACATACAGAGGCTGAAGGGTAATCATGCAGAAATTTCTACACTACTGCCAGGCAAAAGTGAAATGTACAAGAATAGAGGAAATAGAAAATATAGAAATGCTGCAAATAACAGAAAAATTAGATAGATTAATTGCTGTGACCACACAATCTCATATAACTATTTATATACCAAGTTAAAAAAAAAACCAACAAAAAAAACCAACTAATTATTGGGAGTCAAATAAAAAAAAAAATGCCACCTAACATAATTGCATTATAGTTAGTCATGTCCTGCTAGCCACATACCTAGATGCCAACCAAGCTGATACAGTGGAAAAAATAAGTTACTGGGATCCCACCACCTCTTATTTGTCCAATTAGCAATCAATCAAATTTCATTTAACTATATACAATAAATGTCAGTAGACTGAAAAATCTTGTGATGGATTGTTAAATGCCAACATAATCTCTTCTTATAAATATTCAGGTACCAATATGGGTGAAAAAAGCCCTGCTCTGGGTCAGCATTTTTTAAATCCACTTTAGTAAAGCTACTCAGTCATGCAATTTTCTACTTCAGAAACACATTACTTTGTCTAAAATAAAATGTTTTTATGAAAATGTCCAATTGTGAATGAGTTTCCATAGGGAGAGTTTAATTCAGATGCAAAATGCCATTTCAGTATAGCAGAAAATTTGGCATCTCAAGAAAGGAATAACCTTGCTATTAGGACATCTTTTTCAATTGTTTAATGCGTTTCTAACCACTATGCTCCTAAATATACAGGTAATTGGAGAATCAAACATTTTTCTCCCTCTCTCTTTCTTTCTCACTTCATCCCTTTTTATTCCAAAGCCTCTGTTTCTTCCGTTGCACAGATTTTATCACCATTTCATATGAAAACATTTGGAAAATGCATGAAGATAGCTTATACCACTAGTGCACTCATTCAGAAAATTTAACACTTTTAGAATATTTGTATTGCAAAACACAGCAATTTAATCAGATTTAGAAAAATGTTTCTGCCAAAATGTTCTGTCCATCAATTCATTAATCTGTTTTCTTTAAGAGAAAATAAACAAGTATTTGACAAAATTACACAAGCATTTGCTCACTTTCAAGTCCAGAATTGATGTGAGAATAGAAAATGCAGTTTACAAGACAAAATGACAACACTGTTCACCATTAGTCAGCAGAAGGAAATTAGAAAAATAATATAACAAGCACAGGGTAAAATTGGGCAAATTCAAGTTACTCTGGATACAGCTGAAAAAAAAAAAAATCTCTTCTGAAGGAAATACTCAGGGCAAACTGTGGACAAACACAAGAAACTTCCTATAAAAGAAGCAAGATATCTCTCATTTGCAATAACTCAATTATATTTGCACCAAAACTGAGACACTGATATTCAGAAGCAAAAATAACGTATCACAGCCTATTTAGAAGAATTACTGTTAGTCAACAGTTGTTGCCATAAGCTCTAGAGGGCCACATTTTTCAAAATGCAGCTGCTTGGATATGGTTTGATAAACACACCTAGGAAAGCACATGTTTTCAGTCCCAGCAGTGTGGATTTTTCCCTGAAACAGAAGTGTGATGCCTTGTGCCATGAAGACAGACATGTCTGTTGGAAAGATAGCGACAGAGAACTGCAAAATGATCTTTTTCAGTAGGGCAGCGAATCACATTAGACAGCAGTCAACTGCTTGTTGTAAGCTATGGGCAAGTAGTTTTTTGTTCCAGCAAGACATAGTTGGAAGGTAAAGGCCCTTTTAGCATCATGTAGGAAGAAAAATATACCTTTCACATGCCCCCAAAAGCAGAACACTCAGCAATCTCCCTGCATCTCCCTGCAATACAAACAATGATTTTGCTTGACTCTGTTCTTCTCACATCACAAATTATTAACCTCTATCTCCTGAATTAGGGAAAATAACTATAGAAATATCTCTGTCCCAAACATCAGTTTGTTATGGAGTAGATTCATAGTTGTATTTTCTTTACATAGTAGTAAAGAATAAGAAAAACATTAGGTTGCACTCTCCTCCCAAGTCCTCTGACCTTTTGAAACACTGACTAAATAAAAATATCCCTTGAAAACAAGACTTCCATGTTCAAGAGGTGCCCCAAAAACTTCTGTTAAAAAAACACCTGACTACTACCATATGGCTAATTAAGAGATCATAGATATTTCTACAAAAAACAAGTATGTACATAACCCTTTTAAGATAACAAATGTGGTGAGATTAAATTTAAAAAAAAATAAAAACCACAACAAAAAAACAAAAACAAACAAACAAACAAACAGTGCAATACCTCAGAGGTTCCTAACTTAGGACTTTGGAAAACCTGCGTTCAGAATGTTTCCACATTTCATACATTGGGAATAATACCTGTTAGTCTCATAACAATATTTCTGTACATGATTATTGAAAACATCATGAGAACCTCCAGAATCGTGGCAATAGAAGTCTCAGAGAGGAAACTTCAGGAAGAGAGGAGTGGTAAACAGAGGCATAAGGAACCTTTAGGAAGTAGTGTTTATACTTCCAATAATGTTACTAAGTATAGAATAAAACATACCCTTCAAAATGGGCTAAAAGGTTAAAAACAGAGAATGAAAGTCAGGAAACTAAGCTAAAGGCACAAAGGCAAAAGAAATTCTTATTGTGGGGCTCCTAATCGTTCAGGAAAAAAAAAACAAAACTCTAGGAGAGCGTTTTAAAAAAGGGAGAGGTCTGTCCAAATGTAAGAGACACATGAAAAGCTAGAAGTTTTGTATGTTAATATTCCCTGACCTAAGATTATTTTTCCACTGTGCTGTATTAAATTAACACTTGTATTGCATTGACTTTAGAAAAACACTTCAAAGAACAGAAAATCTCAAAGATCAAAGACTATCATTTCCCAAGTTTACATGCTGCTTCCAAAAATGTGTACCTAGCAAGTTTCAACAGCCTGGTGACAAAATATTTGCACAAAGTCATATTTAATTAAACAGCCAAAGACTGTAATCACCTAATTATATCACCAACCTTAGTCTTGCGCTGATTCATTGGAAAGGGACTCAGGCAGCAGCCAATAGGGATAGACTGGCTGTGTCCTGAGAAATGTGAACACTTACTCCATTATTTGTTTCTCTTAGCAAATTAATTTGTAGAGATCAATCATTGCACAAAGTATTTGCTAGCTAGCAAAACCACATGCTCCTAAACAGTCACAGCTGCACTTACATTTAAAAGAACATTCATGTATTTAAAGATTTCATCAGCTGGCTCACAGAGACATATGAATCTCATTTGTTTCGGTTCACTTTAAGTTCAGTGATCTCTGCTTTATTCATTTTTCTCTCAAGTCTGTTTTGAATTTCAGATATGAGCAGCTCAAATAGGCTATCCTTCCATCCTGTGTGACTTCATCCCATTCTGCCTTGAACTAATCCTCCCGCCTTCATATATGTGGTCTGATTATAGCTACATTCTGTATTCATATGACTCTTGGGCTGCCTCTCCTCTGTTCTTATAAGGCTCTGTGAGTTCCCAACAAAATCAGGGTCAACTTAAACTGCATATTTAGGACTTTTTTACTAAAATTAGTCTAAGTTGTTTCTCCTTTGATTTTATAATATCTACCACCAAATTTCTGATTTACATGAGCCACAACATCTACCCTATACTTTCTTTGAGGTTTTTAATTCAGATTAGATTTACTCTAATCCCTTGAACCAAACTTGATCAAACAGTGACTTCTACAACGAGTCCTATCAATGGCAGAGGTCACAGAGAAAATTTTGCACAGCTTCTGAAACGCACATAAGTGAAGTGCCACATCATTAACATTGTAGATCAAGCAGTGAGTCAGCTCACAAATATAAGTTCTATAAAAAACCACTCAACAATCTATTTTGTCCTCACAAAATACTTTTCAGGAATATATATCAGTTACACTGCAGCATCAATAAAAGTCTACCAGAACCCTTCATTCAGCAATGAAGCACTTTTACACATTAAATGAAAATTGCCCATTTTTAGCATTTGTAGCACATTAAATGGAAATTGCAACATTGCTATTTTCCAACCCATACTTTTTAGTTTAAATTTTACTATAAAATGGAAAATTTTAGATTGCCACAATTTCTTAATACCCATATTTCAATACTGCATCTCAACAGCCAAATATGAACCATGCTGTTGGTGGGCATTTTTGTCTGAAAAGATTTTGATTTTATTTCTCAAAGTAGAACCCCTAACAGAGGCTTTTGTAAGGCAGGTTGAACAAAATTATCCAAGCTGCTCATAAAATAAAAATGCTGTTCAGATGGGTATTGTCTGTATCATGGAGCGGAGCTCAATCTAGGCTGCTTTGCCAGCACCCTGAAATACAGGGTTTAGAGCTCCTGCGTGTTTTAAAGTCTGCAGCACAGCTGTCACAGGAAACCTCCCAAAATATTCACCATTCAGTTGTCAGAAGTCAACAATTTGTTCAAAGTACCTGATAATTTGAGAAAGTGGAAGCAATGGAAGCAAACTAAGTGTGCACTTCTGATAGGCTTTTTATGACTTGAGGTCAGAGGACTTCTCCATCTCTACAAGGCAGAGAGTAGAAGAAAAATTCAAATTCAAATGATAATTCAGAACTGGAATTTCCCAGACTTTATCCAAGGCCTTTCTAGCTGAAGCAGAAAGGCTTGGTTTACCAGCTTGATGGCAATTGTAATTATGTATACTCTCTCCCATAGTTGAAACCTACAACTGAAGGACACAACAGCAGGAGCAAAGCTCCTACACCCTGTAGAGCCACCATGCTCTGAGCCAGCCTGAGTGAAGGGGTATTGCCAGTGCCAGGTGAACGCAAAATGTGTATTAGAGGAGGAACTGAACTTACTGGGCAAACACATCACTGGTGAAATGTAACTTAACTGGGCCTGACCAAAACCAACCTGGAAATTAGGGGACAGCCAAAACATCGAAGTTTTGGTTAGTGAGTTATTCTGAGGAGAAGGGTTGAGTTCACAGTTTGATTGTTGGCATTTTTTAAGTGCTTACTCTGAATTAACATAGGGGGCTTTTTTCCCTTACAACAAATAGAATTTTTTATTTCCTAAAATGCATCTAAAATTAGATATAGCTGCAAGACAGAGATTCCAACATCAATAAAAAACAACCCGTGTGACAGAGAATAATGCAAAATCTATGGAGAGAAGAATTTTTGTTTATAGACTGCCACTGAAAGCCTCAAATTTTAAGTTTGTGCAATTATATTTAGAATTATCTTTTAAATAGTAGGAGTCATTTAGGAAAGCAAGATGTCTGTGTAGAATATAAGGCAGGCCTACAATAATCCAAATATCATCTTCTTGTGTAAGAAAATATATACATTACCTTTTTCAGTGGACAACATTTGTTTTAGTTTGAGTGTGAGTACTCTCATTTCTGACAACAATTATCTTTATTGTCCACATGTACACATCTATTTGTTTTTTCCAAAATATTATAAGCCATTGTAAATATGGCTGTGGGTTAGAGAAAGAAAAAGCATTAAAAAAGGAAGAACAACCCATACATTCTTTTTGTGAACAGTCTGCATATATTTCCTGGGAAATCTGGTCCCAATTTGTTACTAAAAATACATGGTTTATTCTGTACATGAAGACATTCCACCAGCTTGCAATCATCAAAATCAGCTTTCATCTTTTCACGTTTGTGATAGAAGTTCTGAGAAAAGCATAAAACATTATTTGCCCTCCCACTGATACCCAAAGTTGTTTGCTTTACTTCTGAGGGGAGTGGAGTTAGGCATGTGGCTCCTGACTACCGAGTTGCAGTATATTATTGTGCCCTTAACAATAGGCTGCGTGGGGGAACAGTTGAATCAAGAATAAAACCCTACCAGCTACAAAGCTCTTTTAATGATTTCCAGTCAATTAAACATAGCACACTTACTGCTCTGTTGTGCTGGTACGGAAAATATTCAGTAACTATTTCCTTGCTATAAAAGGAACACATGAAATAACTTTGATATTATGCTTACACACAAACATACACCAATTTGTTCCTCATAGAAGATACAGAATGCTAAGTCATCTTTCTCACATTTGTTTTCAGTTTTCTTGGAACAAAGTGCAGACTACTAGCATTGCAAACACATGTTTTTAATACAGCAAGCAGCCTGGAAAACATCAGCTAACAGAAATGAAGAAAATCCGTGAGAAGCTGTATTAGAATTCCTTAAAATACTTCTAGCAAATAGAGCTATTACAAAATGTACAGTTATTTTTCTTGCCTGATTGATAAAAATAATTCTTTTTACCACTGAAAAAAACTGTATGAGCCAAAGGTGTATATTTGAGTGTCATATGCTTGGGTAGAGGCAGGGAAAAGAATAAAGGAGTTTCAAGGGAGGCTGAGAAATAGATCCATTTTTTCTAAATTTCATGTGAGAAGGATGCAAGTAGGAATCAGAAATATTTTGGGAATGTAAAGAGGTGGATTTATCTCACAGGCAAACTCAAACAACTGATTTTTTAGATGTTACTGTAATAAATGTACTCAAAGTGAACCACATAAACCACTAATTTGGCCTGAATCACTCAAGTGTGCATTTCCTTGTATGTAAGAGAATTCCCTCTGCAGAGAATTCATACTCATATAAAACAGCTGGAAACTGACATTTCCTGCTTTTGTCAATTGCAAGCATGTTTTAAGAGGACTCTGAAAACATCAGAAGGATCCTTGCATCCTGAGATCATCTGGCTATTATAATTTGAGGAGCTGTTTCTTCACGAGCTGTGATACAAGCATAGGATAACTGATTGTGGATTCTTTAATATGATTGGAAGCTCAATATAGAACTGATCATCATGCCTGGTGATTGCAGTTAAATACAATTGCATGAATTGTCTGCTGAGATATTTTGCTGTGAGCTGCACATTACCACCACAGTTTTCCACACAGCGCTGTCTGCATAGATGTCACCAGAGTTTTAACCCAAGAAACGTAATAGCCTGAAGCAGCATTAACTCCTTATCAATATATCTTATGCAAAATGTGAAGGAAACACCTTCTGGGACGAGTCTTTACCCTGACTGCTTGTTTAGTACCAGGCTTCCCAGCTGAAATTGCCAGCAAGTTTGTCAGCTGTGGCCATACCAGAAGGCAGAATGAGCACTGAGATCTGGAGAATGAATTATCAATTCTTTCCATACTAATCATAAAACTACACTACTTTTATTAATGCTTAGAAGAACATTTTCCTCCATGGAGGTAACACATCTTCCTCCGTAAGAAAACACCGTAAAGAGCTCTTATATAATTTCTGCCATGATAGAATAAGGGACATACTCTTTAATTCTTGCTCGTAAAGTTAAAACAACTGTATAATTCAAAAATCATGTTTGACATTAAAACATGAATGAAATTATGCCTTTATATAGGCTATTCTGATAATGAAGTCCTGATTTATTTTCATACAAGTAATAATTTCTAGGAAAGTTACTTTCATTAGGCCCATTGTGAGGCTTTACATAATTTAAGAAAAAAATATAACCTATAAGTTTGCAGGATCTCACTTGATAAGTAAGCTCATACAAAATATTCTTAATCAGACTGCTTCATGATTTACACTAACCTACAGTTCATGAGCATTTACCAGCCTGCCTTTCCAATAAAATTGTCTCACTGAAACTAAGAAAATAAAATCAATTAATTATGACATTACCCATAAAGTAGGTATAATACTCAGAGGGTAATAGATGTTTTTTTAGAGGAGTTTTTATTCCCAAATAGGGCAACATTTTGAATTGGTTACTTAAAAGCTAATGCATTTTTCTTTCCTACAACTCAATTGAATTACTTCATGATTCACATATTTTCCACTTTATAATGAAAAGTTGTTTTTTATCTCTCTGGTGAGCCATAATACAAACACACCAGAGTGTTGTAGCATAACATTGTAAATAAAAAATATTAATTTTAATTATCTCACCAAACACATTACTTAAAATAAGTTGCTATGCATTACATTTAATTACTAGACCACTCCCCTTCTTCATTCTTACTAATTTCTACATGGAAAGTTTGAGTTCAGTTTAAATATTTAACAATTCCCTTATCCTGCAAGTAAATAAACATAGTAATCAAACTAACTATTAATAGCTGAATAAGTATGTTTTATGAAAATAAACACACAAAAAAATTACTAAGGCACCATGACTTATTGTCATAGCATTTCCTATACAAAACTAAATTTTCAAGCTGTTTGTATATGAATTATGTGCACTTGTGTACAACTTTAGTTCACAGATGAATGAAATCATACAACAAAAATTCAAGTAGAATTTAGTCTCTACTTGCAGAAGACATACAAAGAAGAAATACTATTCACATTGTCCTTCCATTCCATTGGCAAATACTTTTATCAAAATTTTTAACTTTTATTAAAATTACCTCACCTGCTCTTCTTTCTTTATGTCAGTCCTAAAATTAAAATATGGCCCTAATTATATATTTTTATAAGTTTATCAGGCATTGCAAACACTTATAGCAATTAACTGTTTGTACTTCCCTCTGGGCCCAATTCTAAACATGTTTGAAATTGGTAAATGGATACTATTAAAAACAAAACCATAAATAAAGATCAAAATATATTCTGTCCACAAGCAGAAATATGCTGTTGAATGGAAAGTAATTAAACTAAAAAATGATAATCATCTTTCAAGAACTTTAAAGCGCAGAAGTATCTTAAGTGGTTTAAATGGGTTCAGATTCAGAGGTGGCTTGTGCTGCAATGTTATGTTTATCATGATCAAATTATTTCTTTTACCACTTAACCATGTACCTTGAGCAGTAATTGCCCTCATACACTATTGTGTGTAGGGTTGCACGCAATTCAGTTTCATTAATCTTCCAGCCTAAAACCTCCAGAAGTAGGAGCCTGCTGTGTTGAACTTTGGGATGCATAATTCCTGAATGCCCTGATCCTAGGTGTGGCAAACCCCATCTCTCCCCTTCATCATCATCATCAGCATCAAGAGGCCCAGCCGTCACTGAAGCTGGGACCCCTGAAAAGCAGCATCCCCGTCAGGACCTGGACCGAGAAAACCACAGTGAAACACTGAGATATGCATTAGCTGCATCTGAAATGCACCTCTTGCAGCTCTTCAGTACTTTTCTCATGCATTCGGGAATCACCTTTGCTTATCTAAGATTCACAGCAACAAACATTTTTCCCATGTCATGCTTTATCCCAAGCCAACAATCAATTACCACACAGCTGCTCATTCCATGTGCCCCGGTGGGACTGGGGAGAGAATCAGAAGAGTAAAAGTGAGAAAGCTCTTGGGTAAAGACAACAAAAATGTAATGGAAAAATAAAAAGCTGTGCACAAAAACAAAGAAAAATAAGGAATTGATTCACTGCTTCCCACGGGCAGGCAGGTGTTCAGCCATCTCCAGGAGAGCAGAGCCCCATCATTTGTAACTCTTACTTGGACACACAAACACCATCACTACAGTCTCCCTCCTCTTCCTTTCCTTCTTCTCCACAGATTTATATTCTACCCATGAACCTTATGGCCTGGAATATCCCTTTGTTCAGTTGGGGTCAGCTGTCCCGGCTGTGCCCTCTCCCAGCTCTTTGTGCACTCCCAGCCTGGTCACTGTGGGTCTGGATAAGGAGCACAAAAGGCCTTGGCCCTGTGTAAGCCCTACTCAGCAGTAATGAAAACACTCCTGTAATCAACACTGCTTTCAGCAAAAGTACAAAACACAGCCCTGACTATCTACTGTATATACTGTAAAGAAAATTGTCTCTACGTAGACAAAACCAGCATTTTATCTCACCCTTATGCCATACCTTTTATGTTATGATCAGGTCCCACACTATTTAATGCACTGTCATTAACTATGTTCCTTCTTCCCATTCTTTAATATAAGGCACAGATATAACTGCCTTAGCCTATGGACCAACCCTGAAAAATGGCCTTAAAATATCCACAAAGTATCTTTTGGGCTCATTTAGTCCATGGCTTTGGGGTCCATCTGTCAAAGTGGTTTCTTGGGATGGGAGAGGTTGTGCAATCCTTGGAGTTTCTGGGCACCAAGGCCATCTGAGGTCATGCTGTACTTGCACTGCTTTTTGTAAGGTTCCTCCTCCATTACTTCAGGTTGTTCCTGTTAAACTAATTCTATAACATGCAACTCAAATCATGGCTTGAAACAAGTTAGAGGTATTTCCATTACAGTCTTCATTCTTTACCCCCATCCCTTTTGGGCCAGGTTACGGGATTGCAATGAACTTTTCCCACTTTGTTCTTAGTCTGGCTGCAACAAGACTTTTTTGCTGTAATAGTTTTCACAATATGCAGCTCAAATCACAAGTTACAACAATTTAAAGTTATTTCCATTGCAATTTCCTCCATCAACATGTGTAGAACAGGCTATCTTACCATGGTCTTCACCACAGGCTGGAGGGGAATTTCTGATGCCCAGAGCACCTCTCCCCCCTCCTTCTTCAAGTGGTGTGACTCCTTAGACTCTTCCCCTGATCCAGCACAGGATCCCATGAGGGACAGTCCTCCATGTACTTCTCCAACGTTGGTCCTTCCCTTGGGCTTCAGATCTTTGCAAACTGCCTCAAATGGGTTAATTTTTATATCACTGATGTAGGTAGAAGTCATCACAGAAAGTTACTTCTGCGTAATATATGCAATAAATATATGCATTTGTACAAGAAACTAATCCCACAAACTTCAGAAAAGAAGGACTACAAACATGGATGGAATTCAAAAGCAAAAGAGTGAGGTGAAACAGTTTTATTCTCAGATTCTGCACTTTTCTCTCGATCCTCAACCCTTCTGCTCCTTCAGGGAACACAGAGAACAGTCTGTTATTTTCTAGATAAACTTTTTTTTTTCACAGACGAAGGATAAAATCTGCTCACTTCAATTATTGACTCAACTCTTTTAAAAAAAGATTCTTTTAAAAGGCAGGGATGAGTCTCTACAGGGTAACATTTGTTCTTGCTATACTGAACAAAGGAGGAGGAGGCAGAAGGAAAAGAATAGGGCAGAGGAAGTGACCTCATGAAAGTCATTCTGTAAAGCATATCCAAAAATAGTATCAGTAGTATCAGTGACACCTTGAAGCATGATGTGATTCCAAGCAAAAAAGTCTGTTGCCAATGCAGGAGAAAGTCTGATTTTTTATTGTAAAAATATGTTTTGACTATGATGTTCATAGAGGACAAATCATTTCAATTTAGTCTGCCCAGTTGTTTTGGTATTAAAGCTGACAAGGAAACAACAGTGAGCATCACTGGAGAAATCACAGTAATATCTATCTGTTATATCAGAATATGCTGGGATCAAGGATCATCCAGAGCTGTCATAATCCTAACTATAGAAAACCAGATTCTGTTTAGATTATAGCATCTGCCTGTATCTCTCCAGTTTGCTTTTACAATTTGCTCTGTGTTTGCATCCATTCAAAAATGAGGCATTGTGTGTCATTAAATGCAATGCAAATGAGTTAGGCCCTGACTGAAAGAACAGCTTGAAAGGAGGAGACACAAGGTAACCTGCAGAGCTTTACAATATAGAAAGTGCTTTGATGTGTGTGATATGTGAACTACAATACAAAATCATTTCAGATATGGTAAACTCTATAGAGGTTTAGAGGATGGCATATTTTTCCCTCCTTTTCTAGTTACCCACAAGAATTAGGCAATGAATGCTTAGTTCATCTTCCAGACCATAGTCAAGTTTCAGTCTCACCTCCCCTTCTTCAAGCAGAACAGTAGATCACAACAATGCTTCATAAATGTCTGCTAAGGGTCCTGCCAGTTTTATGGCAAGTCATATATATGAACAAGCAAAATGGGGGAGGGAGCGGGGAAATTGCTTTGAAATTTGTTGATTGCTTAATTTTTAATTTACTTTCCTAGAATGGTATCATACAGCATATCTTTAATCCACTGTCTATTTCTTTATGTTCAAGATTTCTGATAAACAATTGTGGCAGCACTTAACTATTAAACAGTCTCTGTTGACTTCACAATTTTTCACTGCTATGATTTACCTCTGTATTTCTCAAGTTGTATCTTTTTGTTCAGCTGTAATGAGTTAATGGCTTTTCTGGTTCACTTTTTGGGTTAGTAAATACCTCCTCCTGGATCCATGACTTGGAGAATCATAGTGAACTTTCTTGCAAAGAGATTCAGAGAATCACAGAATATTCTGAGCTGGAAGGGACCCACGAGGATGATTGAGTCTGACTCTTAAGTGAATGGCCCATACGGTGGTCAAACCCATGATCTTGGCATTAGTAGCACCATGGACTATTGAATAGAGATGACACAATTTGCTCCATTCTGGGCATACATTGAAAAAAAAAAATCTAATTCATTTAAGTGATTTTCACCTACAACATTGTGCTAAATTAACACAATGAAAATTGTTTTCTAAAAGTGTACAGAGAGGAGCCTTAATATTCTTTGAAATTTGAAGACAAAATTATAAAAAGGACAAAATATAAAAATTATAATTCTGTCTAATGGAGCTGCAAGAAAGCCCTGATTGCCTTTCCGATGTGTGCAAGGCAGCTCAAGCAGACAGCAGTCAGTAAATAATTTCTGAGGTGACTGTCAGCAAATCCAAAACTAGAGTTAAGATCAAGTATGGAACAAAGTGTTTTACCGCTCTGACTGATGCAGACTCAAAACCAGCACCAACTCAATATGATTTTCAGAACATAGCTAAGAAGGAAGAGGTCTTGTTTCTCTGCAAATTTTCTTTCTGTCTATAATATATTTTTGCTCC
Organism: Malurus cyaneus samueli; assembly: GCA_009741485.1. Classification (NCBI taxonomy): domain Eukaryota; kingdom Metazoa; phylum Chordata; class Aves; order Passeriformes; family Maluridae; genus Malurus; species Malurus cyaneus. The sequence continues at coordinate 53,657,548 of CM019236.1, read as the reverse complement.
CAGTTTTCTGATAATAATGCAGTTAGTCTCAGGACTTTTACATACGGCTGTTGAAATGTTTCTGCTATCATGCAGCCATACTTTTTAAAAATAATTAAAGCTATCTTTTTGTATATAGCACAACAACAAACAGTTCAGAGTGAAACACAGTGACTTTTCTGGAGCCAACTAACAAGTGCTCAGTATTGTGAAAGAAACACCAACCCAGTAGACATATGAAGTTACAGCAATTGCAATAAGAAATTCCAAGATCATGAAGTAGTATTTATATTATTCTGGTTACCAAGCCTGGACGCAGTTCTTCTAACACAGCTCTGAGGTTAGGGAAACCAACATGACACCTTCGCAATGAAAGGAGACTGCAAGGTTAATAAAGTCCAAATGTTGAAAATGCAAGATGTTTTAACCATGGCAATATCCTGCCTTTCATTGTGTTATTTTTAGCTTGTCTTAAAATATTACATGATGGATAAAGGAAATGACTGTTTTTATGGTCAAAGTTTGTGTGTGAAGATAAGGTGTGATGAATTAGCAGCTGCAAAAGAAAGTCTTTGTTTAATCTTTTTTAAATATATAATGAAGGTCTTTTCATCTTTAAAAAAAACAAATGTTCTTTTTTTTCCTGATGGGAAAATTGCATCTATTTCCTCTGGATTTAAAAAAAAAAAAAAAAAAAAAAAGTCAGTTCAATTTAAACCGTTACTGAACTCCAGTTTTGTGCAGACAAAAAAAAAAAAACCACAATGCAAATCAAATAATTTTCTCCCTTAATGCTAAACATAGTTTGGACTTGGCAAACAAAATAATCCTGACTAAACTTTTGCATGATCAAACAAAGTTATAAATTGCTATAAAATATTATAGCTATTTTTCAACTGTTGTTTTCTTTCTGTTTTGAAGTTTTGTGCATAAGTTAATATTTTAAATTCCTTTTAATATAAAACAGATATCCAGAGAATACAACAGGATTTTCTTGCAGTCTGGCAGTCAGATTCACATAAAACAGACACATCCAGAAAGCAGTAACATGCTATTGCCATCAGTGAATACACGCTAACTTGCATTGATTTAATCCCACAAAGAACTGCAGTGGATATCCATGACACCTTTAATGTCTACAAATGAATTTCATCCAAACAACTTTAGTTAGCTTTGCTATTTTGCATTCTCCACTAACATATTTTTGCATACTCAGGCTATAACAATACTCTTAAAATGTTTCAGTTCTGGGAAATAACAATTGTTCAGATGAACAAGAAAAAAGCTTTATCATAAAGCACAAAAAGTTTGAATAAAATAAGAATGCATATTTACATGACACTCACTAAGACCTGATCACATGACTTTGTGGTTAAACCATTCTTTTTCATACTTGTTATTTTAAGTGAACTGAGGAGGAAGACATTTTATGATAGCCAACAGTATAGTGATGATATACTGCATTTCCATGAATGCTTCAATAGAGCTTGCTATGTTCAAAATCACAGTAAACCTTAAAGTTCTCTGCATTATTTCTTTCCAAACATTTGGGAGGAGAAGAGCAAAGGGAGAGAACGCCATCCCAGCACAGATCCCACAGCACTTCCACATCCCCAAGATAGGAATCCAAATCTCAGACTCCAAGAGAACTACAGTTGTAAAATTCACTTGGATGATAAAACTGAGGATATTTTCAATGAACTGTAGAGGGGAAAGAAAAGGAACAAGGCAAGGAATTTTCAGGATGAAGGTTCTAACTTTGCAAATGATGCAAAAGTTCACCTCTCTCCAAAATAAAAGACATTCTTTACAGAAAACCGAATAATGTTAATAAGCAAGTCTCTCCAAAATAATTTGGGATAAATTAGTTAACAATGTTTTTTTCAATACAACAATTTTTTTTCAACACTTTTTCAATACAGAATCAACATCTGATTTTAAAGCATTTCCTCCAAGTTGCATATAAACAAATGAAACAGCTTGCAGTCAAATACATCAAGGCTGCATTTCTAAAACCCTATCCTCATGAAAACATGAGAGAACCCTTCCACATTTACATTCCATCATCTACATGCAAACAGCATGCAGAAATGTACATATGCAACTAATTTACAGAGAAGTGTTGAATGAGCACAAAAGAAAGGTCAAAAGTGCTCTTTTCAAAGTTCAGCTGTGGGGAAAAAGAGGAAGTAGGCAACTGAAGTCAATAAAAACTGAATTTCTAAATTAATAGAATATGTCATGTTCAATACACTGCCTTATTAAAATTTTTATTGTTGATCAATTTGTTACCAGCAGATTTGAATATGATAGTGCAGTAAAAATACATTAAAAATGTAATTTTCATTTGGATTTACATAAGAGATTATAAGCACCATTAAAGGAGTTTTTTGCACATGTGGATGATTTTTTTAAACATGTGTTTTTCGGCATTTGCATTTGATTGTTTGATGTTCCATCACATCTGACAAATGACTGAGTTAAAATTCTGAGCTGTTCCAAATGATAGAGGTTCAAAAGAATCCAGAACTAATGAGAACTGCCTTCAAACATTTGCACACTAGGGAAAAAATACTTTTATTTTGCAACTCCTCTCTTGCTCCCATGCAACTTTTAAAATAACAATACACCTAGTTAGTGATGGAAACCAATGCAACATTTAATTCATGCTTTCTTTATGTGATATTCTGAGAAAAGTAACTACGAAGTTAACCTCTTATTAGAAACTCTTAAAATGTCAGTAAATCAATGCCAATGCTGCACAATGCAGTTCCACTTTAAATTACCTTATCAACAATCAACACTCTCTCATTTTCCCTCCCAGTAAAGCCAAAAAAGTAATATGTGAAAGTTCATTTATCCATGGCAAGGTGTAAAAACTAATCTAATGAAAATAATAAATTTATTGCTATGTAAAACATACACACTCCCAGTGGAATACATCAAAAGTATCCTTTGAATGCCTTCAGTTCCGATGATGTACAAACCACCATAAATATTTTACATGTTCTTTGGGCTGTTTTTAATTATTATCTCAAGTATATTCATCTGTACTAGATTGACATTAAGTAAACATAAACCTCATAAATGCTGTAAGTGAGAATGTCATAGAAATGGTTGAACTACAGTGCCTAATTCAGGAAAAAATACCCCAAACATGGAAGGAATGATGCATTACAATCAGGTTTGGTTTTTGTTCAGTTTGAACTGGTTTATAACATGTATAAATACAAATATAACATCTTATAACTGCTTCTCATTCATACTTGGGATCTATTTGTGCTCTCCAAAGTTTACCTCCTTACACCACTCAAAAGGGAAGAGAAGGGAAGGAAGGGGAAGTCACTTTCTTGTATGGAATTAATTCTATAGAAGTGATATAATATAGTAAAGAATAATTCAGAACAATAAGATGATGTGTTATGTGTTATCAGACCCTAGTACTAACTCCACTATCCCTAGTGTCATCATCAAATAGAGAATAACTACATTCAACACAGTTCTAATTTAAGTAACTACTCTTGACCCATTGCCTTCTACTGGATCCAGATTTGTAGCAGCATTTTGGAGAATGACTCCATCATCATCATCATCATCATCATCATCATCAAAATAAAAAAAATTAAAAACTGGACAAGATCACAGATAATATTTTACTGCAGTCAAGGCCCAAATATCAGCATTGTCCTGCACTACTTGGAAGAATTCCTCAATACTTTTTAGATCCAATCAATATTGTTTTTCACATAATGTCAAAGAGAAACTTATTCCCTTGAAAATTTTCGTTCATTTTCATGAACGATTACACTTTGACTGATTTGGGGTTCAATTTTTTCCTTTGAGCATAAAGTATAAGAAGGACAGTGTGACTGTTGCTTTTTCAAGTCTGTTTGTTGGAAAACCTTATCCCAAAGTCTCTCCCACTGAGGTTTTACATCATCTCAATTTCATATCTGTGGTAGTCTATAAACTCAAACAAGATGAGAAAAAATTTAAGTAGATGAAAATCAGACCACTAACTGTTAAAGAAAATACAATTTTATTTTGGCAGACTTTTCTTCCTTTCCTCTTTGCCCCTTCTCTCTCCTGTTTTCCACATAAAATGCTCCTAGTTGTCATACATGGACACATCATATTCAAGACAGATCATTGGAATTTCTTAAGATGGTTTATGATTACAAATATTAAGCCAAAACAGCTGTATTGATTTGAAATTCCTTTTAGCCAGGAAAACTAGCTAAAAATCTTTAACTGGTTAAAAATCTAGAATCTTAAAATGCTCTTGTGAAGCTTCTTTAACAGTTCAAAAAACTGTGCATTTCTCCAATCAAACACATTTTTTAAATTCTTGACCTTTGACCCTTGCCACAAAGGGACAAGTACATACTCTTACCCATGTTTCATCTTAGTTGGCATTGCTGGTATTTTATTATTGTAAAATTCTGATGAGCTCTGAATAGCTCTGTGATGTGGGCAATAGACCTGTGATTTTTGGGCCTATTGACATTTGCTTTTCCCTTTGTGCTAAAAGAGGGATAAATTCTAAAAAGAAACAATTCATATAGGGAAACATATGTTTCAGATTATACAAAAGAGGGTTTAATTTGCTTACTTTTAGAGACTCCTAAAAAGTAGCACTATGCCTATTGCAAGCAAATCTCTTTATCAATGCCTGATTTTCTCGAGATCTTGTAGAATAGGGAGACTGCAAGGGAAAACTTCAGCAGCAATAGAAATTGCAGGCTTCACTGCAACTTCACTGAAGAGGGGAGATATGCTTGTCCTTTCAAGAATGACCAAACCTCACCTGCATTAGGGATAAAAGCAGAAGTAGCTGCAGGGAAAAAAAGGGAAATCTTGGAATTTGATCTTGTAAAATAAATAGTATAGTGTCAATTGCCCATCTAATTATTCTTCCAGTACTGTAAGAAAACTGAAAAATAAAAGACTTCTGGTGGGGTTTGCATAAAAAAACACTTTTTACTTCTGGATGAGATTGTCCTTACCCATTTTGCACAATATAGTTAGTAAGTTCATGAGAACACATCTAGCTGGCCTTATTTGTTCTCCCTTCTCTCAAGCATCTATTCCCACTTACACACTTTTTTTCCCCATCAGTGAGTGAAAAAACTACTTTTATCTAGACCTGACTGTACTTTCTTCCTTCGCATTTCATTCTGAATATCTGCTTAGATTCCTAAATGTCCATGTGACACCTGGCACTAAATAATTAAAGGAAAATAATGGTATTGTTTTGCAGTTTACATTAAAATAGTTGCATATTTTACTACTAAGCAATCAATAGTAATAGCTTGGCAACAGATAATGAGCCACACTGGTAATGTTTCATTCTTCTTTATTCATTAAAATTGGTTATTATATAATTTATGTTCTGATGCATAGATAACATAAAAATATGTTATACAGGTGTATAATACACAATATATGTAAATTTTATTTAAATATATTAATTGTTCATAATTTTTATTTTAGAGCTGAACTTTGGCATATCATTTTATCTTTACATATTAATGGGGTTTTGACAAATGTATTTTTGTTCTCTGAGGATTTGTGCCATCAAAGAAAGACCTTTTCCTTGATGTTAAGAGGTTTCACCCAATAGTCTCAATATTTCTAGGTCAAGAAAAAGAACCTTGTCATAAGCTGTGCTATCAGCATTGCTTTAAAAATTGTTGATTCTGGGTGACAATTTCAGATTTTTTAGCAACCCTCTGACACTACAGAAAAACCAATTCCCAAGGCCGAGCACCTTTAGCATGTGTGTTCTTTCAAGAAAATGAAACACATCCTGCCAGCCTTGAGAAATGTAGGCAATGAAAACCAAGGTACATTTTGGCAGATAGGCATCTACTCTTAGATGAATTTTTCACACTGTCTGTTTTCACAAGACCTCATGGAAGACAGAACACTTCTATCCCTCGATTTTATATTGTTATGAAAGAAATACAGGAAGACCAGGGTGGAAGGAAGGCATGGCCCCAAGGAATGTTTCCAAAGAGCACTTCAGTGTGGATCTTAGAATATCCCACTGGGGAGGAGTGAAGCCATCAGAGAAATCCCAGAGACAGCTCCTTCACCACAGAAAATACCGTGCAGCTCCTGGGATTACACCTTCTTCACCAATATAAGTTGGAGAGAGGTAAACACAACAAACCAGATGGGCTCATCTTGCATGGAAGAGTTACACAACACCTGGTCTGTAATTCCAGATGGATGTTGCCATGAAGGCCAAGCTGCTGCACGCTGACAAGAGAGAGTCAGATCTGGGCACGTGCACAGGGCCAGAAGCTCTGTGTCAGGGGGAAATTTACATCCGAAAATTCTGTCAGTCACAAGGCTTGGCTCTACCACATTGGCTGCTTTAAGAAAGGAATTGCTAGGCAGATGCAGTTAATGTTTATTAGAAACATTTTTGGATACACATCACTTTTCTTGATCTAGTCTTAATCAGATATGCCATCAACACACAGGGTGTTTCTGAAGTAGCAAAGAAATTACACCGATTTAACACCCCTCCAACTAGACCATCCCGACTTTATGTGAACAGACATAGTAGAGTAGTACTTTTGTACCAGAAATAATAATTTTCAAGTAAATCAAAACCATAGGAACACATTGGTTCCTCACTGAAAAATCTTAAGCAAAGATTTTCAACAAATAACTTGAAATAAAACCAGCATATCAGAATATGTCTTGTATAACCTTACTTATTTTATATGTAAGTTACTTTGTTCAAGCACAATTCATGCTACTTATTTCTGTTCTTTGATCAAGCCAGCAACCTTAAATGTTTTCCACTGTACCTGCAATTGTCCCTCCAGTCTATCCCCGATATCTTTAGAATTCCTTATGATAGAAAACACCCTACTTTTAAACTGCAACTTGAAACTTTCAGGATATATAAGGAGAAAATAATGCAACCACATTTTCTTTCCTATTTTATACTAAGCTTATTTTGAAATCTGAGCACGTCTTCATGAAAAATTGTTTCCAGAGGCCCAGTTCTATATGATTTTGATTATAACACCTCTGCTATTCTTGTGTCCACAAGATTGAATGCAATGTTCAGATTTCAAATAGCACACAAGTCAGCCACGGGAAAGATGAAGTTGTGTTTAGCAGATAAAAACAAAGAACAAATGGGAGGCCAGATTAGATTACTGCCTGTCAGCAGACCTTATGAGGCAATTGGCTGGCAGCTTTGGTAATGCTAACTACAAACAGCTTGCAGTACCAAACCATTACATATATTCCTTGCCAAGGCTGGCTGTCAGCTGTGTGACTGTCCATTTCCTGCCAACATAGCTGACATTCTCTCCTCATTTATTAGAGCGTGCCCCATACTTGCTGACACAGTAAGTCAACCCACTGAATCAGGATGTCTAGATTATAAATAACAAGGGATGTAAATTATTCTCATCGAGTCACAAAATGAGGTTGTTTTCTTCCCAATGTTCAGACTATCATTTTTGTGTGCTCAGTGGATAGTATGTACCCATTCCTTCGGCATCTTCTTTTCTAAAATAGCATTATGTGGTCATTTCTTATTTGTTACTGGAGTCAGGCTTATCTTTAAAGAAGTACAGAAATAAGTTTTTAAAGAAATAAAATATGTTCCAGGAATAATGATCAGCAGACTAGAAACAGTAACTGTCTTGCCATGTGATCCGGAAAGCACATCTAGTTCCAGTACAAGTAATTGTGACAGAGAAACCTCAAGTGATTGCTTGGACCTCCATATGGTGTTAATGTAATTATGTGGCCATTTCTTTGACTCTCTTCTTCTTGCTGTGGTCTGCAAATCCTCAACATCAGCAGTCTTTTAATCCCAAAAACATGGTGGGACAATATAGGCAACAAGGGGTTTTATTAAGATAAGGTTTGTGGAATTGTTGGTGCAGAGGAGATTTCAGCAATCCACCCCTGGAAAACACACAGTCTTTCAACAGTTTTGCTCTGGTTAACCACATAATGCTATTTTAGGCCTTTAAGAGTTTGCTGTGAGCATCAGACCCAATAATATTCATCATATTCAAAGTGTGTTTTATGGTTCCATATTCCAGATTATGAGTCAACTTCCATCTGAATGTGCAGTGTTCTCGGCAGACTTTGACTTACCCCCAAAAATTTACATTCTGAACATAGATTCCTACAAGCCTTCCAGGTAGCATGAACAAAGGCAACTTCTGTTTGTACTGAAAGCTGCAGTCTCCCCTTCCTCTCACTAAACCCAGTACAAAAACTTACTATTAAGTCAAAGTTAGAAAATTACACCATGTTTTGTGTCATTCAATATGATAAATAGACTATATGTATAAATTTCTTCACTAAGACAGGTTGTCCAATATTAAAACACTTGAAATTGAGGTTCCATACAAAATGGACAATATATTCAAGCAAAGTATAGCCAGTAGCTTTGTCAGTTGTCTTTACTTCAGAGCAGTTAAAAAATAGAAAAAAAACTTTATTTTACTGCGTGAAAAACAGTCCCGAGAAAACAAATGAAGTTAATCATTTTCTCTAAACAGTCTTAAAAAAAAAGACTTACTTTTCCATTTTATTTGCTTGTATTTGCTATATGTGCTTTTCCATTGAAACCAAATTGCAATATTTTATAAGTGGAATCATTCAAAATTTTCACTTTCTATTTGGAGAAAACAGATTAGTAAGGTTTGCAAATACCAATTATTTCCTTTCTAACCATGCAAAAATCTAAAATTTCATTCAATATTTTCATTTGAGGCATAAACCACACTTTGTAATTTTATTCCACTGGAAACTAAAACCAAAAAGTTGCTTTTAGTTGAAGTGTAAGCAATTTTAAAATAATTATAACAGTCACATTTATGGATTTTGTTATGTATTAACTTGCTACAACTGCAAGTTTACAGAATCATTCTCCTTGCTCTGCAGACCAGTACACATAGTTTTAGATTAAAGTCTACTTTCCAATGCCCAGTTGTACTGGTTTTGGCTGGAGTAAGTATAACTTTCTTCACAGTGGTTGGTATGGAGCTATATTTTGTACTTGTGCTGAACACAGGGTTGAGAGTACAGAGATGTTTTTGTTATTGCTGAGCAGGGCTCACACAGAGCCAAGGCCTTTTCTGCTTTTTCTGAGGATGATATTAACTACCTCTCTTCATGACATTTTGTTAATGGCATTTCATTACAGATGCACCCCACCCATCTCCTCCCCAAAACAAACAAAACAAAACAAACCCCAGGACTAAGAAATATTTTGGCATGACTCTAAATAGGTACACTATTTCCCACCACCTCCTGTAAATTACTGAGCTGTCAATCTTCCATGTTTCTGCCTGAGTAAAAATAATTGTAATTGAATGAAATGTGGGCCAAGTAAAATGGCAGAAGATAATCCGATTCTCAGATTTACACATGTTATACAGGGAAAATGGAATAATTTATTCATTGAATAGCCTAAGCTTGATATTTCTGGGTATTTTTTTAATGCACATGAAACCTTTCTAAAACATCTAGAAGCATTGCATTTTTCTCAACATCCACTCCGCCTGGATAAGTCAGCAGATAATTTCTGTGGAGTATTCGGCAGAAATATTTGTTTTGTGTGATCATAGCCTGGACTTGAGCAGCAAAAAGTGGAGTCCTCAAAACTTGTAGGAGTCTGATTGGATGGTAAAAGTAATTTCACACAGAAAACAAACTCTCTGTGCCTGGCAGAGTGAGGCTGAACAGAAATGTTCACGTCTCACTTTCATCAGTACAAAATTGTCCTCCAAAATAAATATTAAACCAAAATGTTAGCAATGGAAATTCACAGTGAGCATCAATGCAATTTCCCATGCTTGGCTCTATTATTTTCACCTTTCTTACTGTATGTGCTCTAACCAGACATTGCACAGAAAATCAAGAGTCTGAAAAAAAAACATTTGTTTGATGAATGCTATTGCGTGTGAAATGTGTCTATGCTGGAGTGGGAGGCCAGAAAGCTGGAAAGATAAAGAAATTAGCTAGATGGCAAATAAAATTGACTCCTTAACATAGAGCAAAGAACACATTGTTTTCTTCCTTCTCTTTAATGTATAAAAATCATTGAATACATTTCCAACCCCGTGGTAAATGATTATAAATAACTTGCATTCTGAATTTCTCTTCCTTCATTACCAGTGAAATTATAACAAGAAGTTTTCAGTTTTTCTTGTTTTCAAGGGCAGCTGTCAGGGGAAGCCATTTTGCCATGTACAAAGAGAAGGAATTGTGCTAGATATCCTCAGCACCAGCTACAATCTTCTTATCTGTGAATAACCATAAACAAGCAGGCTGTGGAATGTTTCTGTACAGTTTTCATACCTTATGTCACTTGCTGAATAACTTCTGCAAATACATACCAATAATTTTTAGTATCTCATTTCTGAATCCACAAAATTCAATGTGTGAGCAATTGATGAGTTCTGATTTCACATATATATGTCATTATCCTCCAAATCATATGTGTAATAGGAATAAAAGAGTTGATAAACTGGAGACTCAACTGTGCAGTGTTTTAACCCCAGCAAGCAGCTCAGCCTCAGCAGTCACTTGTTCATCCCTCACCAGCAGTATCAGGGGAAGGTTAAAAGCGGGAAAACTCATGGATTGGGATAGGGACATTTTAACATATAAAGCAAAATTCACACACACACAAAGCAAATCAAGGAATTAACTAAAACCAGGGGCAGTCAGGTGCTAGCCATCTCCAGAAGAGCAGTTCCCCATCATGTGTAACACTTCCTTGGACAGACAAATGCCATCTCTCCAAACATTCCCCCCTTTCTCTTTCTTCCCCTCCTTTGTGTCTAAGCATGATGTCACATGGAATATCCCTTTGGCCAGCTGATGTCACCTGTCCACCTGTGTCTCCTCCCAGCCTCCTGTGCATCCCAATTTCCTCACCAGTGTGGAAGTACAAAAAGCAGAAAAGGCCTTGGCTCGTTGAGCCTGCTAGCAATAACAAAAACATTCTGACTCTCAACCTGTGTTCAGCACAAGTAAAATATAGTCCATACCAACACTGTGAAGAAAGTTATACTTACTCCAGCCAAAACCAGTACAACTGGGCATTGGAAAGTAGACTTTAATCTAAAACTATGTGTACTGTCCGCAG
>CM019236.1:53613131-53632023 GCA_009741485.1 Malurus cyaneus samueli | reverse complement strand
TTTCCAGAGTATTTTTTCTGATAAATATTTTTCCAAATGGTATGTTTCCTTCATTGGAAATATATTTTTCTATATTCACTCAAAATACTCAAAACTACTATCCCTCAAATCAGGCTAAAGTCCCAGTGTATACCAACAAATGTAAGTTCACAGCTATAAAACCCCAGATGCGAAAAGCAAAGGTAACATAAGATAAAACATACATGAACAAACATCACAGGTGGTAGGAAGATCAGAGTAACAAAATAGCACTCCCTGACAAATATTTAGTTACACCTTGTTGTCAGTTTAGCTAATCAAGCAGGAGCTGTATACACACAGCAGAAGGAAAATGCTCCTATGACACCGATAACATCATAAGGGGCAGTGAAAAAGGGGAGAAAAATCAATAGAAGAATTTTGCAGATGGAGCTATCAATTTAAAAACCAATCAAGCTCAATAGACATTGTTCAAATTAATATTATTGCCTCATTGCATTGGTTTGCAAAAATCCATGAGAATGGATTGATAACGTGAATTTCCAATGAAAACCAAGCAGGGAAAACCCTCTTCAATCTCTCTGAAATTTTTTGGTAGGTTCCATCATTTCTGACATAAATTTTTCCGGTCACATACAGAAATCCAAGCTGTATTTCACCCAGTGTAGATAGTGACATCTATATATGATGTATGACTAATATCACCACTTCATGCTCTACGAGAAAACCTTTTTCTTAAAAAAGATAGGCTACTATATTTCACTCTGTAAAAAGAATATTCTTCCAAGAGTCAGAGCAAAAGCACTCAAATCACCCCAAGCCTAAATTATGGAAGTTACAGAATCATTGCTCTCCACAAAAGCATCCAAGCCTCTCAGCCAAGTCCTTTGTCAGTGATTTGATGTCGCCATTACGACCACTGTGGAGGACAGCACCACTGCCCAACTGGGGAACACCTGAAGAGCGCAGCCTTTGCTTATGAGAGCAAGCAAAAGTGCCTGACCTACACATAATATTAATATTCAAACACAACCATGAGAAGCCATTGAAGAAAATATTTTACTTCTTGAAGGTACAACCAAGGCAGCACCAGTTAAGCGATCTTGTCCGAACAATGTACAGGTACCAATAATTTCACAGGGTATTCGGTCGTTGAGATAGATATAACAGAATAAAACCACTTACATAGCCTTTTGTTTAACCCTTCAAGCTCTTTGGAATCTCTTCAGTTCTCTCTCTGTGCAGATTTTATGTGCAATATTAAAAGAGATTTGCCAAAATCTTCAGTAATTCCAGACACTGAAATCTCTAGAGATTTAAATTGATTAGTAATTGTTAATACAGATTTCAGTAATTTTACTCAATTTTGCTGCCAGAATTTTATTGGCTTCACCATCTCACTCAGATGAATGAAGTAGTACCCACTAGTAAAGATTCTTTATTTCTTACAAAGCATGTACTAATTACACCTGAAAAAATGCTTATGAGTAGTTCATTCTATTGCCCTGGTTCAGAATATTTCTCACAAGACATTCCTAATGATAATTTCTTGATAATTCATGCTGGCTTAGAGAAAATACCTAATCTGTGGTTACTTTCTCAGTGCTTTCAGAAATATTTTTGTATACTACTGGAGAAAAGACCGAGTGTACTCACCAGCAATCATCTCAATATTACAGTAATTCCTCTCTTCTGCATTTTTTTATGTCCCTCTTTTATCAATAGGTATACTTAGATATAAAATTACAACCTGCTCATCCGAACAGACTCTTTTGTTTCTCTCTCAACTGGTCTACTACTACCACTATTCATAGTCTTCCCTCTCTGAGCATTATCCATTCATGGCTTTACTTACCAGTAAAACTATTATTCTTTGGTTGTTCTAGGTTTTTAAAGTACAGCTGCAGTGAACCTAGTCCTTTGAAACATTTTAAGGGCAGTAAGTAGCCACTAGGGAAGGTGACACTTCAAAGCTTGTGTATTGGATGTTATTTAACATAATAATCAAAACCCTCTTGCTCGTCATAGCTAGTACTTTATGAACATGTCAAAAGAGATAAAGAGATATTAAGATTATATTTTCAATTTATATCAAAGCAAAAGCATCAATAACTTCTGCACAAAAGCACAGGAAGGAAGCATTGTAAGGAATTTATTTTCACGTGCAAAGCAGCTGTATTGCTCTTCCTTATAAAACACTAAGTTCCTTGGGTAGTGGTGGGGGTGGTGGGGGCCGGTAAATTACATTAAGTGACTGCAAGCTTAAAATTATCTTCTACAAAGCTGGAACAGCAAAGTACAACTATATTCTTGCCAGTGTAAAAAATAGGCCACAAAGAAAGCGTAAAAATATTTTAAAACATATAATAAAAGTGAAGCTATAAATGTTACTGAACCTGGTCCAGTCTCATACTCAAAAACACAGAGAGCCATACTTACACCATACAAATTAATGTCACAGCTAAGCTAGATGTCTTACTTTGTAAAATCTAATAACAATAAATTAGAACTATGTCTACAGAATAAGGACGTTATACCATTACATCAATTTATGCCAGAGTCCCACCTGCCAATACCCTTCATTATTTGAAGAAACAACCAGGACCATAGCTGGATGAATCACAAGGGTAAAATAGAAATTGGCTTTAAAAAGGCTATTGCAAATAATGAATAAAGAAAGAGATTCTAAACCACAAAATTAAATCACTGTCTACAATAATCAAGCTTTATGAATGTCTCTGTCCACCAATCCATCAAGACAAAAAATATTTCATAAACCATAAAAGATATGCAATTTTCCCATGAAAATAAATATGGGAAACTTTAAAAGCACAGAAGAGAACTTTAGCAGAAATACATTGTTGGCTGATGTCATCAAGACTACAACAGCTTTTCTCAATGGTATATCGGTTCTTTCTGACGCCTTAAACAACTGTACATGTTTCTGTTTTCCACAGACTTGTATGTTTAATATAGGGCTTTTTCTAACTCTTCATCTTCTAACATTTTAACCATAACCGGTATCATTAAAGGCTAAACTTTGCAGACATTTTCCTTGGGTATTTTCACCTCCTCAGGGAAGGAATAACTTATCTGATCACGCCTTTGCTTAGTGGTGACAGGCTACTTACTTGATGACAAGTGAGAAATATTCCTGTTCAAACTGTGATGGCAATGATTTCCCACTAATTGTTGCATTAGCAAGCTGAACAATTTGATATAAATTAAACTCACATTTTTTTCAGGAGAAGAGTCTAAAACCTATTACAATGGCACAGCTAGAAATGATTACCTACAGATAAAGGACTGCTTGCTGTACTCTTGTACTGATATCCTTCACTGGTTCAAGAGAGACTGTGTGTTAATTGGATTCAGTCCCACTCAAATAAAAACTTCTGGAGGGGTCCAAAAGATATGTTCATTTCTTTTTATAGTAAAACTGAAGAAGACACTCCATACTAAAAACAGATTCCTACTGGCAGGAAATTCTTCTTGGATATCAGCATTAATAAGGGACAATTATGTAAGTCACATAGACTGTGAATCAAAACAGAGAGATCAGACCATTTTTAATTTATATATCATTTATCTGCATCATTTGTCTACATCATAAGTCTTTCTTCATTTAAACACAAACAAACTTGCTCCTTTTTTTTGTCGTGTTAAACTGAATGCAAAGCAGTGAAAAAGAAATATTCATGGAGAAAAAAAAATGAAAATAAAAGAGAAAGAGAAGAAACACACTGAAAGCTCAAGTATATGAGGGTAAAATCTGTGGTTTTATAAACATCCTGTAGTAATGGTTCATCAAATGCTTGTGTGCATGAGGAATTCCTACTGGGTACAATGATTCCTACATGAAAAGCACTTACCTCTCTGAAAAGAAAACCACCACTGAATTGAGATGTAATGCTTAAACATGGGAAAAAATAAAGAAAATAAACTTTGATATGAGTATTGGGTCAACATTTTCAATAGCTCTTTAGCAAGTGCCAAAGAACTGAAGCAGACTGAGCAAATAAAAATATAGAGAAAGACAAACACCATTAACTTGACTTGAACTCCATCTGCAGAGAGAGTACTGTTAGCCTGGTTCTGACAGATTATGGGCAGATGCATGGGGCTGTATCCAGTCCATCCATAATTACCAGGCTTTAGAAGCTTCTCAGCTCAACAACTTCTCATTTCTGTGACAAGCACCTGAGTATGTAATCTATTAGGAAAAGAATCAATTGCTTCTAGAGCAAGCTGAAGAAAACACTTCCCTCGTCAGCTGATATGTAAGTTAGTTGTAGCCGTACTGGACCTTAAATCACCACAGAGAAACCAGTTCACTTATTCAACATTTTTCTCTGTCTTTCCAAGGATTTTTTCTGTGCTTTTTTCTTTAACAGTGGTTTAATATGTTATAAGTTTTTAACAGTTTTCTAATATGTATTTGGCATAAAATGTGAACTTTTTTAACAGTCACTTGCAATTAATTTACCGATTCCTTAAAAATCTAAAGGCAGATGTTCATTCTCATTTACATAATTCTGTGGGACTTTGTGCAGCTAACCAAAGGGCCTTTTTAAATTATGAAGATACTGAGATGCATTCATTTTGTTCGTGGCAATTAGGTCACAGGCCAGACACCACAGCTCCAGAGCACTGGAGTACAGTTGGCAGCTGTTTCACAGCACAGAGTTCTTTCCTTCCCCGCCTGCACTGTGTCCCACACACATAAACAGCCTCCAGAATCAAGGGGTTGACTTTTCAGCTGGATTTTTGTGCAGCTCGATGGTATATCGTGAATATGTAATTGCCAGCATTCGACAGATGAACGCAATCGCTGAATATCACTTGGTCTGAATAACCTCCTTCTTGCACTGGAGGGAGCTCAGTGAAACCATATTCTGTGGGTTTCCACGCCTCTCCATATGAACTGAGCAAGCACCCTGTGGTGACAGCAGCTGCTGCTCTCTGCTGCAATGGATATAGGCTTGGAAACGTCGCTGGAGACAGGACTGCATCTGTGGTCTCTAGGATTTTTAAATGTGCATTCCTTTGCTCTACCAAAGGCCTCTTAGGGGCCCTTTGAAAAACTGTTGTGCTGTCCTCCAGGAACAGATCTCCTCTATATTTGCACTGTGACTGTGCTCACAATGAAGACCTGTGTCAGTTCCACAACATTCACAGGTGAGAACTGGATTTCAGCCACTGGCTCCCCTAAAAAAGTGCATTAATCTGTGTTTTATTAAAAATTGCCAAGGAGGAGATGCATCCACATGTAAAAATGCAGAATTACAGCTCAGACACAGGGTAGCTCCATCACAATGTTACTGGTGACACAGAGCCAGGGTAACACACACTCACTGCCCCTGGAGGTGTCCTGCTTCTGTCTCAGGCATTTTCCAGGACTGGCTCCACGGTGTTGGAGCACCTCCATCACTGGCCACCAGTGTTATGTAGTAATATTATCTTTCATTTTCACCTGGTAACCTCAGTTTCCTTGATGACAAGTTTATCTTTCAAATTTCCCTACAATAAACAGTCTTTTGTATAAGCTTCCAGGCCTTGCCAAATCTTTAATTTCCTTTGGAAGACTCCCAGGACACAAATAATGCTGAATGAAGAGCAGTGAAATCTGTGTTTACTGAAGGATATTATAAAAAACTGCAGCTTGACTAAACATTCCAGAACGGAGGAAACAATGTGTACATATCCATGAAGTTGGTTCTCTTTTTTTAATTTATATTTTTGTTATTTGTATTTTCACTTGGTCAGTTCACACATACTTCTTACGAAAAAGAAATCCCATTTTAAATGTTAGCGGCCTTCAGCAAAATTATGTGACTGCAAGGTGCCAGTAACTGTTTTTGACAGTGTCAGTGAGCCCCCAGCAGCTTTATACCACCCTTACTTCATTCTTGTTCACTGATTTGGTCACTGTGAAAAAAAAAAAAACCACATTTCTTTCACATCCTTTGGGAAAGAGACTCAGAAAGACATGGTTTAAAAATGGTATAACCATCTTACAAAATATAACTTGTAATGTTCAAAAACAGGGAGAATAGGCTGCAAGGAAGAAAGATAAAGGACACTACACAGAAAATTAAAAGGGTAAAGACAGACAGACAGACACTTGAAAATTTTCATTTGTCTTCACTTGACCAAAAATACAGTACAAATAAGCAATGCAAACTGTCTCAGCCATACTCTTCCTGTATCTGCTGCAGCAAAGCAGCTTAGCCTTTCCTCCATGTGTGCTGCTGTTTACATAATCAATTCTGACTCAGTTATTTAATGATGTGAAATACAAACATTTCTTTATCAACTCATTTTGCAAAATATTCTGCCTAATTAATCTCTCTCCAACACCACCTATTACATTCTCTCTGTTTTTAACCAAGAGTTTTCACAACAAATGTTACAAGAGGATGACAAGGGCAATTATCACTAGAACAAAGCAGAACAAAGCTATGGTAATGAGAGGAACTGCAGTTCATTCACCGAGGTTCTGGCAGTGATGAAAGGAGTAAACTAAGCCTACCTTTATTTTATAGATAACAAAGCAATTACAGCATGTAAAGTAATACAGAGAAAACAATAATTTACTGGAAAACAGAGAGAACAGAAGGCTCTGAAAAATACAGAGCCACACTTATTGAAAAAATAATTCACTACATCAAGAGATTATTATTGAAAAAGGAGACATACAAGTATAATGCACTTTTTCAAAA
Organism: Malurus cyaneus samueli; assembly: GCA_009741485.1. NCBI lineage: Eukaryota > Metazoa > Chordata > Aves > Passeriformes > Maluridae > Malurus > Malurus cyaneus. The sequence continues at coordinate 53,625,322 of CM019236.1, read as the reverse complement.
AGACAAATTTGTAATTGGAGAAAACAAGAAATCCCCAAACAACAAAAATCAAACAAAATCCAAAACATTAAGGTAAAAAAACAGCAACAAGGATAACATAAAAAACTATAAATTATTTTTTAAAAAGAAAAAAAACAAACAAACAAAAAAACCCAACAAATAATCAAACAAACCTCTCTAGACAGAAAACAAAACCTCAAGTGTTTTGTGTGAATCCTGCAAAGGTGTAGCATATTTTGTTATATAAAATTTATTCGCGCAAAACAAAAGTTGTCTGAGTAGAGAGAAACATCACGATCCAGCCCATACACACTGGGATGGAAAGACAAAAAATTTCAGAATGTGCACTCAGGGCACTTTGGCAGGTTGGTGAAGATCATGATGAATTAGAATATACCACTGCAACCTGTTCTATAGCTGCAACTCAGTGACCTGTTAGAAAGTAAATTAGATTCTTCTTTCTTTCTGCTCCAACAGTGCCTTTCAAATGAAACACAGGAATGGAAAACTTTTTGCATGTGTAATGAGCTGGGGAGGCTCAGCTAGGGCTCATATGCTGCCCCTCCTGAAAACTGGCCACCCACAGGCACCTCCACCAGATGGAAATGCTGGCAATAAAAATTGGTCACGCATTCACATCGTGTCATCTTCTCTTCTGATCTCAGCAATTTGGCCCGTCTTAAGAACAGCAAGCAACTAAGTGAAAGCATTAGTTAGGAAAAACCTCCTGCACTAGAAAATTACTCAGATTAATCTGAAAGCCATGAAACAACACACCAAAATCCACCATTTTGTAGGCTCATGTTTTGGCAGCACAAAATGCCTTAAAAACAAATTGAGAACATGCAAAGAGAAATCTGAGGCTCAAAAAGGATGAGTAATTGCCTCAGACTCATGCTGTGAGTAACCAAGACAGCCTCAAGTCCTTCTTGTGCAGAGTCATTGTACTGCCCTGCTTTGCTTCCTCTTGAAATGTATTTATGGCAACATCTCTTGGGTTTTCAGTATCTGTTAAAATAAGACTTCATTCCATAGCCTTCTTCTGGGTTAGAAGTGCCTGCCTTTGCCTACAAGGAATCTCCTAAGAATTCAGAGCGGGTCAGTGATGCCTTCCACAGAAGACGGATGCCACAAATGTGTATCTCCCTTATCTCCCTGGCACACAGTTCAGCACGAGCATCCACGGACTGGAAAGCAGCATTAACCCCGTGTGCTGGGCTGGGGAGCTGAGGCTTTGAGCAGTCCTCCAGCAGATTGGGAGCAGGAGTAAGTGCCAAGTGACCTGGGTTTCCACCCTCTTTCTGAACTTGTTTTATTGCAGAGCATAACCTCAGAGTCTCAATTCTCGCACTTGAAAAAGTCAGATAATTACACCTTTGTACCTCACAGGGACTCTGTGAAGTTTAAATTAATAATGTTTGCCAAGTGCTATGTAAGTGCAAAGAATTATTAAGGTCACTCAGCATCAAAAAGGGGACCAGAGTCCAAGGTTTTATGGCTTTTGGCTCCCAATATATAAAAACACAGTACTTCCACTCAGCAGCTGTATTAAATAATTCCAGAGCTTCAGTTCTTTACATTTAATATGTGAGATGTCTAGACTCTGTTCATTCCAAAACTGATTTCTAAAAATACATTTTTACAAAGAAAATTGTGCCCTTTTGGGCTGCCTAACAACTCACTAAGACATTTTCTGACAGCTTAAGTAACAATTTTCATTCACCAGTTCTAACCCACATGCAAATTATTTTTTCTAAGACATTATAAAGGAATAAACCTGATGAAAAAAAAGGATAATTCTTACAAGCAGATAATAGATGACATTTTTTATTTACAAACCATTTTAGTGAATTATATTTTTTTGTTGTTTTTTTGTTTTTTATTTTTAAGATAAAAATAATGTGCTTTTGTTGGATGGAAAGAATGCACAGAGATAATCTCCTCGCCCTGTGTTTTTGATATGTCATTGGATAGTTATTTGATTTATGTTGTGTGGTCACAAAAAAAACCCCATTAAAAATTTTCCTAAAACTGTTACTCACATAATTATGCCATGTATAAAGAGGGATTATAAATCACTAGTATTAAATAGCACTCTTAAAAAATTCCTTGGTTCATTCATTTGGGAGGCTCTCAGAGAAACAAAGCATGAGACTAATTTGTTGGTTCAAGTGTCTCACAGCTCAGGGAAGGTACCATGGGATAGCTTTAGCATTACAAGATGATGGAATCAGTTGTTTTTTCCATGTCTCTCTTCCAGATAAACTCAATGAATGTAATTGTTCACTGGAATAAAGTTTAAGAACTGGCAAAATGTTTTTAAACATGTTTTCCAGTCACACTAAGAACAAAGGTCACCCTCCAAAACATACTCTATTCATTCCTTTCCTTAGGCTGGGTAGCGAGAGGACTTTAGAAAAATTTCTCATTGACAATGGAAAATTTAAAACAGTAACTCTCTGTGATACATTCTCCATCCCACAGAAATCCAGTAGAATTTGCAAATGCCAGACACCCAGGATAAATTTTGTGCAGGGTAAATTGATTTCATATTTTAGCATTTCTATTGAAGAAATAGGAAGCACAAGTAGAAGTTCACAAATGAAATTACCCTCAAACTTCACCCAGACTCTGCGAGCGATAAGCAAAACCCAATATGCAAATACCCAGGATTTAGTCCAACCTCCCTTTCTGCCGTGGAACAGTAAATGACAGTGATTTTAAAATAAAAGACAACTTTTTTATTTCCTTCTTTGTTTGTTTGCTTGCTTGTTTTGGTGGCTGGGCCAGCAGGAGGTTTGAATGTTGCTTTCCCCAACTCTCAATGGTATTCCCATTTACAGTTCTAAATTTTAAGTTATGAAGTCGTAAAAATGGTTAAAAAGCTCAGATTGACATTGGACAGGACAATGATATTTCTTCATAATTAAAAGCCACAAAAGAATTCAAAGCCACCACTAGTGCTAAAGCAGATGCAGACTTCTATAGATAAGATGTGGCATGCCTGATATTGCCTCAACCCTTGTATAGTACATTGTAATTTAACTAAATAAATTTAAAATAATAGCTAAAAATATTTAAATAAAATACCCCATCTGGAAAATGATGCTGTTATTAATACTATTGGGCCTAAGTGTTTACTTTAAAGACACTTTAAAGAAAAATGCACAGAAATTATGTTAACCCGGACCTTGCTCTTTTGCCAATAGTTTTATAAATTAATCAAGAGCAGCTGTTGGAAAGCTTTAATTAATTTGAAAATGAGGATGTAAAAATATACATGTGTTGGCTTGAACCAAAGGTACAGGAAGGAAAATCTTGCCAGCATTATAGCCAGATTGTCCTTGCTGAAAAAATATAAAGCAATACTACTTTTTATGAAGCTAGAAGGAAGGACACTAATTTAAACTGAAACTTTACATCCACTTTTGAATCAAAGTTCCTGATGAAAATATCCGTTTGAATTCTTTTGGCTTGCTGGATCAAAATCATTAAAAGGAGTACCTCCTCTATTTCTGGTTATGAACAATAGCCATTATTCAAAGGTTTAACTTCACATTTCTGTTCACTTTGTAAGTCAGGTTTGAAAGACCTCAACCATAAAACCCACACAGTCCTCAGCCTTTCCAGACTGAGTGGATTAACATATTTCCTATAATGTAGCTACCCCTTAAGAGGCAGAATGACCTGGTCTTGAAGTGGTGAGAGGGGAGAACCATTTAGAGCTATCTGATTTACCAAGTACTTTAAAGACAATATTTTTCATTGGCTGCAGAGATGGAATGAAACTCTAAACTCCTTATGGTCCCTTTTTTTCTTCCTGAACTTCTCCAATTCCATGCCCAAACAGGTATACTTTAACTCTGCAAGGTGAACGTAAATTATTTTGATAATGTCACAATAAAATAAATGCTACATGCCTGAAGTCAGCTTGGTGAAAATAAAAAGAAGTGCCACATACAGCAGTGCCTGACATGTTGCGCTCATCACTCTATTAGTCCCAGGGAAGCTGTATCTATAAATAAGAAAGCGTTTCAGTTTCAGTGCATTGTCTGGTTCCTGTCTCCTTCCACATTCCATATGTCAGCTCTGTAACTATTACTTGAGCTAATCTAAAAGAAATAACCCACCTATTCAGGAAAAGTCTGAACACTTCACGTAAGATTACATTTCTTCCTTTCCTTGTCAGGAGCGATAAGCAAAACCCAATACCCTGAGCAAAGAAATGATAATTCAAAGAGAAAGAAAATACTCTTGACATTTTAACAATAACAAGTTATTAATATAATTCACTTCAGTTGAAAGAAAGTAGAATACATTTACAATGCAACTGAATAAAGGTTAAGTGTATTTTGTGTTTTGCTCTGCATTAAATATAAATATCTGTCATATCAAATCCTAGACTAGTTGTAAGCACCTTCTTAAAATCTATGTTACTAGAAGAAAAGAAAGCAATTTAAAATATCATTTTTACAAATGACAAAATCCCAGTCAGGCAAACCCCGTATGGAATAGCTCAAGAAATCTAACACAGCTATTCTGAGTAGAGTTCTCCATCAACACCGGAGCACCACAATCTCTTTAATACAATTGGTGTTATTGAGACACAATACCCTTGGCGCATCTCACTTAGGCCAGTTCCCTAAATAAGGGAACATATAAGCAGGCCTGTGTCTTTTCTTCCTTGCTTATCATGTTATTCCTTCCATATTCCCCTCTAAAAAACCTTTTTTTTTAATATAAGAAAATATTTAATCAATAAAAATAACACTGTAGATTTATTTATAAGATTTTTTAAAGTGACTGCTGTTTTAAAGTACAAAAACCAAACCCAAATTAATTAATAACAAATCCTGTCATTCTCTCCCTCTTGTTAATTTGAGCAGTGATCTGAAGAAAGTGTTGATTTTTGAAGGGAGCATTGGCTTCTCTACACTGGGGATCAAAAACTGAAGTTACCAGAACTGTCACTTTAATCAGTGGCATCTTGACTCCTTCCTGGGACACTTTCAAGTCAGCATCTGAAATGCCTGTTCTTTCCTGGAAAGCTTAGGTCAAACACTGTCCCCCAAAAGTAAAAATCTCTGAAAAGTAAGAGGAGCAATGCTCTTTAGGCTCACTTTCCACCACAGATTCTTATTTTTATTGACCACTGGGGTAGAACTATTCCATTCTAAAGCTAGGAGATACAGCCTGTCATCAGCAAGACTCATTTTTTGGATACAAAACCCAAACAAACAAAGAAAAACAAATGCACTAAATTTCATATCATTCAGGATTTGGGGATCCAGCCCCTCATTTAGGATGAATTCTCCAGTCAGTAAAGTTCTTCACAGCCAAGGACCAAACTCCACTTGCTACAATTTGGTTTACAGTGGTCAGAAATACGTACAAGGTTGCCTGTGCAGATACCAGCTATTGAATGTACGACCTTTGTTCCCTATATCTTAATCAGCCACTAACAAATGAGTGTAACAGAATAAAGGGTATTTCTGTCAGTATTTCTGTTTCTCTATCAGGCTGTCCTTCAAAAGCTCAAAAGGTAAAGCACTCGGCAGATGGGGCACGCAAAAAATGCTTTACAGAAGGTGGGAACCCTCAGAGTCAGCAGAAGAAAGGACACATGAAAAATATTCATGCGCAGAAGTGTTCTTCAACTGAAAGTAATTAAATGGAGAAAGCTGAAGAAAGAAATAGATAACAGTGAAACTACACAAAGGTAATTAGAAAAATGTGTTTAGTCTGTGAATGGAACACACAGCTTGTCTGGAGCCGTGGTTTTCGCATTAGAAAGGCCATTCCAGCACAATAGCAGATACACATTTACTTTCTCTACTGCCATAAGAAAATGTATCTTTACAGTGAGGTGAAGAATATATTTAAGAAGGCAAGGAAGGTGGCCAGATCTTGCAAAGGACAGATGTACCTTGTGTGCTGCTGCTCTATGCAAAGCAGAAACTTGTAACACTGATGATATTTGCAAGGTTTTAGAAGCCACTAGCTCTGTTCAGAAAACATCTGCACGAGCCAGCTGCATGTGGACAATGCCAAAGACTAAAGAGAAAACAAGCCAGTAAATTTTCCCTTTTAAATCTATGATGACAAGCTCAAAGGCTGCTGAACAGCCTTTTTACTGGAAAAAAAGACACATAAAGCTGCTGCAATGAGACTAACAGTGGATGGTGGGATGAATACAGAAGTCTACTAATATGAAAGGAAAGTATACATATAGGGAAAGCAATTTCAGTGAGGAATGCAAGCAAGTCAATTAAAATAAACACCAACTTAGACGAATGATCTTCGACTCCATGTCTGCTTCTGCTGCTTCCTCCCAAGTAAAAAACCAAAAATTTAAAGAAATCCAGCTCGCTTCCCTACCACAGAAGGAGGACAGCCTCCCTGTGAGTACAGGAGCTTTTCTGCATGGGTGGCACAGGAGAAGCTGAGGAGCAGGAAGTTTGCAAAAGAGGGGAGTGTGAAAAGGTCTACTTAGATATTCCTCACTCTTCAGGATACCTTCTCTGTGTCTTTTTGAGCTCAAAATAGGTATTAAACTCTACATTTGTTAAAAGTCCTACAACTAAAAAAATGATCAAACACTAACATATGTTAAGCAGTTGCAGCTGAGACAGCATATTTTCCTTTGGATTTGCCTACAAAGAGAATTTAAATAATACACATCAAGGTGGCAGTTTAACTCTTGCCATGAAGATTAAGGGGATGACCTCAATTTCCCTCCCACTCATCTGAGACTCTGGCCTGTGGGCTAGTTAGCTCTGGCACAGTTATGGGGTGAAGTTACTTTCAACTTCACTGAGAGATTTTTGTTGGAAGAAAATATCTTTAGGAATAAAATAGTTCTTTAAAATTAGCAATTAGGAAGTTCTAATTAAAATGCACACCTTTAGTTATTGCAAATCAATAGACAGAGCTCTATCATGACTTCTCAAGGAACTTTGAGATCTAAGCAATTACTTATAAAACTGTTTTAAAATATTATTTTTTCTTTAAAGAAGCATCTATAAAAGAATTTCAAAACCCATATGATTTAAATGGTATTTGCTATTCAAGTAATCTACCAGTGCATGTTCTTAACATAAATATAAAGCAAGACTTTCTTTCAAGTGCCCCACACTCAATTCAAGACTCATTTTGGGAAAGCACAACAGCACTGCAGTCCAAAATCTATTAAAGCTAATGGTCTACATAGCGTTTTGTTGAGTGGGAGAAATGAAGTGGCAGTCAGTGTGCATACCTGGTGACAGGAAAGAGACTCGATAACAACATTTCTGACTCTGAAAATAGTTAAAATGTTTCCTACTCATTAATCAGCTAACAGGTTAAAAGTTCCAAAGTAAGCCTCCCTACCAAACCAGCAATATTGGATTTATAGTATCTTGAATGGTATAGTTAAAAGCAACAATAACAATAAACACCCTGTAGCTAAAAAAAAAAAAAAAAAAAAAAAAAAAAGGAGCTACTACTAAGTCCTAGGAGAATTATGAAGAAAGTATGTTTCATCATAGTTTTGCTGTTTTCCTTATATAGAAATATTGGGGTTGAGAGAACACAGAAAAAAACAATGTTCACACTTTCATAAACTAAGATTGTATCCAAAATTTAATTTCCTAGCCTATAACCTCTCTTCTTTTAAGGAGTGACAAGAGATCCAAATGATAGGAACAGATCTGGAGCTCGCATTGTCAAACAACGTATTTACCTGAAAACTCATTTATATGAAAACTCTAAAGTAAACATTCAAACTTAGGCATATCAAAGTTATATAAAAGAGGTCATCATTTTTGCTACAAGTATTTCAATGGATCATTTGGTCTTTAGCAGCTCACAAATGCTGGATAATGTTAATGTTGTTCTTTTAAGGTCACAAGTGAAATCCACCCAGCTATGTTTTACAGAAGGGTCAAATCAGGGACATCTGGTTATAGGAAAGAGAGTGGCCCAGACCTGAGCACAGAACAAGAATAAAATCTATTTCCTATCATAGTTCTTTGTAAACCATTTGTTGACTTTTGTTTGACAAGCTACCTCTGAGGCACGAAAAAGCTAAACCATGAATACTACAAGCTTGTAATTTTTTTTTAATCTCCAAAAACATAAACAGTTATACTGAAAGCTTTTCACAATGTGATAAACATGTTCTACATGAGTTACTATTAACAAAGACAACATACTGCCACTAATGACTTACACACTACGTTGTGTTATATATTATCATCATCACCCAGAACAGTGTCTTCTTGTTTGCTAGGAGGTAGACTGCATCCGTTCACCCAGAAAGCATTCGGCAAAAACATTCTGGGTTCTCCCAGAAAAACTGGGTGCACATTTATAATTAGGGTGTTCATACCAGGGTTAGAGTGTGATAACTCAGGCTAGCATATCATTGCTCGCTTCAAAACAGTTAAATGACAATTTTACCAGGAAAATATTACCACCTGGCCAGAAACATGAGCTGAAGACGTCCCCTCTTAACACAAGGAACAAGAGCAGGCCTGTACTTTGCCATGTAATGTTACAGCTAAGCTAATCTTCTCCTCCCTGGAGAAGGTTAATTTTAAATTAGAATGGTGCCTGCAAGAGGTGCAGCGACACTTCTGGCTCCAAAAACGTATCCCACAAGATCACATAAACTTAAAACAGTCATGATGGAAGACAAGGCATTTGTTGAATTTTAAGAAGCATAACAAAACAGAAGGCACCTAAAACTTGGTCATCAAACAGTCTGTGGTCCCACAAATTTTAATATCTGTGGGAAAGTAAAATTGGTAGATACAATTGCTGGTACTTTTAGCGATTGTTTTTTGAAAGCTTCTGGAGAAAGCAGTTTTGTGTAGTAAAGTAAGTTAGTACGAGAGTTGCATTAATTAAAATGGACTCTACAATATTTTCCCAATTCCAATTCAATCTCAGCCTGTAATTTTTCTTTTTTTATTTCTTTCATTTCATATCCACTCCCAAATCTCTTGTAAATGTTACCAAATGTCCATAATCTGTAAATAGTCCCTTAAAACTGGAAAAAATAATGGGGCAATTCTTTTATATACTGAACATCAGAACAACACTTTCTGTGAGGAGAAAAATTCATGTAAAAATTCACAAACTAAAATATTTGCATAGAAAATTAAAATCCATGGTATGACTACAATACTGGGAGCAAGCTAAGGTGCCTTATTGTCGAGTGCTAGTCCATTTGTTCGGGAAAGCGCCGGGAGAAACAGCACACTGACCACTAAGACATGATCGCTGAACTCGAACTTTATTAGAATTGAACATGCTTTTTATAACCACTCTAATGAACTTCATGAATATTCCAATAGTCACTTCTCACTGGTCACTTTAAACACAAATCTGAATAAGGGTGTATTTCAACTGTCTAGAAGTCTTACATCAGCCAGAGGGTCCGAACCTAAAAAGGGAGCAGGAAATTTCCCATCTGCCATTGTAACACACCCTCTCTGCAGCTGGCTGATAGCTCCAAAGTAGGCAGCCCTACGCTGCCACAGCGTCACACAGCTATGATTTAAAAAAGATAATTCCAACATCTCCCCTGTTTTCTTTAAGCTGAGATAGATTTGCTTAAAGGGCTTTGACGCAATAGCTTATTAAACACCTCTGTAAACAAGTAAAAACAAAGTCTAAAAGGCAAAAACTAACAGCGGGATCAAAAGCAGTACTAATACACTATTTTAACAATGTTTCTACAACACAGCAATTCAAAAACAATAGAGAAATAATTGTCTTAGCTCCACAAGGCTGTTATACCTTCATGGTAGCTATCCAAATTGTAGCGTGATCAGTAAGTAACAAACATGGCATGAAGGGCGTACAATATCTGTGATAGAAAGAATCCATCTGGCTTAGCATTCAAGATTTTGAGATTGGAAGGTCACTGTTGTTAGCAAAACTGCACTGCATTTTAGCAAAACAAGAAAAGCACATGTTGTTATGCATAGACATATTGCTGCTCATACTGGATAGAAATGCATTTCACTGTGCCAAATAACAGAGGTGCAAAATGCTCTGTAGGAAACCTATTTATGAATAAAGCTGGTGGGGGAAGAAAGAAAGAAAGGAAACGGAGGAAAGGGAAAGAAAAAGGAAAAAAAAGAGATAGAAGAAAAGGGTAAGAGAGGAAAGGAAAGAAGAAGATAAAAAAGAAAAAAAAAGGGAGGGGAAAAAAAGAGAAAGAAAGGAAAAAAAAAAAAAAAGAAAAAGAAAAAGAAGATAGGAAGAAAGAAGAAGAAGAGGAGAGGGAAAAAAAAGAAGAAAAAAAAAAAAGAAGGGAAAAAAAAAGAGAAAGAAAAAGGAAAGAGAAAGAAAAAAGGAAAACAAAAAGAGGAAAAAGAAAAGAGAGGAAAAAAGAAAAGAAAAAGAAAGAGAAAGGGAAAAAATAGGAAAAAAAGAAAAGGAGAGAAGGAGGAAGAAGAAGAAGAGGAAAAGGAAAAAAAAGGAAGAAAAAAAAAAAAAGGGAAGGGAGAAAAAAGAAGAAAAAAAGAAGAAAAAGAAGAAAGAGAATAAAAAGAAGAGAAACAAAAAGAAAAAAAGAGAAAGAAGGAAGAAAGGGGAAAGAAAGAAGAAAAAAAGAGAAAGAAAAAAGCCTTGTTGTTATGGCATGACAATATTGCTGCTCATACTGGATAGAACTGCATTTCACTGTGCAAAATAACAGAGGTGCAAATGCTCTGTAGGAAACCTTTTAGAAATAAAATGGCAAAATAGATATCAAAACCTTATCCAGTGAAAAAGGGTAATTGGGTTATTGTATAACCTAGAGTCTGGTAAAAAGAAAAGGCCTCAAAAATGGTCCGAAATTCTACAAATTAAGTGCTTTTTCAGGTTTTCCAATTAGCCAAGGAATTTCATGCTTTTTGCGGGATCAGATTCATCACTGGTCATCATAACACTATTTTTGTCCAGTGTCATGGGACTATTTCCATTTCTTTAAAACTGACCAAACTTAGCATTGCCCTCCTTCAGAGGGCAGCCATTACTTAGTAATCCTCCTGACATTAATACAACAAAAACAATCAACTGACTTTTTCTTATTCTTATTATCCTATAGTGAACAAACAAGCAAAAGGAACAAGCAAAATAACAACAATGAACTCTAAAACAATAAGGTTAGCAAGGTTACATCAATAAACCTTCAAAACAGTAACTGTAGGTTAACTGAAGTCTGCATACTGTCATTTGGTCAGCAGCAAGGGACAGGGCAGTTTCTTTGGTACTGTTTCTTCAGACGATTCTCCGACAGTTTTTCGAAGCAGCTTTTGGGGACCGGCCAGGTCCACAATTGACTTCTTCCAGCAAGCTGAAATCCACCTAGAGCCTGTCGGGGTAGAAACACACAAATATTCTCCGCCCTAAAAGAAACTTTCAGTTGGTCCCTGCTAGATACCAGTCTGTGGGTCTCGACCAGGTCTCAAAACATACAGTGGCTTGTAACTTAAGAAGCAGTCTTCAAATCAATGTGGAGTATATTCTTACAACTCTCTTCTATCCTAAAAAAATACCTTTATTATTTAAGTTAAATGTGTGGATCTCCTATTCAGAAAGCAGGTGTATCTAATAACGGAAGCTGAGAGAATTAGCAATGTACTGCTATAAGTGGCACACAGAACTGCAGCTCAATTTACACCTGCTGCAATAGTCAAATCACAGAGCTGTTGAGAAAATAGCGGTAAAATACAACTCACTTTGAGGTCAAGCCCATTTACACATTATTAGCTGTGCAAGAGTATGAGAGGTTTGACTCCTTTTGTTCCACACACAATACTCACAAGAGTATCACTTTTATGTCAGAGTCATGTGGCAACAACCAAAGCCTTTTCAAAAAGACTTCAGAAGCAATTTAGGAAACTCAAGTATTGCTCTTACTGCAGATATACAGATAACTGCACTTCTCTCATGCTTACAGTAGTAAAGGCAATTTACCAATACTGGATGAATGTTGGCACTGGGTCTCTTGCTTTCTCTCAGTATTCAGTATGGGCTAAAGTACACAAGCCTACATCCTTAAGGGATGCTATACTGTGTTAACTCTGTATGGCATTGTGTTCTCTGGACCCCTATATGTTGCCTCTCAACATTTTAGCTCTCTGTGCTATTTCACACTGGTATAGACTCACACAAAGCTTGTTTTTCTCCACGGCTAAAAAATCATTGCTAGA
>CM019236.1:53543879-53610600 GCA_009741485.1 Malurus cyaneus samueli | reverse complement strand
AAAGGGAAAAAAGGAGGAAGGAGTGTGGGGGGAAAAGGGTGTGGAGAGACAGAAGGATAGCTATAGGACCAGCTAGGTTAGCTGAAAACCAAGAAAAAAATCCAGAAAATTTTATTAAATACATGAACCACCTACCTATGAGGTCTACTGTTCAAAATCCACCAAGTTTTGAAACCCTACTGGAACAAATCCCATAACTCTTTTCTTGATGTATGAAGGGATGAACACTACAATTTATCAAAATTCTGAAGGACAAACTCCCCTAAGTGAAAAGATTTAGCTCTACAGGAACAAAAATAATTTTAAAAACCCCCACCACACTTAAAAAAGAAGACTTTCCCTTATTCACATCTTACTAACTAGAAATAAAGTGTTCAAACCCTGGAAAAATCACAAATAACTGTTTTCCTGCTTTCCAAAACCATCCCCACTGTTATAGAATTTCATATGTTGAAGTCACCAGTCAAAATAACTTCCTTAGCTAATTTTAGTCAAATTCCCAAGATATCTCATTTTTCTTTCTTTCTCCAAGACAGTCATTTTGGAATCTGTCAATGACAGATGCTGTAACCATCTTTCAGAGCTAGTTAAGCACTGTTAGTTATATGGATTTAATATATAACCTATTCAAAAGCAATGTGTTGAAAACATTCTTCCAAATCATTGGCTGCTAATGAAATATCAGCTCTTCCACATTAAATTATATTATATTACACTGCTGCTTCACCTCTTCACAATGTAATTCTCTGCTGAGAGATCAAGGATGCTGCCAATTCCATGCCCTTTAATCAAATCTGAATGCTCAAATGTTTTATCTGGCTTCTACTTGCTCGTCTGGCCTTGCACACGGTCCTATTTAACTTCTGTGTGGTTTCTATAAAGTCTGACAGGATGTCTTGGCATGATTACAGCTCCTATATGTGCTGAAGTTATTACTGTGGTATTAGAAAATGTGTTGTCAACCAGGAATTAACAAACCAGCTAAGATAAAATAACTGTAATCCTGTACCTTCATTAAAACTGGATTCAAACTGTGATTGTCAAAGGGAAGGAAATAAGGGTTTGCAGCTAATGCCATGGCTGTGTGCTGAAGGTTTCAATTCCTGGTACTCCGAAAGATTTCTTGCTTGATCTGGAGCTGTGCCTCTTGGAGCCATGAGATTGTAATTACTTGTTAAAGCATCCAGTCACGTTTGCAGATCCTTCCAAAGGTCTTTGCATATCACTGACTTTCAATATTATACAAGCATGAAAGCTAGCATTTTTGAAAACTTCAACACATACATAGCTGCACCTCCAGAAAACAGTATGCCTGGAAAACACGGAAACCTGTATGTCTTCACCCCTTTTCAGCTGCAAATTTGGGATATCTTTGCTAAATCCATTTCACTGCAGTGTTCAGAAAATAATTTTACCTAATGATCAGCATGGCTCATTGTTTTATGATCCTAAGGTATGACTGCCCCACACATCCATCCTTTATCAAAAGCGGTTAGAAAAAGGTCTAGAGTAAAAAACAGTTAGACATGGAGATTGATCTTAAAGACTAATGGATGAAACGGGGAGAAAGGATGATAGTTTCACCTCTTAAAAGGTCTGAAAGAGATATCAAAGGCACCTGAACTGATGATGTGCATTGACTGAAAAAGCAGAAAGACAAACAGAGCTCCAAAGGCACTTTCGGTTTTGGACCTATCTCTGGAGTTAAAGAACTGAAAAAAAGAATAACAAAAAAATAAGGAAAAAATAAACAAAGAATGGATATTGAATTAAAGCAAAATGAGAAACATCTACTCTTTATTGAATTTTGTTTTGAAATTATTTAAGTGGAAACCTCATTAATTTTCTCCTGTTGGGCAAGTAGACACAATTATATTGTATACCCAAATTCCACTGTATTTTTAGTGAAGACAATGGGTAATTTCTTTCTTCTTTAACATTCGTTAAAAGAAATAACATTAGAATTAGTAGGGTCTGATGAATAGTCTCTAGTCACTTCAACATAACTTTGAACACTGTCTTTAAAAAAAAAGGCTTGTCATAATTTTATTATATAAATTCATTACATTTATTACATGAAACATTCTAAAATTCTTGAGGAAAATCAGCAGAGTTCTCAAAAAGCTTTTTTTTCCAAGAGAACTATGCAGTTCTGTAGTAAAAGCAGCTTAAACAGTTCACCTATTCCATTTTGTACCCAAGGCACAGCATTCAAAACAAAATTCAGTTTTTAATTACACACCAGAAGCATAATGTGTTGGTTTTGGGTGGGGTAGAGTTCACAGTGGCTGGTATGGGGCTGTGTTTTGGATTTGAGCTGAACACAGGGTTGACAGTTCAGAGATGTTTTTGTTATTGCTGAGCAGGGCTCATACAGAGCCAAGGCCTCTTCTGCTTTTTGTACTTCCATGCTGATGAGGGAATTGGGGGAGCACAGGAGGTTGGGAGGACACAGCTGGGACAGGTGACATCAGCTGGCCAAAGGGATATTCCAGACCGTGTGACATCATGGTCAGTACATAAAGCTGGGGGGAAGAAGAAGGAAGAGGGAAAATGTTTGGGGAGATGGAGTTTGTCTGTCCAAGTGTTACACATGATGGGGCTCTGCTCTCCTGGAGATGACTGAACACTGCTTGCCATGGGAAGAGGTGAATTAATTCCTTGTTTTGCTTTGTGTGTGCATGGCTTTTGTTTTCTCTATTAAACTGCCTTTATCTCAATCCATGTGTTTTCCAGCTTTTACCCTTCCCATTCTCTCCCTGATCCCACTGGCGAGGGAGTGAGTGAGCGCCTGTGTGGAGCTGCTGGCTGGGTTGGAACCATGGCCTGTGGCTTCCACCTCTTATCTCAATGTCATAATCCAATTAGTGGAAAGTGACTCCTGCATGTAGACATTAGTTTGTGACAATTCTAGATCCCATCATAAAATCCACATCCAGACAAGATCCTGAAACGTCATCTCTTTTTGGATGATCTTCTTTCACAAAGGAGGAAGATCCATTGTGCTGAGAGGCAAGACCCTCTTGGTGTGCTGAAAAACTTCTGAAGAGACAACAGAAGGCACCAAAGTGAGAAGTGAAAATTCTCGAATGAGAGATGTGCTGGATAACTTTTCCACAACATGGAGAAAATGGCTATTTTTACCAGAACAGAGTCTTTCAGGTGCAGTGCACCTTTCCAGATTGTGATTTCACTGCGAGACGAGTGTCTCCACACTGAGGATGGCAGAGCACCAGAACAGGCTGCCCAGGATGGTCATGGAGCCTTCCTCTCCGGAGACATTCAAAACTCACATGGGTGCATTCCTGTGTCACCTATTCTAGGTGAATCCTGCCACGGCAGGGGCTTGGACTGGATGACCTCCAAGGGTCGCTTCTAACTTTAATAATTCTGTGATTCCATGATAATACAAGAAGAGGTCTGATCTACATTTACAAACATTAAAAATTGGCATGTAAAAATTCAGAGAAGGTGTGGCAGAGGTTTTATCCACTGACAACTCATTTCTCTATTTTGTATGGAGATCTGAACTCTATATTGCATTAATGATTGCTTTGATAGTATATAATCTTAGATTTTCGTATTTTTTAAAAAATCTTTCGGTCCATAATCAAGCACAAGGCTGGATTTGCTTTTTATTTAAAGAGGTAAGATCATATCTCTTGGTAAACACAGTGTAGTTTTAATTTTAACTGTATAATTGTTAACCATATTTGAGTATCTGTACTACACAGTACCTTGCAGGGTATGAATATTCAAGAGATCTTCTGCTAAGCAATTCCAATTAATCTGTCTCTCATGTCATAATCAGAGAAACAGTTTGCATTTTTTACAGGAAATGGACAGAGTCCCAGATATACATTGCCTGCCAGAATTTACACTTCCCACTGTTCAGAGAAGAAATTGTGCAGGATTTACTACCAATGTTACAATCAGGTTGCAATAAATGTTACTTTGAATTAGATGTGCTTTAATTTACCATGACTTTTGCATCTCTAAGCACTCTGTTGGAGTTCTACTGTTAATATTAACAGAAGCACATGGTCCTTTTGTTACTCCTTAATGGCTCTATTCAACAGAAATTGAATTTCCACAGCTGCCAAGCACCACAAGCTCCTAAGGCTGGGTACCCAGACTGCCTAATCCTGGTGCAGCTGATAGATTGTCCATCATCAAGAGTTAGAGCTTTCTTCAGGGCTGCCACACCATCTCAGATGCCTTCCACAGCCTTCTCATCTGGATCCAAGGAGAAGAGCCATATCCAGATAATGGATGGAACTGTTCCTGCAAGTGCTGACACACCTGTCCATTTCAAAAGGCATCCTCTGGACATTACAAGTACCCTACCCAAGTGTCAAAAGGCATCCTCTGTCCAAGAATTTCAGGTCACAAGTGTGGTACCAACCTGGAATGAAAATATTAATTATGTGAAACTTGATTTTTCACATAATTCATTGAGTGTTCACACTTTTCATTGGGTGGGTAACAGGTAATAGGAAAGCACTGCAAATTCAATGCTTTCCATTCCATTTTGTCAAAGGCTATCAAAATTTCATTCTTACTGTTTCCACAATATGTTCCTACTTTGGTGAAAATTTTCCAAAATTCAGAAAAAAGCTGTAGACCTTCCCAGAGATACTTAATGTTCATAGCCATTTTACCATTTTATGTTTCATAGTTAATGTGGGGACATGGTACATGTTTCTGTATGCCAGGATTTCTAATGATACAAGATACTTCTGCTAAATATAGGAGATTAAGATAAATTCATTTGTAATACTTGTTTCTTGTGTAACCTGATCTTGACTAGAATTATCAGAACCTCAAACAAAGCATTTTGATACAGCACTTGTCAAAGCATATCTGTAGATATAGTTCCTCATATCTTTTGCTTTGTCAGTCAAGCAGCTTAAGTTGGGGTTAGAGAAAGACATTAAATACCATCTGAGCATTGTAATTTATGGAGATGGAATACTGTGATAAAAGTAGCACCACCAAGAAAGCCTTTCCAGCCTCCCCAGCCTGTTTCCTGCCTGTAAAAAAATTGTTGAATCGGAGAACGGTTTGGGTCAGAAAGGACTTTAGGGATCATCTTATTTCAATTATCCTGCCCTGTGCAAGAACACCTTCCTCTAGACCAATCTGCTCACAGCCCCATCCAACCTGATCTTAAACACCTACAGGGATGGGACATCCACAGCCTTTCTGGGCTAATCCTCCCTGGTGAGGAACACAATAGCAGATAGCTCAGTTTGCAATCTGAGCTCAGTTCTGGCAAAAAAAGACTGAGATGCAGATTGAGATGCAGATGAGCTCTGTGTCAGAGACTGCACAAGAAGCCCTAAACTGCCAGCCCTTCGGATAAAAGGGGGAACAAAGACAATGCTCCCAGCCAGGTGAATGGACACTGAGAGACACAGCAGGAGCGGAGGGGCCAGGAAGAAGAGCAACGCTTGGGTGTAAGGCAGACTCTGAGTGTATAAAAGCCATGAGATTTCTTTTTTAGGGATCCCTCCTCAGAGGCACGAGCTTGGGCTTTTCTGTGCTACTGTGCTGTAAAACAAACTGCTTCATGGAACAAAAAATGAGATTTTGCTGTGAGAAAACCTGGTCTGGCTGTGTGATTGGGGTGTGTGGGGAGCCAGGTGGGCTCTGTCAGGTCGCTGGAGCCACACTGTGAAAGGGCTTTGTGAAGCCCCTTCACATCAGTGAAAGGTGACTGCCAGAGAGGCTCGTGAATGGCCAGACTGGAAACTTTCCTTAATATTCACAGTATCCTATCTAATCTAATCCTACTGTCTTCTAGTTACCCCCTGGTCTTGTCACTGCATGCCTTTGTAGAGATCCCCTCTCCAGCCATCCTGCAGGATGCTTTCAGCTACAGGGAGGCTGCAATTAGGTACCTCAAAGCCTTCTCTTTTCCATGCTGACCAATCTCAACTCTCACCTTTCCTTACTGGAGAGGTGCTCCATCCCTCTGATGAACTTGGTAGCACTCCTCTGGATTTGTTCCAGGTCAGTGTGTGGCTCCTTCCCTGATCCACATCCCTCGGGACGCCAAAGTCCATCAGTGCATGATCACTGCAGCCCAGGCTGCCTCTCATTTTGATATCCTGAATTAACTCACTTATGCTGGGGACTAACACAAGCCCTCCAGTAGGACTATTACTTGGATCAGGAAGTTACTTTCAAAAAATACCAAGTTCTCAATATTGTCAGAATGGCATGCTGGGTTCCTATTTATCTCTGAGATAGAAATTGACTGGATTTATACAATTTTCTTGCCCGCTGCCACTTTGATTTTCTCTTTTTTCCAAATGTATACACTGTTCCAGTAGCTTTTTAAATTCATATCAAGAATGTAGATTCAGACAATTGCAGCATTAAAATTAGCATCTATAGATTAAAATTCCACAGTTATAAAATGTATAAACTAAATACAAGTTAAATACATCAGGCAATGTGATTCCTAGCCAGCATGAAAATTCATTATATTCAGTTGCACTACTTGTAAGCTCCAGGACTGATTTTCAATAATTCCAGAATCTACATCAATGTTACTCTGCAGATCCCAGAAAGGATGACTTTACAGTCTTTGTAATTAATGTGAATAAAAGGTTAGCAGCACTGGATATACTTTTTCTTTTTTAATTCAAATATAGCAAAAATCAATATAATTTAACAAAAAATTGCTGCTAAGCTCCATGTTAATATGCAGGTGTGGTTTTCTTCAAGTTGTGTTGTTTTGATTTCCTTGACGAAGCCTTACATGTCATAGTTGTAGACATTCATATTATGCAAAGAAGTTTAAGGATAAATTAAGCGGTAGGAAAACAAATCACGGACTATGCACCATCAGGTTTCAGACAGGGAGCCCTTAGTGACTTTCAGAAGGCATACCTACCTCTGTCATTTTCTTTACATTTCATTGGGTGGCACCTGGCACAATACAGTTTCAATTGCTGAACGTACAGAAAGACACAACTGCTATTGATAGCAGTTGTTGATGCTTTTTGTCTCCCACTCACAGGTGGGTCTATGCAACATACTTTATACCGTCCGGATGTTGTTTTTTTTTTATACTTGATGATAAAATCACCAAAAATATCTCAGGTTGAAGAGCCACCCACGGTCATCAAGTCCAACTCCCTGCTCTTCAAGGGCTATTTAAAATTAAACCGTAAGATGACCATCCAGATACTCCTTGAGCCCTGTCAGAATTCAGACCACTTCACTGGTAGACTGTTCCAGTGACTGACCACCTTCTGGGTTGAGAACCCTTCTTTCTGCAAGACCCCCCTACCATCAAGTTCACAGCTCCTTCTAATGCAGTATGATAAACACACTTAATTTACATTTGACTTCTAAATCTAGTTAATTTATAAAAATACCAATGAGCACTGACTATAAAATTGAGCCTTGTGGAACTATGATCAACTATTTCTTGATTTTTCTGTCCATTAAAATTTTCTCTTGCTGCACCTCTATTTAGGTTACTTTCTTGCTTTGTGGATTAAAATGAAAATCATTAGTGAAACATTTTCAAATTTAAGACAAACTTACATAAGATATTTCTAATTCCATAAAGTCCTTTCCATTTGGGATAAAATTTCAAGAAAAATCAATTAAGTGCTCAGAAGTGGTCATTATTCTGCTCAAAATCCTGTTCAAGTAAGCAGTCATTGCACACACAGTAGGTATACAGATAAAGTGTTTGGCAGAAATAAAAATAAAAAAAAAAAAACAAAAAAACAAAAAAACAAAAAAAAAAAAAAAAAACCAAACAAGAGTGAACAAGTTTTTGTTCATTCTTCTGTGGATCAAACAGACCAGACAATGCATCAACTAAAATGAACCAGGAATGTAAAATCCATAATGCCACCCAAGTAATGTATGCAGTGTTTCAGTGACCTTACCATTGGACAGGCTTTTTGCTGATTTGTACCTTGACCTTTTTCCCTTCTTGCAATCTGAGCTCATTAGTATTCTCCTCTCCATGGAAGGGAGAAAAAGCCATTCTTTTCCTCTTAGCAAGCACCCTTCTAATTATAACAGTAATTGGTTCTGAGTGTTTTCCTAACCTTTTCTTTAAGATAAACATTTACAGAACTTTCAGTTCTTTCTCAGAGGTCATATTTGCCCATGTAGTGTCCTTTTCAGGATTCACCTCTATTTACCTATGATTCTCCTCACATGCCCAAACCCAGATGTTCCCCTGGAAAGAGGTCACACACGTTACTCTGGAAAAAATATTGTAAACCATTCATGTTTCTCTTGTATGAGATAAAAAACAACTTTTCCTTAATGGCACCCACCCTGTACTTGTGGAGCTCCTCTGTCAACATGCTACCTTGTCCTGTCCTGAGTTCCATCTTAATTTTTCCCCAGACCACCTTTATAATATTTCTTCTCCTACAGTTAGTAATCTCCAACTGTAAAGAGTTTTTAAATCCCGTTAAAACTTGAACAGCCTTAGAACCCTTATGGAGACACAAAAGTTGCATATAACCATTTCAACTGGCAATTTGCTGTAACAGATTCTCTAAAAACTGCAACTTACCCCTGCAATATTTCAATCGAGGCAGTGTTTCATTTTGTTACCTTTTTAGGCAAGTAAATTAACCAGTGTCAAAAGCCTGTGGCATTTATCGTTCCTCACTATACAAACATTTTTTCCACCTTGCTATAATTTGTTTTGACTTATTTTGTTCTCAGTAGATCCAGATTGGTTATTACCCCATTCCTCATTATTTTTCAAATGCTCAAGGCCTTGGAACTGAAGTAGTTTGTTAGTCTGTGCTTCCTGGAAGTCTCCTCTTCCCTTCTACATAAAAATCAGTATCAAGGACTACACCTGACAGTTTTCTAGCAGAAAAACTGTTGTGCTAGACTCCTGTTGTGCAGCTGTCCTCCATAATTTCTGAAAGGCAACTTCCAACCATTCTGAAATTGCTTAGGCCATGTCACTAAGCATATTATTATGAAGTTTATCTGACCAGACAATTTGAAAACATCTAATTTATCTAAGTGGTGTCTTATCAGTCTTTTTCAGAGATCAGCTTGAAATCTTTGTCATCGGTATTTTGTTACCCATCACCTTGTGACTGACCTTTTTGTGAAGACTAAATGTAACAAGGCTTATATATCATGTGATGGTTTTCAGTTTGGGAAGGAAAGGGGTTTCCTTTTCCTTTCAACTTCCTTTTGCCAGTAACAGATTTGTGGAACTTGCACTGAACTCATTTTTAAATGTTTTCCTTTGACCCTTGACATTTTCTGCTACTTAACCTCATTTTGTGCCTTGACTTTTCAAATTTGTTACTACATATTCCTTTGATATTTCTTTGTCACCACACTGTCAACCAGGTAACCAAGTTTGTATTTTGTGTTTAGTCATTCCTTGAAGTCAGTAAAGCTGCCATGATGTGGCCTTATTTACTCTACCAATATGTCCTATTCTATCCAGTTTTCTTCCTGTGTAACCTTAAATAACAATTCTGAGAGCTAGCTGAAATGCGTTTTCTGGAAGATTTCTTTTTTTTTGCTTTCCTCTTTTTGCCCCAAAACCTTATTTCATACTCAGACATTCTCAGTTTAGAACCTCAGACAATTTCAGCTTTGATTTCCCTCTCTCTCTACTTGTTGCATCCATGTTCTTTAGCAAAAGAAATCTTCCACCTGCCAGAGCCTGTTTTCTGTTGGGCAGTCTGGGCCTTCACTTGGATTTGTTACCATCTTCCATTGAATACTGTTCTCCACGTGTTTATGTAAGTTTGACATAAAGAACCACTTATGCTCCTACCAAGTAAGTTTGTACCTCATATCAGAGATTATGAACAAGTCTAAAGTGTACATGTGAAAAACCTCAGGCTAAGCATATCGTCTTCTTCATGTGCAAGATTTTTGTAACTTTTATTTGCCTTTGTGAATGTATTTGCTTAGTTCTGCGGTCATACCTAAAGACCATTTATAAACATACCCTGTTTCTTCCTACATCCTGCTTCTTGGTCTTCACTCAAGTAGTAGGTCACAGTGCAGAGAGGGTTTCTCCCTATACTTAGGTAAATCTATTCTTGTCCAGTAGTCCATAAGTATCACTGCAAAAAGTTTTGTATTTTCGTTTGAAAAATGCCACTGTAATAAATGTTACTCAAATATCTGAGTTCAAATTACATTGGGTGTAGGGGTGGGGGTTTTGTGCTTCCTCTTTTAAACAAGGCGAGGAGAAATGAAAGGAATATTTCTGTCTTTCAAGTAAATATAAGTGAACCTTGAAGTTTGTTTCTCTCTTCAGTTATAAGAAGGTTTTCTAAAAAGTCTTTCCTTTTTTTACTAAATTCGGTAAAATCTGAGAGTAATCCTCCTCTTGGATATGTAATGGTTCCATAGTTGTCTATTTCATGACTTGTTAACCCTCATTTGAAGCAGCTGTTTTCTGAAATCCTTGGACACAGTGTCCTAGCATAGCCAGGACCCTGACACAACAGGGTGTGCCAGAATTTGTAAAGTGACATCAGAATTGTAAAGAACAATTCTTTACTGATGCTCTTTATCCTTTTTTTGTTCATTTTTTCACCAAGGGCCCAGCTGTTATTCTTAAAACTGGACACCAAGCAATTAACTATTGTACATTCATCATTTTTTAGACGGGATGCTGAGGAACCCAAACAGCGAGTAGATGAATATCTGAGTATCATTCTTCTGACAAGAGGGCAACAAGGAAACTCCACTGCACCAAAAATTGGCAACTTTGCACCAGCAGAGCTGCGAGCACTGCTCAGACCTGATGGCTGCCCAGGTCCCAGCAACAGGAAGGTTCAGTGACAGCCACTCCACAAACCAGCAGAGGACGAAGAAACCAAAATATTCACATGGAAAGCATTTGAGACTGCAGGAAGCACAGATGAAAACATCAAGGACTGGAAAGGATCACCACAAAAAACACAAAAGTCACACAAAAAACATGTACCAAACAAACCAATGTCTCAAGGCATTTCAGAGTCCCTAGAGCACAGGAATGATGTCAGTGTCTGCACTACTGATCAAAGTATTTGATTAAGATGACAGGGATGACAATGAAGAATAAGAACAAGCAAACTGCCCCAGAGAACACTGGGTGCTGCAAAGTCTCCATGTCCTAATTGAAATCATAAAATCTCCACTTCTCTGACAGCTCTAGATGAGCAAGCAAGAATTGTTTACTAAGAATGCAACTATACCATACATTTAACTAAAAGCCAAACATATCAATGCTTCCTGTAACAACTGAACATAATATAAGTAACCTCTTAGTGTATCTGCTTCTAACTTAGCTACTTTTAAGAAAACTGGTATTCTAGATTGGTGCCTATGACTCTTGCATGAAGTCTGTCTCTGCTGAATTCCTCTTTTGACCTGTTTTAGACACTGTGGTGGGCCAAACAGCACCTGAACAATACAGGCTCAGTAGCTGACAAATTCTAAAACCAAAAGGTTTGTTTTAAAGGTTTGTTTTTTTCCAATAAAATTTTTAAAGCCAGTACACTTTCAAGAACAAGCAGAAACAGATGTTATAGACGACAGGAAAAGACATCTTTGTTCAAGGAAGTACAGGAATAGTTCTGTGACAAAATCCAGCTCATATGTGTACCATCAAAACGAAATGATTAAGTTTTAAGACAATGTTTTCAGAAGCCTTATGAGCTGTTTTATTTATTGCCCTTTGTGCTTTATTCTTTCTTCACAGCCCAAGATTTTGCCCCTAAAATGCCTGTGAAGGAAAATAAATAAAACAAAAACCTATTGTATTTCGTTTATTAAAAACACTGAACAACTTATTCTATATTTATGTTATTATTTGTATTGCTGACTGGTTTCTCTGTTAAAATAATCAGCATAGTGTCTAACTTAGAGCAGTAGCAATGATCACCATGCATGGAAAAAATCCATGGTGGAGTTGACAAAGGGTAAACAGGGGTGGGAGGATTCTCCTGTAAAGGACCTGGAAGCAATCAATACCAAACCAAATCTAACTGCCTGTGCTGAGGAAGGGACACGAGAGATTCATCTGGACCTTACACAATTAACATACGGAGCAAAATTGGTCTTATCTCTGTTTTCAACAAATGAAGAACATTAGGATTCCCAGCATAAGCTGACTGAATTGGCATTAAACTCCATGTATAGAAATTATCACATTAATTAAAAGATGTAATGGGCAGTGGCATATACCCTAGAGAATTGTAGGGAAAGAAAAGATTAGGGATTGGAGTCTCTCAGACACTGAAATGGAGAAAGAGACAGTATCTAACCTCTAAGAAACTTCCATGGTCTTTAAATTCTAGAAGGTTGCAATCTTCTAGAAATATAACACTAAATTTTCAAATGGACTGTAAACATGAATTCTCAAAAGCTGGGGTTCTTAAACTTTTTAACTCAAAGTTAAAGGAATTATCTCAGTAGCTGCAGCACATGGCATAAAATGTCTCAGGTAAACAAAACTCTTCTTTATTCAAAAAAACAAATTTTAGAATTTGCAGACACTCCAACCACAGCTGTAATTTGCATGATATATCTTCTCATGCTGATGAGAAACAAATCAAGCCTGCAAGCTTCTCTTAGGATGTCAGCTATTGTCAAGAGCCAAGTTTTGTTCTGCTTCTCTTAAACCAAAATGGCCCTTTAGTCTCCCCCTTTTTTAATTGCATGAGCGTTAAAGGCAGACCATGGAATGAAGAATAGAAAACAACAGGTAGTCAAGCTTGTAAGCCCCATGTTGCAACCCAAACTGGACAAACAATGACCAAACACCTCCCTGTGACCTGCTAGCAACTCCTATCCTGCATTGATTGTAAAAACAGGGAGAAAAATATAAAAATGTAGGATTTTAGGATTTTCTTTATGTGCTCTTTTGACTGAAGTTACACCTCTGAGCCATAGGAGCAAGTACAAATTGAGGCCCAATTCCCATCTCTAGTAAACTGCACCAGCTTTTTTTTTTTTTTTTTTTGACAATACAGAGAATGGATGTCATTGACATCACAAAACAAATTGTAATCATGACTTTTCTATCAGCTTTCTGATAGTAAATTAAATTGGTTCATGTCAGTGTTAAGAGCTTAAATGCTTCCTTGTGAAATTATAACTCTTCTCATTAAAAAAAAAAAAAAAAAAATTCATTTTTTATCATTTTTATGTCCCAGAGAAGTTGGGATCTATTTTTATGGCAAGTCTTTTATAACTATAGCCAAAGACATTTCAAGACTTGTTTAACTTTAAAAAAAAAACATACAGTATGGTTGACCTCCATGAAGCTCATACTTAGCAAGGTAATCTTGATAAAAATGTCAGATGTATAACTTGTCAGTGGGAAAAGAATACCTATTATGGTAGAGCCTAGGGGATTGGGGAGTAGAATGTTTCCCCCACCTGAGATTTTAAATCTATACCATTGAGTCTTTCAGGAAAATATTTCTCTTTGTTCTTACTATCTCACTTTCTATTTTCCTTCCAGAAAAAAAGAAAAAAAATTAAATACAAGGCTTGCAACTTCCTTAGGAAAAAAAAAATAAAAGAAAGAAAAGGAAAGGGGGAAAAATGTGCATTGTGATACTAATCCTACTGAGGATTGCTGATTAAGAGCTTTCTTTGAAATAGATTTTAATTTAGATATCTAGAGAAGATTTTGTGAAATCCGCTTGAAGTCTGATATCCATGCCTCAAAAAAGAAGCAATTTTGCTGGAGCCTGAAATTGCAAAGATTTTCATTTCCACCCATTAGACAATAATGCCATAATTCATCCTGTCATTCCAAATCTGCCTTAAAAGGTGCAATCTTCACATGTAGCCCTTCTTGTTCTGTCAAAATTACCAGTGTGAAATTAGAAAGAAAAGTGTTGTTACGGTGACAATAGTTAGACATCTTATTGTACAGTGGTCTGGGTAAGTGGCTCAGCCTGAATGAGCAACGTGATGGTAATGGAGCATCTCACCATGTTTGCACACATGCACTGCCTGTCCAGCTCCAGCGCACAAACCCTTTTACAACAAAATATCAGATTGCAGCTACAATGACAGTTTTCTTCCTGAAGAACTTGCTCACCAAGAGCATAACAGGAGGGGAATAACACCCAAGTCACAACTCTCCTGGTGACATGTAATTGGAGCACTCCATATACACTTGAGCCCTCATTCCAGGCACAGCTGTAAGCTGTATTCTCCCAAGCATCTCATCTGGCATCAGGTTTCCTTCTTTTGGCCGAATGATGTCAGGTACTGCCAGTCGGCCCTAAAGGACATACAGCCAGACAGGGCAGTGAAGAGATTCCTGCTGGGATAGAAGGAAAACTTGGAAAGGAGGCAGTGCTTCCAGGCAAGCAGAAAGGGGCAAAGATACACCTAAGCTCACTCACTAAACTCTGGACTGTCCCACCAGAATCCATCTGAAAATACCTCCTTGAGAAGAGCAAAGCAAGGGAACCTCTCAGAGTTGACTTTACCACAACTGCACAGTGTCTGACAATTTGTTTACCAACCTTGTCTTCGAGATTCGCCCTGGGTGATGAACACGGAGCTCAAGGTGCAGACACATCCATCACTGGGTGACACCCCAAGCTATCAGTGAGGGACCACTGGAAATGCAGCTGATAACCAGCCTCTGCTCTCTTCCTGCCTTCCACATAAGGAGAAGGAGGAAAACAGTGTAAAACAAGGATACTTAAAATAGTTTTAAGGTGCAGCTTTAGGCCCAGATTCATTCTCTCTGCCTAAGTGCTTAATGAAGCCACTAAATCATCCCAGCTTTCCTCTGTAGTCCGTACAGAGAGACAATGGGCAGGATTACCTGCTGTAGAAAAGGGGTATCCAAGGGCAACAAGACACCTATCGTCAGTATGTTGGGCTATAAGGAACTGATAGGGCCAAAACCCCTTACTACTTGCTTCAAGAAAGCAATACAGCCTATTCAGTTTATTAATCACAATAATTAATTTAAGCATATTCTTCAGGCTTTTTTCAACTGTCACCAGAAATAGCTAAAAAAGACACAAAGCCATTTTCTTATGTTATGAGTACATCAGCCACATCTCTAGGATGGACACAGATTAAGGTTACTGGCAAGACAAAGGAATATTTTGTGCATTTGCAAGTAGAGTTCACTTAAATGTGCCTCTGTCAAATTGTGTTTCTTACTATGAAAACCATGAATTTTACATTTGTGTTTCCAATTAGACTTTGTCTAATATGTGTTCTCTTATTTCAATAAATTAAATTTCCACTTTAATAATTAAAATTTTAGAAGTGGGATATTGACCATTATCTTTACAGTAGATTCATTATGATGCACACATTAAGCAGAATCCATGAGTAAGTAGTCTTTTGGAATCATGTGTGGTTTTTATGTATAATACATAAACAGATTAGGATAGCTGTGAACTCAATGGAACATTCAATGCAAAATTGAAAACACTCGCTTTTTATGAGTCAAATAAATTTTTTGGGGGAAATTCTGGTTAAGCAGAGTTACACTAGAAAGTCATTTCCAAGAAAAGCACAAAACTTACTAAAACTTTGCAATGCCACAACAGATAGAGTCACCTGACACCTTAATATTAGGACAAACTGCAATTTCACAGGCTTGGTAACCATTTATACAAAAGAAAACCCTCACAATTACTTTCTGGGAACTGTGATTGGCAGAATTCTTGTGTAAAGTTACAGTAACCTTGGAAATGTCTTTGGGTGTTAATTATTACAATATAGCGAATGTGAAAAGGAAAAGAATAAAGTGTTGGACAAGCCATACACCTGTATTAAACAGATGTAATTTTCTTTCACATTTATCAACTGATGTCCTTGATCCCTTTTACTCGGCTGATTCATATGAACTTCCTTCCAGATTCTCTTTGCACTTGACAAAGAGGAAAATTATCCTTTTTGACCCCCTTTGTAGGTACTTTTAAAGGAGATAAAAAGGGTTTTGACAATATGGCTGCCCACTCTCCCAAACAAATTGCACCAGTTCCTTCCACAGGTCCGGCTGCAGCCCGAGGAGCAGGCGCAGGGTTATGCTCGTGCAACATTGCCATCTGGTGATGAGCGCTTTCATTACCTGTAGGTGTTAACCATGTCCACAAAAGAAAACTAGACAAAATGGATACTTAACTCACCCTTGACTGACCACCTTCCAGCACTCAGTAGGCAAGAAAGGGATGGCAGAAAAAATGGGCAGTGTCCCATTAAATGGTATTTTTTGTGCATCCACTACAGAAACGGCTCTCTGTCACGGCGTGAGAGTTCCAGCTGCATCTGCTGCGTTGTGCGACAAGTAAGCATGGAAATATATATTTATATATAATATATTAATATATATATTTTATATATATAAATATATATAATATATATTATTGTTATATATTTTAAACTAATAAATATTTTTCATTATGTTTTAGTGACATGGAAAAGAATGGAAAAGAAAGCATTATTAAAATCAGAGCTGCAGCTTAAAAAAAAAAAGATAAAAAAACAACAAAACAAAAAAACAAAAGGACTTGTTTTATTGACTCAAACAATGCTGAGAAGACAGGAAAAGAAGAACACTCTGGGTTTTTTTTTATTCTTTTTTTCCCAAAAGAATCAATGTTGATAAAGTTCATAACTTGACATTATTAGGCCACTGTACAGAAGAATGAAAACATGACATCATTTTTTCTGCCTCTACATAAGCCACTAGAGATGAGTTTCAATAATCCATGTCAACAGCTTGTCAAGCCTGTACCACACAAAAATGATAAGTATGCAGATGTATGCATACAGTACACAACTACTTTTTAAAACCAGTGGCAAAAATGTGTGCTGAAATGTGTACAAAAAAGCATTTGAGTTTTAATTTTTCAGGTAAGATTAGGCTTTAGGTTCATGTCTGCCAGCTCCTGGTAACGCTGAAGCAATTCCAGCTAATTTTGATGGCAAGACAGAATTCAGAAAAAATCAAATTTGTGCGAATAAAGATCTTCTGAAGGAAAGATATGGCTTTTCTATCATTTATATGTTTTGTTTCTGGACAGAAAATCAGCTAGGATACTGGCAGGGGCCAGTTGTCATCACCCTACACACTAAAAAGAGCAGGGTTGAATTCAGTGAAGGAGAGAGGGAGAATTGTGGTCAGGGTGAGCTTAGGAGAGAGATTCTCAGGTTACTTCCAGCTGATCACAGCTGTGGGATACAGGAAAGAGAACAATTTTTTTATCAAATTCTAGCTAAAGAACAAAAGTCATACCTGGAGAAATGAATCAGTTGAAGCTACAGAACTTCTATAGATGGAAATTGAGAATGTCTTTTATGGTCTGGTACAAAAAAAATCTATTTACACCTGGTGTAAAAAAGCTTCCCTGCTCTACTTGTAAGGAGGACCTTTATACATTGTATATTTTTAAAAGCATATGAAAATGTATGAAAAGCAAGTGGAGAGACTGCCATGCACCCTTGTGGTGTAAAGATATCACAAATAGTTCTTAGAATCTTGATATCTTATGTCAGAACCACGGGGGAATTAAGCCAAGCTGCTGCCAGAACATAAGGTGCTCTCATTGCTTTGCTCTCATTGGTTTTAGAATTACAGCAGCATCTTACAAAAATAACTCAAAATAATAAATTAGAGTCAAGAGGCCAGAGAACTGATGCTGAGAACAAGCACACTGCTGCTGCATACTAGATTTGCCTGGACTACATAAAACTACAGACAGCCTTGGCAGCAGAGCCAGGGAAAATAATATTGTGAAGGGACATTCCTCAAAAGATTTCTAGTCTCCATTCTCTGGGATGAAATATGGGCTGTATTAAGGTACCACAGCAGCTTTCTTGTGAGCTGGAGGGCAACTTTGGGTACCACCAAACCTGAAGAAAGTACCTGTAGGCTGCTTTTTTGCCTTTGATAGCTATGGTACTAATAAGATGCTTTTTTTCTCATTTTAGGGCACAGGAAGGAAAAAGTGAGAAGGCTCATGTTTGTTCTTTTTACTGCAACTGTAGATTTTTGCTGATCTGGCCACATTTTGATGCTCTATCTTTGGCAGCTTTTGTGCATGTCCAGGCACTGCTGTTTCTCCTGAAAGCAGAGTCACTACCAGGTTATGGCTGGTTATATTAGTAAATTAACTTCAGTTGAAGACATTTCTGCTTTTTCATGAACAGATCTAAACAGGAGAAATAAATCACTATGTGAATAGTTCTCAATTCATTTTTATATACATTTATTCCATTTGTTCAGGCATGTTCCGAATCAGCAATTTGTGGACTTAATCAAAAAGCTGATTATAGGAAGAGCAAACTTTTTTGTTAGTGATGTTTGGAAGCAGTGTTACAGAGGGACTGATAAGGGCACGTGCCAGGCTTTTTCTGATTTTTCTACTCATCTTTGTTCTCTCAGCTTAAAACCAAGAAAGGGAGGGGAATGACAATGGAAAAAAATCTCAAGTGTTATGTTACATTAAAAAAAAATTAAAAGTGGATATTTTTAGGTTCTGGGTTGTTTGTTGTTTTTTTTAAGATTACTACATTAAGATTCTCAGGGAATTCTCTGAGTAAAGGTTTCCTTTAAAAGTCAACACATCTCAGGTACAGATCCCAGAGGAAGAGACATTTCATCTTATGTTCAAGGTCACTAAAATCTTCAGAAAATAAATTATGAATGGGAGAGAGACTGATAATGTCAAATAGCAAAGTGTAGAGCAACACTAAATAAAAATATTAGTTGCCTGAACAGGTGCACTTTTTATTCTCTTAATGTAACAAAGGTATTGCAGAGGGGCACCAGCAAATCTGTAAATCCTTGTGCTAGTAAAGGCCTCCCTGGAAGGAATGAAGACATGTGTATTATGTCAATGTTACCCTTGAATTCTTAGTCATAGATTTGATTTCCATAATTCCTAGATCCATTTAACATAATGGAAGGTGCTATGCAGTGTCCTGCCACTCTCAGACAGAATAATGTCAGAAGAGCAGCAACACAACCAGTTAAAGGATTCTGGAATGAGTTCTCTTGTTTCTTAATTCCTCTCATGACTTTACACCCTGCTGATACTCTGTTTAAGCATTTTTTGACAAGGCTTTAGAAAAAGAGGAGACCATTAAAAAAAACCCAAATGTTCAAATAGAAAATAATGCAAAAATGAGCCCTTGAAAATGGCACATCCACCTTGCTGGGTGTAAGATCCAGATTCAAATGACACTGCGAGCAGTGCAGGCAAGAATTTAAAAGGAACCTAATTAAGAAAACTGACTGGCACTTGGTCTCATTGCTGGTCTTCTGGTGCAGGGAGAAATCAATCTAGCACAGAAGACTTGACAGCTGTATAACAAAAAGGGCAAATGGCAAACTGGTGACTAGGTCCAGACTAAATTCTTCATTGCACTTTCAGAGAGGGCTCTGCCAGCATTAAATCAGAGAAACAGTCAAATACAGGGAGCCTTTGAGCCTACAGAGGAGTTGACTTTAGCAGACCCTACACACAGCAATTTGCCCTATGTTTCACCTGCAAAAAGAGAAGCAAGCTGTTGCTTTTTGCCTAGTGCAAAAATAACTACATTCTTCCCCAATGCACAGGTTTTTTCATGGGAAAACTGTGAGAGAACTGTGAATGTTATTTCTCCAAGGTTCATTTTCAACCAGCAGAGGCACTCAAGTGTACATTAGTATGAAGATATCTTAATTTCTTTTCATTCCCCATTAATCTCTGTACATTTGAAAATCCAATAACTTATTTACAGAAGAGGAAGTAAAAATGCATATTCACCTATGTGAATATGGTGAATATATTCTGTGTATACAGAATAAATGCGAAAGCAACACAAAAATTAAAATGACTGGGCTCATACCTAATAATCTGTAAAACTGTCACATCGTAGCAGATGGGATCGTAACAGACACAAAAAATCACAAATACACAGGGTGATGAAAAATCAGGGGTTTTAAAGAAAGAATTTCAAATATTATCCCACAGACTAAAGCTGCAGTTGCTGGGCCTCTGTAGGAGGGCATATGAACTTTAACTACAGATCATGTCTGTATCAACCTCACTCCTAAAGAAGACTCACATTTTTCTCATTCTTTCATGTATAATGTGCTTAACACTAACACCTTAAGGTACGAGTGACATTTTTACTGCTCCAGAACTGTAAAAATTTGGCAAACAGATCCTTTCCTAAAAGCTTCCACCAGAAATTAAAAGAAAATAAGAGAAAAAATCAAGTCTTCTTTATACTCAGCAATTGAATTTACTGGCTATTGAGAGCTCTAGAAAAAAAACCAAGACATTGAATTCAATTTTGCATTACCATCCCCAAGCATTTTGAGTCATCTTTGTTTAAAGATGACTCTCAGTCTCTGGATTGCATAAATATTTAACATAGTCTTAAGGAAATAATTTCAGTGCTTAGTTCTAAAATGCATTTAAATGTGTGTTCTTCATTTATGGCTACTTTATTGCCAGGTAGTTTTTGTGGTTTTGGTTCCTTTATCTATCCAGACAGCACTAATTTTACCTCTCTAGGGCTGGTTTGTCAAACCGAGTGTGAAGAGTGCCCCTCACAGTGTCCCGTGGCACAGACAAATGCCATTTAGCAGCGCTGGCACTGGTCAGTGCCACAGTCTAATTTGGTAAGTTTGAGTTAGCTCGGGTACAAAAGAAATGCAGCTACAGCCACACACTCTGTTAAACTGCTCGTGGAGATGCATCAACACCACACACAGCTCTGGGCACGCCTCAGACACTGCCAGCTCCAGCAGAGGCATGCCCCTGGAAAGGGGATCTGTGCCTGTCACACTGTGTGAGACAGCCATGCCATTGAAGAGACTCCTATCCTTTAAAGAGCTAACAAGAGCTGCTCATCACTCTGCAGAACAACCCAAATCCTTGGTCCAAAAAAATTGACGCCACCACAATTCAGTGTTGATTTCAGAATTCACCCCCACACTTACACCAAGCAAAGTCATATCTGTACATCTAATTCTGTACCATAGGAAGGGGGTGGCAGAAGAGATGTTTGAAGCCTTTTTATTCTCTTAGATCTCAAGTACACCACTTTGCTATTAATTACAGTAAAAATGACTCATCCTTTTGACCTCTGCCAAATGGACAAGTCTCCTGCTTCAAAAAGATATCTTACCATCCAGTCTCCATTCAGGGATATACTGCAGAAACACTAAGCAGCACCTAGCCCAAAGGGTCAGAAGCCCTGATGAATTGTGCAGTGCTTTTTAATCAAATAGGCTTTCATAATGGGCAGGCGGGAAACAGACAATGTGAAAAGCATTTCAAACATCTTCTGACAGAAAAATTTGCAGATCAATGACAGCGGACAAAAGCTGAACTTAAAAAGACTTTTGATCACGTCCCCTACAGTTTCTATTAGAAATTAACTTGATATATTAAATTTAAATTTAGATAGCCTGAAGAACAGAAGAATATAAATTTGAGGATTTGGTTTTACTCATTAAGATGGCAAGAGCTCATTTGTAAAATTAAAAAATGCATTTGGATTTTATGTTCTGGGGTGGTCAACACCATAGCCTGCACTTTTCAGGTCTGATTGAGATGATCTTGAGAGATCGAAAAGAGGCAAAGGAGTGCAAAGGCAAGGACACTTCTGTGCTACCATCCTTCTGCTCTCCAAAGCCACCACCTCCAGCAGCCTCCATCATTAGGAGCAGCTTTCTTAATTCACTTAACAGGAGCAAAACTGTCACAAGAGAGCAGGGTGGCAGCCAGCTCAGACAGATGCTGTACCCTGTGCTGAGCACCAGTGCAGTCCCAGGTCCCTGTCAGAAAGCAATTCAGATTTCTCAGGTACAGCTGAATGGTAGCAAAGACAAGAAAACCATTGAACTATTCCATTTTCTGCATTTGTTCTCTTAATCATGGTTCTTCAGAGGCTTGCTTCTTCCAGACCAGGACTAATTCAGGTTCCACTTCAGGGACATTTCCAGGCTGCTCAGTAATTCTTAGCATATGAAGGTTTGATCCTGTCCCCAGCTTCAGATGTTTGAATGTCTTTGGCCCCAGAAATACAGTATACTAATTCTGCTAGTCTGATGTTAACTAAACTTTATATTAAAGACCTAATCACTGAATTAAAGTATTAGTCAAGAATCTCAATTTTCAGTTTTAACTTTTTTAAGAATGCACATATGATCCTCAGGGTGGTGGGGGAAAAGAATATGAAGAAAAAAAGATACATTACTCCAGAAAGCTCAAATACCAAAAGAGGAACCACACCAGACAACACTAAAACCATTCAAGATTAAAATGGAGGGCAGTTTTAACACTTCAAACTGACTTAATGATTCCCAAGTTTGAAAGCCTGAAAGTATGTAACAGCTTTTGAAATTATTATATAAGCATATCTGTTTAACATATAGATTGTAAAATACCATAGATTTAAAATGTCTTGGGGCTTTATTTGTGTTGAAAGGGCCTTTTGAGTCTAAGATGGAACATCAAGAGGCTCTTGTCTCCAGGGTATGGACAGCCCTGGAGTATATCTTGGGACAGGGGTGAAGTTTAAAGATGAAAGGAGAAAGAAACAGAGAAAGACAATTAATTTTTTCTTGTAAACATTGTTTTGACTTTCAAGGGAGGAAGCAGTGAAATTATCCCCTCAGAAGCCAAGAAGGAAAAAACTCCTTGACTGTTGTCTAGTTACTTCCACAACTACGCATGGGTAAGGCTACATAACCCTGCTGAATACATTTGGAATGAAAACAAATACATTGATATCTGCATGGGACACAGAACATTTGTTTATTCATAGAGTTTACTATCTCTATTTGTCATGAGCAAAGCTTGATAAAGTCATTTTCCTCAGAGACACTTTGCTGAGGGAATTATGACAGGTTCCATTTGAGATTTCTTTAAACCCTTCACAGAATTAGCAATTCAAAAAATCATAATGCAACAAAAGAGCCCATTCTTAAAATTCTGAAACCTTCTTCTAAAGCCAGCTGCATGTTTTTCCTCCCAACCTATTTTTATAGCTTTCTTTTTTGTGCTGCCCTCTGCTAGGCTGAAACTGAAGAAGGAAAAAAAAAGGAGTTAGTAGAGATGAAAGGCAAAAGAACATTTAGGAGCAGCTTATTATGGGATATTGCCAGGAACAGGAGAAAAGAAACTGGAGTTCTAGCATATGAGACAGCTTAGTTACATTCTCTAATCATAAAACTGCTAAAAGCAAAAAACGATCAATAAAGTCGAGATACAAGATGGTGAAGGACTCATCTCATTCTTTTTTCCCAACCACAAACTCTTGAGAGCAAAGACAGAACAAAAACAGTTGAGTTACCTGCCCTGTTACATGGAGACTTTCCAGAGCTATTAAAATACCATAATGAATTGGAATTTTTGCACTATGAAGAAAAAACCTGGCTGTCATTGATTTGTTTTCCTCAAGGTGAAGCTTCTGAGAAAACTAATTGAAATATCCCCCTTTCTTTTTTTTTTTTTTTCATGGCTTCTCTAGAACTTTATAATCCCAAGTCATGTGCAAGGAAAAATCTCTAAGAATAAACAATTTCCTAGACCTACTTGACTCTTGTACATGATCTCTACACTCCAAAAAAAGAATCATTTAAAACCTCAGCATCTTTGCTTGGGAAAAACTCAAGGAGACATAAAAAAAAAATCACTCCGGTGTGTACATGTAGTTAATTGACTTTAGTCTTTAATTTTTCAGCCACTACTACCTAGTGTCAACCTGTTTGTCACTCTCTTCCCTGACCCAAAAGCATTCTCTGTTCTTTTAAACAGCTTTAACATTGTTTAATTAATGCCTAGGGACGAACATAGATGATCTTCTTGATTTTCTCTATTAGAATTCCCGTTCTACTTCAAAATTCAAGAATATCAACACAGGCTTTAATATTAGGACAAATTTTACATCATTCTAAAACAAAGAGGTCTCTTTCAAGATGTCTCTGTGACAGCTAACTCCTGTTGACAATTTTAAGATCAGGAGCTTGGTATTTTTGTAGTGAACTGAGCCTTCCAATGAGCCCAAAATAATCCACTTAGGTTATTGGACCATAGCCCTTTGAGCAAAAACATTCAAAACCATTTAAAATTTTTACAGGTATACTCATTATCTATGGCATAGATATTATTTTCCTCCTACGTTTTTGTTTTTTCAGCTTGTTCAAACGTTCTGATGCATATTAAAACAGTTTAAAAAATTATGACCTTCTGGAGTTACAAAACACATATGTGCTCCCCATATCAGCATCAAAATAGAAATGCTGACCACAGCAGCCATAAGTATCTCAAAAGAGATTTCTTTGAATTACTTAACCATTTCACTTGACCAGCATTTACAGTGTTTCTCTCCTCTCTGTGTCATCTAATAGAGGAATCTGCAGCCAGTTTGTTGGAAAGGGACAAGAGCCAGGAGTGCTGCGTCCTTCCACATATGGGGAGCTCTGAAGCAAACCAAGGCTGGATTGCACAGGCCCACCAACCTTGCCAAGCACATGTGGCCACCAATAGTGAGGACTGAATCTCACTGGTAGCAATATTTATGTGGCCCAAGAGCCAAAGCTTTCCTAGCATGGCTTTGGAAGCAGATAGGTGAGGGTTTGCCAGACAGCAGTCCTCCTTCAGTACCAAGTGATAAAAAGCATTTGTCCCTGGCAGGCTGACGCTCCACAGTACAGGAGCTGCACAGCCCTCTGTCAGATCAGGGCCAGGACTGTTTCTGCTAGCAGAGACCATGTTACAGCATAGTTGGGATTTGCTCTTACTCAGTTTTCAGTCAGGTGCCTTTGCTGTTAACATTTGAGGGTGCACTGAAAAACACCCCACACTTAACAGGCCCTGCAGGTGCACACAAAAACATACAGTGACATTGCCCAGGGAATCTGATCTCCGAATATGTTCCCTACATCGTCTCATGGCAGTCACACACAGCAATACCCAGGAATGCTGTTATAGTTATTGTACTCACCATGGCAACAAATTCCAGGTGTGGGATTCCACGTGGACTGCAGTGGAGGGGGTTAGAACATGGTCATCAATCTCCTGCAGTTCTACCAAATTTCTCACATGTGCCTTTATTCAACAACTAGTACAGTGTCTTTCTTGATGACCATGAACAGGTAAAAAAAAATTTTTTCCTGTTTCTAGCCACCTTCATAGCACTTTGCAATGTTTACAAAATCAACACAAATTTGGGGGGGGGGGGGGGGGGGGGGGGGGGGGGGGTGGTGGGGCGTGTTGCACACAGAATGACATTTTCGCTTGACTTGTATATTTTTCTACTGTGAAACATGCTGTAACAAAGAGGGAAAAGGGAGAAGACTCCATTCCCAAATTACTAAATATCATGAACTAAAAGAAACAGTAAAGTGGATAATTCTTCTACAGTGAAGTCAAGGCTTTATCTGCTAAAGGATAACAATTACATTCCAGAGCACTCCAGCTGGGGCTCTGAAAATGGCTCTGGTTGCTTCTTTTCTGCTTCACAATTAATCACTCACTATAGAGAAAGGAAAAGCTGATCATCCAAGTGAAAATTCACATGACTCAATGAAGTATCACAAGGTTTTTGATGTCTGTTTGAGAACTTTATACACACAGAAAAGCTTCTCTATACCTTTGCCTCAAAATACACCATAGCAGATTTTCCAGATGGTAAAAAGTACATAAAAAACATCAGAGTTGTCTTGATGCTATTAAATAAACTGGGAGACGATCAACAGCTTAGAGTGGGAACTCATCCCAGGCAACTTTGACAGCCTACTGTAGGTGGTAAGTTTGTAATCCTTACCTATTTTTAGGCATAGGGGATCAAATTTCACATCCTTGGTCAGAATGCTACTCATTTTTAAGATTGTCTCCCTCAAAGAACATAGCACGGAGATCACTGTAATGGATCTATCCCCAGTGTCAGTTACCCTAAGATTCCGAGCATCATGAAACCACCTCTGGTTCGAGGTCACTGCCTTCCTCAAGGGTGGTTGATTGTCGAAACTATGCAAACTTTTGTATATAAATTCAATTAAGTTTTGCTGTTCATCAACAATGGCCCCTAAAAGCTTCGTGACAGAATTCAGATCTCAACACAAAACAGAAACTTCATACCCCTTTCCACATCTGATACTGCAGTATTATTTCAAATAGGCAGGCTTGGAAAAAAACCAACCAAACAAACAAACAAACAAACAAACAACAATATAAAACTTTTGCATCCCACACCATCTTACATCTTGATTTTTTTCCTTTCCCGCAAAAAGATGTGAGGAGTAAGAATCCAGAGCTGACTCAACAGCTGCAAATTTCTGTTTTACTCATTAAAGTACAACCTATTTCCAGAAATGTCATGGTCAAGGAGGAAAATTTTGTATGGAACAGATATTTGGTTCAAATTTGAAAAAAAAAGTCTTTACAACCACTGATGAAGCCTACAATAAAAACTGACTAGATTACAACTAGCATTAATAAACATTATTTAAAAGTTTTTTTTCTACAATCAGATTCCTCTAAGTATATGAAGCAAGCACAAAAAACGTTCTCATAACTTGTGACATCACATTAAGAGTTTTATCTATTGAAGGAAAAAAATTAATGAAGTGGAAGAATGCTGCATATTTCATTTTAAGGCAGACATATTGTCCTCATTAAACATTTGCCAAATTTCAAGCACAAAGCTGCACAATACTGGCAAGCTGCAACTCAGACTTTTTTCAGTCGCATGGTTAATATCACTGAGAATTTCTTGATGTTTATGATTAGCATTAAAGTTCAGTGTAAAGATCTTTCTTATGGAGGCAAACACATTGTTAGTTTCTCATTGACATTGTTCAGAACTTTATAACAAATGCTGCAGGACAGATTATGGCCCTCATTCAGACAAAAAAATAAAAACGCACCACACTAAGAGGCATGATTACCATTGAGCTTGCCCTTATATGCTCCCCAAAAAGCAATTTCTCCAAAGTCAGTACATTCCATCACACACTTGTTCTCAAACACCCTGAAAGACCTTAGAAAACAGTAATACATGATGGGGTTTGGGTAGGTCTTTTGAAAACAGATGACATTCAGTTTAGCATTCTTATCAGACAGACTTTCATGAATGCTGCTTATAAAGATCTAAGAATGAACACTCAGAAGTGTTTAAAAACATACCACAGTAGGCTCTGCACAGATAATATGACAAAAAAAAAATTGTCTGGCTGAAAAAGAGTCTACATAACATAAATTAACTCTTTTAATACTCTTTCTTTTTAGTTCTGAAGCTTGTCACCAAGGCACAGCCTTTTGTTTTTAATGAATATCAAAGAGATTATTTGAAAGAAACTCTAGTGACACAATCATTAGCACTACCTGTTTATATGAAAATAAATATTATTCCAGCCAATGTCAGCAGCACACACTAGGACACATTCTAGCAAGGGAAAAGCTAGTTACAGAAAAATTGCAGGGGAAGGCTCCTGCCAGACAGCTCTCTCTCACATACACACTTCCCCTCATTTAAAATTTATGAAGATGAAGTGCTGCTTTTGTTTCCTGTCTCCAAGATGAGCCCTAATACTCTTGGCAAAAGCAAGCTAACACAGTGTAATTGTTTTTCATATAAATTGCATGTCCAACCTGTTTAGTTTTCAAAGAACATTGATGAGGCTACTTTGATACCCGACTGCCAGATGACAAAGTGCAAGGAACAGAGGCAGATGGGCATGATGAGAATTTTTAATCATTACGTTGCTCAGTCATTTTACAGAATGTGAAAGAGCAGGGGAGAGAAGAAAAATTCTTTCCAAGAACAAGATGGCTGCTATTTTCATTAAGAATAACTTTTAAAAAACAAGTAAGAAAAGAAAAAAATTCAGAACAAAGATCCTCTGCGGCATTTTTAATCTGTCATATTCCATACAGCTAAAAGTGTTTTTTGAAAGATCACAAAATCAAACAGAATGGACAGAAAGCACAAAGGCAACTTTCTTTTTTGACAAAGTCACAAGCCTTTATCCTGAGAGGAAAGTAGCTTCAGAGTTTAATCTTGACAGAAGACACTTGTAAATTGCTGACACCATGAATCAGAATATAAAGTTATCATCCTTTAGCTTTCTCAAGTTCATAGACATACCTTAACTGTTGGTACTGATCTCCTATTTTTCCTCTCCACCTAATTTCATGTCATCTGTTTTGAGAAAGCAGAACCACATGGAAATACATAAGGAAAGTCATGAGCAGTCAGATTCTCGAAATATATCCTCAGTGATGGCCAGTCAGCACAGAAAGACATGCAGCTTTTACCTTTGATCCATACACTTCATTCTGTTATCTGGAGCCAGGACAAAAAGCTTGATCCTTTATCTCATGCTTGTCTGGGTTAATTTAGTACCTTCTCAGGTTAAACTATTGTTCTCTAATTACATTCTCTAAGCTTTACAGTGCAGGGGTCAGGGGGTGTATTGCTTTTCTTGCTGTGCATGTAAAGCACATGGCTTCAGCAGCTGCATCAATCCTGCTGGCTTTCTGTAACCTTATCTTTATCACACCCAGTCACTGATGGTTCAAGGAGAAGCAGGGCGTCTTCTAACACCTCCATTTTATGTGAGTGAACATGTGTGAAGAACAACACTGCATGAGGAAAAGAATGCAAGATCTGGCAGCACAAGATCATCACAATGTCAATCTAGACCTCGCTGTGAATTAAGGAAGGAAAGCAGAGGCAAGGTTCTTTTGCCAAGATTTTTTTTTTCCTCTTTTCAATTATTGCAGTCTCTGCCATTCTTCTGTTAAATGGAAGCACAAACATCAGTTTCATATTTAATACATACCCTGTTCTCAAAATTAGTCAAAGACATGGGCTTTCACATTTATTTCTTTTTCTCAGATACCTTCCATTCACTTATGCACACATGTAGTTTCCTGGCTAAAAAGGGAAAGACATCGAGAAAATAAGACCACTGACATTTCACAGAAACTGTTCAAAGAGAAGCTGACTCAGGGCACACATACTCAGCTCTAAACTCACTGTCAAATTACAATCTAAACACCAGTTTTGACTTCCCCTTGTGACAGGCAGTACATTCATGGAAGAGGAACAATCACACATACTTTCCCATGCAGCACCCAGACACATTCTATTTCAAGTGCTATTTTGCCCAAGCGCTTAACATGTAATTGCCCAGGTATTTTCATTCTCACTACAGTACTGCTCTCCAGGTTGCTAATATACTAATTCTGAACATTTAACCAAATGTTTAAACACATGTTTAACTTAGTCATATTTATGTTTTTGGATATTGGTCTTTAACTCTGACATGGGGATTAGCAAGGGCTATTGAGCAATATTCACTATTTAAAAATTACTAAGTATGCACTTTTACCTTTATAAATAGTCTTTAATGAGGGCTTGCAAAAGAAAGAACAAAAAATGCCTTGATCGTTTAATTTTTTTCTCTTGTTAAAGGAGAAACAATATCATGATTTAAAAAAAATCAGTGTGAGGCTTCAGAGTAATTGCTGTGCACAGAATGCATCCAGCTAGAGCAGTCCCACAGCCTATTAGCAGGAACAGATTTTGCATTTACTAAAACCTGTCTCACCCCGTGAGAGGAGAGCAAGGAAAAGGGGACAACACAGCCTGAACTTCACGTGAGTACTATTGATCTTATTGACTGGGGCACTGAAGTGCTGCTGTACATTTAGCACGGAAAACAACAGAAAATTACATTAATTCAAATTGTTAAATCAATATTTAACTGTACAGTTAGTGGCAGTTGACCTTCAATGCACCTTTAATAAAACAGTAGTGAACTAGAATGGCAAGAGTCATGGGCAAAACTAGTGTGAAAGATGTGTTTTAAGGCCCTGTATAAAAGTAGACATTTCCATATAAGTGTAGATATTCCTTTCAGCTGCTTATTTCTTGTGTCAAGTAAAAGGCTCCTGTCACCAGGCTGTGTTACACTTTGTGTTAAATGGTCACTCAGATAACCACTGAGAAAAATCCTAATATTTCTCTATCACATGTCTTTTCTGACATGTTTGTGGGACTTGAGAACAAGAATGAAATTAAGAGGAATAATATTAAGGCAGGATTGTGCCACTGGCCAGTTTATTTTAACCACTGCACATGCAGGACAGTCCTCTCTTAGGTAAGTGAGCTGCATCCTGATCTGAGCCTCAGGGGTTGCTTCTGTGGGAATACTCTGGTGCACGGAAAAAAAAAAGTTGCAATATTAATTTTTTGTCAAGCCAGCATTACAAAAAATACAGAGCAGCAAAACAAACAAAAAGCAGATTTAGGTCACTGCACCTGAATCTCCAAATAATGGGTTCCCAGGACACACCAAAGGTGCTGCTGACTTGTCAAGTGAGATCCTTTAATCATCCCCTATGCAATCAGGCTACCAGATCACAGTATATGACAGATGATTCCAAGAAATGTGGGGTCATTAACAGCATTGGATTAGTGATTAATACATCAAACTCATTAGACACACATTAAGCCATTCAATTAAAAAATAATTATTAAAGCAGATCTTTGTCTCTAACTTTTCATCCCTAAGACAACTGAAGATTTAGTCTGAAATCCTTCCTTTTTTAAAAGCATCTTTTACAGCTAGCAAAGTGCATCATCTGTCTTGACTCATGTTCAATTCTGCCTATCTAACAGAACATTAGTAACACTAAAACAGAGACTGTCAGGTTTCTCGAGACCAGATATTTCATAGCTGTAAACAAAACTCAGCCTATTCAAAGGGAGGCTAAAAAAGTTGTTAGGCTTAAAACCTTTTATTATTCTGGGATCTCAAAAAGATAAATCCTTGGGAGTAACATTTTTTCTCACAGACTGAAGCCTGAATATCTTTGTCAAGCAATGTTATCCACTACACTTATTTAAGATGATCATCTTCACCATTTCCATTTTTTTATTTACTAGGGAGACAAGGAGATGAGACATTTTGGATCAGCTGTGCAAGGCCATGACCATCTGCCTTTCACTGCTTAGTGATCCAGTACAAGGTTCCTGTGTAATCTTGTAGAAGCAGCCTCCCTCCTTACCATGTTCAATGCAATGCAAGCAAAAGGTAAAACACTTTCGAAATCATACAGAATCACAGTTCCTAAGTTGACTGTTTCTAGTCATAAATTATTTTGTGTTTAAATTAGATGGGTATATAAAAATATCGGTCTAACACCCACTTCTCTGGCACAGGATACTTTCCATGCTGGAAGTTTGCAGCAAAAAAGAAAAAAAAATAAGGGAAAAAAAAAGAAACAAACAAAACAACAAAACAACAAAAAAAAAACCTATAATATCCACCCACCAGTAAGTATTTAAACTTATATATATTTTTCTTGTTCACATAATTCCAGAATTACAAGTGTTATTGCATGCACATTTTCTTAACACAGCTAACTTACCTCATAGGACTAATAATACAATTTTAAAAATGACTGGTTAACTAAATATTAGATTTATAAAACCTGGCACACAAGTTAATGAGAAATTTTCTTTTATGCTGGCATAGCTGCTAAGATTTTGAAAACATCCACTGTGGCCTACTTATTTTAATTCTAAATGCTTCCTAAGTCCTTCTTATTCATTATTTTTATCTGTATGGTTTGGTAAAGTTTTATATCTTCTTTGAAGATTTAAGTCAGGAATTTAGCAAGTAATGGAGGCATGATGTTTTCATAATGCCTGGGTCCAGGAGACCCTTGATAGATAGAATAACTGTGAATTAAGGAATAATAAACTTCTCTGAAGTGAATTTTTAATTACTGCACTGCCTTAATGCAGTTCACTTGGTGCCATGAATGTTATCCAGGATATATTTTCTAACACTGCCTTTCCTTTAATATACCTTTCTTTTAAAAACAGATGTCATTTTGTTGTCACTAAAGCTGGGGTTGTGTAGGCATATCCATAGCAACTACACTTAAATTATTACTTACTGTAAACCAGCTACAAGATTTATACTTAGTGTATAAATAGTGGCTGGATTTGTTCAGGTGTTACTTCTCTTTGGTAACTGAATTTAGACACCAAATATTTACTTTCCTTTTATTTAATCAATTAATAAATTTCACTGCCAAAATAACATCGTCTAATCAAAGAAGGTGTTTAAATTTCATAAGGAAAATAGGCTACTCTTTGCCAAAATGACATTGACCATTTTTCATTCTGTCATTCAAGGAAAATTCCTGCTTATAATTGCCAAAAAATTTCAAATCAACCTGATGCACTTCCCAAAACATCCCACACATGACACACTGACTTTCATTTAACATAAGTTTTACAGCTCCTTTATTGCAACTCTGCAATACACAGCAAATAATCAGCTTAAGGCAACTTTATTTAAAAATTCCTCGTAGCAAGATATAATTAATACTTCCTGTCAGTTTTATGATTCCTCAGCAGCATAGCATGCTCAGTATACTCACAAGCGACCTGTATTTGTCTTTTCATGTCTTTTCATGTCTATTACACCTCTATTTGTCTTTTCATGTCTGTTACTTCCCAACACAAGTGCTTTATCCATTCAAACCAAGTTATATTAAATCACAGTGACTTCTTTTCAACTAAAGATAATATTAGACTAAAGTAACATGGTGGCCAGACATGTAATGCAGAGCTCTTGTTTGACAGCTTCTCCACATGCAATGTGAATCTCAGCCGGTTTGATAAGAGAATTTGGAATTCAGTGTTGTTTGGAGGAGAA
Organism: Malurus cyaneus samueli; assembly: GCA_009741485.1. Lineage (NCBI taxonomy): Eukaryota > Metazoa > Chordata > Aves > Passeriformes > Maluridae > Malurus > Malurus cyaneus. The sequence continues at coordinate 53,577,896 of CM019236.1, read as the reverse complement.
TGAGTTCTTTTCAATTGTCATTGGAGTCCTGCACCAGGGTGTTGATTGGCATAAAACCTGGTTATATTTATTATCTGCTCATGTATCCATGCCAAATCAACACTGCTTCATCAGTGCACAGAGATCATCTTTCTGCCTGTGTTTCTTCTAAGATCTTCCTAAGACTAATTATTATTGGAAGGTATCCTGTTCCATTTAAAAATGTGAATGAAATCATACCTATAATACTCATGGGTATCCAGATGTCTGCTAATATCCCATCCTTTTGCTGAATTCATTCTTCAACCTGAAATAAGTGTCTGCAGCTGATATGAAACTTCTAAAGGGTGCTTCACTGGAAGTTGTAATGACTTCTGAGTGCACAGAATCTTGGTAAATGTATGAAATTATGATCAAAGGTACAGAATCACAGAATGTTAAGTTAGAATGGACCTTAAAGATTGTATAACTTCAACCCCCTGCAAAGGGCAGGGACACTTCTCATTCGACCAGTTTGCTCAAAGCCTTATTTCACCTGGCTTTGAACACTGCCAGGGATGGGGCATCCATAGCTTTCCTAGACAACCTGCTCCAGTGCATCACCACCCTCATAGCAAAAAAATTCTATGATTTCCTAATACCCAGCCTAAATTTTTCCTCTTTCAGTTCGTACCCATTACTCCTTGTCTTGTCACTACTCACTTTGTCCCCAGTTTCCTGTACAATTTCCCTGTATTCCTCCCTGATCACCTGTTCTTATTTCTGCTTCCTGAAAACCTTTTTTCCTTTGCTCTGTTAGCTCAGCAGCTCCTTATCTATCCATGGAGCCCTCCTGACACTCTTTCCCGATTTCCTCCTTATCGGGTTTTATAAATCCTGAGCCTGCCTTTCCTAAAAAGCCTAAAACCTTCCATTCCAATGCTCTCGTCAGAGGAGCCATCCCACCATATCTCCATGATGCCAATAATATACACACACAGGCGCACACACATCTCTCGTTCTTTTGTTTTTTCCCCATACCACATGTGATTGTGTAGAGGTGTCTGAGCTGAGCCAGGATTAAAGGGGGGCGCTGGATAAAGCCAGGTCCCTGGCTGGAGTATCTGGAATGCCTGTTTGCTTTTCTGGGCATGCATTACAGCTGCCAGCATCCATCCGGCAGGGTTGGGATGGATAGGTGCCCTCCCCTGACAAATCTAGTTTTAAAGTCCCCTTCACTAATCTGGCAAGTTACCAACCAAAGACAGCATTCCCCTCTTTGTCAAATGGGCCCATCAGCCCTCAGTAAATCCCGCTTGGCAAAGCAAGTCCCTTGGTCTGAGTAACCAAAACCTTGACTATGGCACCATTGCTCTGTTTGCTTACCTGCCAGACTCATCTGGCCATTTTGAGCCCCTCTCCTTCTGGAGCAGAGTTATTAAATTATCTGGTTTTGGTTTTTTTTAAAGGATTCTATACCTGATCTCACAGATGGATTTTTAATACATTTTCACTTTACCTAGTCATATCTCTAATTTTGTCTAGGTAATAACAAAAAGCACTTCACTGTATTAGTGCACTAGTGTGTGGTACGTGTTAACATGACAAAAATATGTCCCATGCAAAGCCACTGCTCTTGGTAATTAGGACAACTCCTTTGCAGACTAATGTAATTTTTATGGTAGACTTTGACATCAATTCAAAAAATAACACCTAACCACAGATACATGAAGAGGACATAACTTAATTCCCTTTCTGTGGTGTCTAGGGGGTTTGTGGCAAGCAAAGAGGAAGGTTATTAGGAGAATGTCTTCAATTTACAACAGAGAGATCCTAATTTACTTGTCTGCTTGAAAAATAGAGAAATAATTGAGGGGGAAGTCTCTCAAGGGAGAACTTTGAACGCAAGATAGAAAATCCGTTCTAAGAAGTTTACCTTGAGTGCCTAGGTAAGGGCAGCTAAAAAAATGTGACCATGTTGCTCACCATGGTCTCAGAAAATAATAATCAGGTCACACTCATTTAGCCCTATAAAGTTGTCTTATTGACTCTGAGAGATTACCTGTGCATTTTAAAGATTAAATGCACAAAATTAGTATAAACAGTTAAATGCAAAGGTTATAATTAAAATGTGTATGGTAAGAGACATCCTCAGATTTTCTTTCTTTGAAGACAGCTAAAATATGGCTTCTGTTGTGGCACTAAATTTACTAAGACATACAGCACAGATCTGCATGAAGCTGAGAAACAGAGAAAATAAGAAAAATATTTTACCAAGCTATACAAAATTTACTTTCCTCACCTATCTCAGTCTTGAATGACAATATTTACTACCCTTTCTTAGAAGTAGATTTTGGCTAAAATGATCTTTTAATGTTTTGCAAGTATGAATAAATTTTTTGTAATTACTAAGAACATGCTGAACTTGCTGAATGCCAAAGATAAAAATAATAAAACCTCTCACCACAATTTAAGGACTCTTTCTCTGCTATATCTGTCTTATAAGAGGATTTGAGCTATATAATTATCTGAAGGGAGGTTGTCAAGAGGTTGGACCCAGGCTCTTTTCAGCAGTTCCCAAAAAATAAAACAAAAGGAAATGGGCAGAAACTGATGCACAGGAAGCTCTACCCAAATATAAGATCTTCTTCACTATGAGGGTGATTGAGCACTGGAACAGGTTGTCAGAGAGGTTGTGAGTTTCCTTCCCTGGACACATTTAAAAGCAATCCTGACACAATCCTGACTAATGTGTTCTACAGACCCTGCTTGAGCAGGAATGTTGGACTAAGTGACCTTCAGTGCCCCCTTTCAGCTGTAAACATTCTCCAATTCTGCCACAAGCCACAAGTAATCCTTCTCTAATCAACAGACCACACCAAGATACACTTCCATGGCTCAGCCTCAGAACACTTACAGATTCTAACCTGTGCTAGATTCTAACCAGAGACTCTGTTCAGGATCAGAAAACAAGCTGGGTTTTGGTGGCAAGTCCCATCAGTCCCAGGCCAATGATGGACAGCAGAGTGCCTCCAGAGTTCCAACACCTGCAGCAGTCCTGACATAGAGTAAGAAGAAGCTACAATCCACAGGGCAGGGAGACATCTGAAAAGAAGACAGGAGCTCAGAAAGGACAGGAATAACTCCTTAACTTTTAAGTGATGGCTAAGGAAAGTTTCTCTTCATACTATAGAAAACCTTGTTCTTAAATGGAGCATAAAAACAGTGAGTATGAGTCCTCTTGGTAATAATCAGTTCAAACCAAAATACTCACACTCTCATATAAGTGCTGCAGAGCAATGTTCCCATATTTGATAAGCTACAGCAAGTAGAACTTTTGCTGTATGATATTAAGTTGAAAATCTTATTCATGTTCTTTTATTACAATAGATTTTCAGAGTTCAGTATCCAACAGCTCCTAGCACTTAATTTTGCCCCACTGGCTACAAAGTCCTGAAAAAAATCTGATTACTATGGCACTGGTATGGAAGTGTAGTACAAAATTAACGCAAAAGAAACTAATTTCCGCAGCAACAATCAATATATTTATTAAATAAGAACTGCTGCTTTGTCGAACTACAACAGCCTGTGTTCCACATTTTGGATTTAGTTATAAGAAAAGTGCATCTGAGAAAGCAAAAATTGGATTGCTCTTACCAAAAGTAGTCACAACTTGGTTTCTGTTATACAGGAAAACTGAAGTATGTCCTCATAATGAAATGAAAACCCAGATGGTTACATTCTTTCTTTTCCTCCAAGAAAAACGAGTTTCTAAATGTTTTAGGGACATATTTACCACATGAAAACATTCAGACACTAGCATTCAGGCATTTTCTAGTGCAAAGCATAGATATTTAATCACCAAGAGCTCTGGTCTCAAGGCACTTGGAATGAGCTCCAACAAGAGGAACTTTCATTGTACCCAAATCTGTAGCCATCAAAGCACTGTTGGCCGCTACAGTCTTGGCAGCATCAGCCCACATAATTGGGTTGCCTTCATCTTTATACCCTGAACCCCTGGGATCCTGCAGACAAGCATCACTCTGCCTAAAAATAGGGTCCCTGTACCATGAAGCTCTTAAGTAGACTGCCAAGTCTGGCCAGGGAGGAAAATACCAAGAAGGTCTTTGTTTAAATAACTATGTTGAAACAGGTATTTCCAGAACAAAACAAAATTGATTTATTTCTGCTGAACAGTTTTTTCCAGAAACTCATGATACTTTCAGAACATGTTAAACACATCACTGAACTCAGTCAACTCTCTCTGCATTCAAAGGTGCTTTCTTTTACACACAGTTGAGATCTGCTCAAGTAGAGCTGAGTTACACAAAACATTTAGGCACAAATTCTCCGAGCATTAACACATATGATCCTGTTTAGTTCAGGTGTGGGTGTCGTGTTGAGTATAAGAGCAACTTTTTCCAGGAACCCCATCTAATTTAAATTGCTAACACACACAGCTGCCCTAATGTACATGTGGGATGGTAAAATACAAACACACATATGCTGGGAAAATAATACCCTTTCTTCGTGGGATGAAAACAAAGTGCCAGCCAGCAAGGAAGTAAATGCGGATTTATCTTATTAGACTTCAACAAAAGAAATTGTCCAGCTCTAATGAGAATATAGATTTTAGGTTTTAATTTTTATTCTAATGGATTCACTTTCATTTGCAATTACACATTTCATTTTGCAATTTAATAAATCATCACAGTGGGAGATTAATCAGCAGACATTCATGCTTCAGTTTGAAATTTCTGGTGTTATTTGCATAAAAGACAACAATCGCTGACAATCTCAGAGAAAACATGCTGCTGGTTATATTTTCACATTGTGGAAACAAATGCAAAAAACTAAAGAGATGCAGCAGGTACAGATTTATTTAAAAGAAAAGTTACACTGCCAATATTTAAATATGGAACCTTCATGATGATAGAGTGATTTTATACAGCTCAGGGGTAAAACAACTTCTTACTGAAATTCATGATTTTAAATGTTTTCTATGATATATATTGACACAGCACACTTTTTTCTTAAAAAATCTCACACTCACTGAAGTCACCCTTTTACTAACACTAATACTAGGCATACATAAGAAAAAATTTTAAAAATTGAAAGCTCCACTAGCCAGCATTATGCTCATGAATAATAAGTGGGCCACATGAAGGAGCCTCATTTTGTCAATGACTTAGAGAAAAGACATGGTTTTGTACATCTTCAGTTTTATAAAAACTCTTACCTTTCCAAATTTTTGCTTCAAGATTAAAAAATACAGCCACAGAAGAGGAAATAACCTTGATATCAGTGGTGCTCCTTCCAGCTTTTAATTCCAGGCTGGAAATAAAACAATTACTTGATGATATAATGTAACATACTATAAAATGTTTGTTAAACTCCAGACAAAAGGATGTTGACACTGATTGAATTTACACTTCTTCCTGATCTTTATGTACTTTCTCATCTTTATTTCAATTATACATTAGAGACCTTTCAAGTAAACTAGTTTTTAAACATAAACACATGCAAATAAGTTCTCAGGAAGGTGCATACTCTTACTGGAACAGTCTTCTCATTTCAGGAATTTAATACAGGAGTCAAAACTTGTATCAGCTTCTTTCACCATAACTCTTGTTTTTTTACCTAAAAATAGCCCCTAGGAGCATCATTAAGCTGTATGGTTTCTTTGCTAGACAAGCAAGAAAACTAGAAATATCTCCAGTTTGGAGGAAGTTCGTGACATGTGAGGTCTCTAGCTTGACCCACAAAAACAATCCTAAAAATAATTTTTGGTCTGTGACAGAAAAGGGAGAAAAATCAGCGCTTCAATCTTCTGGCAGCACAAGTTCCATGCGTTAAAGAGTTCAGTAAAACAAGACATTAAGTAAAGATTTTACAGGGAAAAAATAAAAAAAGGGAAAAAAGGAGCAAAAAGGAATATAGTCTCAATTGTTACAGTGTCTTTGATAGCTTTCTGTAGGGGAGTGTTAATAGCTTGTATGAGAGAAAAATGCTACATTCTTTGTTGCTTTGAGAAAAAGAGATTGGAATGCAGAATTGATAACGCAGGTGGGTTATAATTATAAACATTACTAATACTGTAGCTTTTGTAAATTCACTAATCATATACTGATTAGTAATTAAACAGTTGTTTTTAAACTCATGTTTGACATAAATGTATGCATTGGTTGTTAAAGTAGATAGAAGAGGTTAGTTTCAGAATAAAGTAGGTTACTTTTGTGTGTGTATATGTGTTTTTGTGTTTGTTATTTTGTGTCTGCTGTTTGGCCAACAGCGACAGCTTTCTGTTTGGAAGCTGAGCAAGATTTCAAAAATTGGTAATGACCCTGCATATTTTTAAAACTAAGACAGTATTGAGACAAGAAGCAGGAGGAGAACATGGCTAGGTTGCAGAGTCTTTTCACCAAGAAAACAAATTTAAAGGGCCTAGGGATTAAACAGCTCGAAATGAGACAGATTAAAACAATGTGAAAATTCCACTGAAATGGTAGGGAAAAAAGCGAAAGCAAAGGAAAATATATTCATAACTACAATATCTGCCTCAGGCATGGCAGAAATATACAGACTATTAGAGTACCGAGAACATTTTTCATTCCAAAACAAGGTGGAAGGTATTTCTTTATAGAATGAAACATATAAGTGGAGGATAAGCATTAATCTCATAGGAAAAGCAAAAAAAAAATAAAGTAGAAACTATGCAAAAATAAATGCAAAGCTGGAGAGATTAACAAAATTAATGTCTTGAGCTGGTGTAAAGTAAATGAAAAATGCCCTGTCTACAGGGTCCCCTGATACCTGTGTCAGTGTGCTAAAGCTTGCAGTAAAGGAAAAAATCACACGCCCTGAAAGCAAAACAGCATCTGAGAGGAAAGTTACTGTACTTTATGACTGTAATGCAAAGCAAAATAGCACCAAGAAATGGTTTCTAGAGTTCAGACTAGTATCAGATGCAAATACACCATCAGTGGCCTGTCAGCTGCATGCCAAGCAGCCAGTGGGGCACGAGTAAAACCACGAAGCTAAAAAAAGTTAGGGAAGAGGGCAGAAAAGATAAAATTATTCAGTCTTACATGTGCAGCATCAGGATAACGCAAACCCTATGCAAAATTCCGGGGAGGGAAAATACGCTAAAATTTTAGGCAGGACAAGGACATAAACTACACAATACATAAACAGAGATTCAGGAAAAGCCACCAGCACTAAGCACATTCTGCCAGGGCCCATAGTATTCACTGGGATCTCAGCAAAGTTGGTACAGATTATTATGATAGATTCACAGGAGTAGAGGCCCTGTGAATCCTGCCCCTAAACACACTAAACCAGATTAAAACACTTTCAGCATACGACACCCAGTTCACTGATTCCTTTTGTGACATCGGAGTAACAGAACGACCAAAAAGAAAAAGAAGGAATTGTGGGTAATTGCTTAAGTCATTTGTGCCAAAGAAACATTGAAAAGGGGAATGAGAATCATGGACAGATTAGTCAGTGTTTGAAAGGTTAAGGACATCCATGTTTAAGACAGATTCTAGTAACAAAAGAGTGCTCCAAAGAAATTTTCTAGGAATGGTCTGAAAATGTAGCGTGCTCACTTCCCAAGGTTTGCACAGTAATCAGTGCCAGAAATGAACACTACGCTTTTTACCCAAAAATATTTTGGATCTAAAACAGTTCTGCAGCAGGCCAAGAAGACCCAGACCACCTGGAAAAACAGAAAAGAGAGATAAAGCAAATAAACTAAACTAGTGCCATGGCTTCAGAGACAGCAAAACCAAAACAAAACAGAGAAGATTGAACACAAACTGATACGCTAAGACTATTTGCATCTGATATTCTAAGAAGGATCAGCTGTTGAATGTTCTGAACTATATAATATCATCAAGTGAGAAAACTGTCATTGTACATTAAAGCACTGAAGTCTTTGAGATACAGAAACTTTTGTGAAATTATTTTAAGCTGATTAGGGATAGACTACCAGCTCTGGCTGGATTTGACTTTCAAGTCAAGCCTACTACAGACATCTGCCAAACATGACCAAAGATACTCAGCATACAGTTATGACATATTCCAGGAAACACAGTGAAAACAGCAAAAGCCATTTTTTTCTCAGAAATTGAGAGCATTCCCAGTTTTGGGGAGAAGGAAAGGGAGTACTTCGTTGACTGACAGACTTGTTAAAGTATGCCAGAATAGCACAGCAAATGAGTAAAACAGAAATACAAATCTGCTTCTCAGCCACTGAACACATAATCCATGTTTTAATTTGCAACCTACTAAGTCAAAATACAAAGTCAGTAGGGATCTACCCAACATTCTAAGATAAAATACTACTGATCAGATTTCAATGTGATTTGAAAGAGTGTAGGTACCCAGAAGCATACAGAAACTAATTCATGCCCAGTCTTGAGGTACAAGCAGGGCATCACAGTGACACAGTGCCAGCCTTCAACACAAATTATATCAACCATGCACCAGTACCTTAGAGCAAAGGTATGACTGAGATGAAGGTGTATGCTCCCTGCATTGTTTCTGCTGTGAGGGTAAGAGCTTCTGCCTGAGAGGATTAGACAAGACTGATCATGACCACCTTTACCACCATCACAACAAAAGCACACCAGACACCACCACAGAGGCTTCATTCAGATTTTGAGGAAGATGATGACCTGCAGATGTTCTGCATAAACCCTAGACAAGTATTTGCAACACATCAGACACCGGGTGTTTTTGACAACAGATGGCTGTTCGCTAGCAGCATGTTTACACCCCATAGCCAGGATTTCAGTCACATCACTCCATCACAGCCAGCCAAAACCCAAAGCTTTTGAGTCAGCGGCTAGGATTTTAACCTTTTAACAGCTGCATGAAGCAAATAAATATGTCAAGACAGCCTTGAAAGAAATAACTATACATAAAATCTGATTTATTAAGTCTCAATAAAACATTCAATGCCAAGACGTAAGTCTGGATATGTGCAGCAGGACAAAAATTCAGTCAGACATACTGCCCAGAGAGGTTGTGGACTCCCTCTCACCAGAGAATATAAGAACCACCTGGACACAATCCTATGTTCTGGGTGGCCCTGTTTGAGGAGGGAAGTTGGACCAAATGATCCACTGTGGTCTCTTACAACCTGACCCATTCTGTGATACAGCGTATACTGTAATGGTGACACAAAGCCTTCCAGGGATCCTGTGAGGAAAAAAAAAACATATTTCTGAAGATACATTACTTTCTGGGAAAGGGCTGCACATGTGAAACAGAAAACTTCATGGGGTTTGATTTCTTTAGGTTTTGGGTTAAGTCAATGGGTACATATTTTTTCCAAAACCATAAATATATGCATCATTATGAACATATGCATCTATGAAAAACACCAGGGGAAACCAACAAAACAAAGAAGAGGGAAGATAATAAAAGCTCTTGAAAAATAAGTCCAAATCACCCACAAATCCTAATACTTTGTTCAATGTTAAGATAAAAGGAAAAGCTTTCCGATTCAGAGGAGAAAAGATTAGTTGCCATGTGGAGAGGTGAGGTTTATTGCTGAGTTTAAAAGAATGAGGATAGTGATGACAACACAAGTTTTACTATAACAAGAAAACACAATAAATGTGTACAATAAAAATATAATAAAAGTGAGGTACAGTAGCTACATTTAGTTCTGTTCTGTTGTGTAAAGAAAGCAAAAGAGATTACAATCATTAGCAACCTGACAATAAGGGCATGTGGTATACATATACAAAGGCCCTTCAAATATAAGAGCTTGAAGGATTTATGAGAAAACCAGAACTGTTGAACTAGGTTTGTACACTCATTTACTCATTTTGCACTTCAGCAGTCAGCACATTTGCCTGACAAGTGCTGCTCCTGAATCACTGAATCAGAGAATCATAGAATAACTTGAGTTGAAGGCACCCATAAGGATCATCAAAACCAGCTCCTGTTTGAAAGCAACCTGTTTTGGCTTTCAACACAGATGCTACAAAGAATCACACTCCACCTTCCAAACCAGCCTCCTTATAACCAGTCCAAAGCAACGAGGTATGTTTTAAAACATAAAAATGCCACACATTAGGGGAAAAAAAATGATCCAAGGCTTTCAGCAGGATTGCAAAGCAGCAAGTAAGCACAGAGATTTTTTCTTGTTCTGTGCACAGATGTCAACATGTGAAGACTTTGTCTTACAGGGAAACTCATCCAGCAGCAGGTTTAGTTCCTTTTTTAATGCTTAAGTCCACTTACTTTGTTTTATCTGAAATATATAGTTAAAACTATAAAAATGATGGCAGTGACTTCTGAAACACAGAATTCATTTTAGAGATTTTGCTGGCAGAGCTTTTTATTTTACAAGCCTGAAAGGAATTAAGGTTTGGGGTTTTTTTAAGAAACATTCTGTCTCATTATAAAAATCTTTTCCTTACTTATAATCTGAACTTTAAACTCTTTTAGTTTAAAACCATTAACTCTTGTCCTGTTTCTACAGGGCCTATTAAAAAGTCTGTCCCCACCTTTATTGTAAGCCCCCCTTACTGAATTGCCAGGTCAAAAAAACACCTGCTTCCTTCAAGGAATAATTTCAGTCATGTTTTCAAGGTTTTCCCTAAAAATTGACAACTAGTAATATTTTTCGGATGTCAGGTAAAATTTCCATGTAGCCAGGAACCTGGGAACATAGCCTGTCAGCCAAAACACTACTATGACACTGCCATATTTGAGACCTGAGAAGCACACACAGATGTGTTAGGTTATTTGATTGTAATCCACATCCATCCACAATACTGGTGTCACAGGGAGGATTTCATCTGCCCGAGGGTCATTGAGTTTCTATTGACTGTTTGACATGCATGCACCAGGCATTAAACCTATTAATATTTCATCATCATCTTACAATGTGTTCAACCTCTTATGTATTCCAGATTATTTTAAAAAATGACTGTTTACAGGTGTTTATTTGCACTTCTGTTGTTACTCACTGAGCAGATATGAGAGGAAATATTTTCTAATATATACAGCTTTAGATAATCTTAGTATTTTAAAAAAATCACCATAAAAAATCTCATCCTTTCTTTCTATCAGTTTACTTCTTTCCGTAGGAAGGTCACATTAATACAAAAAAACCCAAGGCCTTCAGCTACACAAGAAAACACAGAATCAATATAATCAAATGCTACTGGATAGAAAACTAAAGAAACTAAAAAATATTTCTGGAGATCAATTACCCACAATACAGAAAGTTTTGACAGTGCTGGTGCATGCGTCCAGGCATACAGAATACAGCACTGGTGTCAAAACAATTGATTTGAGACTAATAAAGAAATAGACTAATTGCTCCACACTCAATTAGCAGAAACATTAAAAAAAAAAAACAACCCACAATCCACAGTTCTGTGCAATTATTCCTCATTTTCATTTCTAAAATTCCTATTGTACCTAGTAATAAAAAATGGAAGTGGATAAGGTGGTAATTAGGTTTTGTATGGATTTTCTTTACCCAACAGTAATAGGAAGCTACCCTGTCAGCACATGGAATTCTACAGATTATGTGGAAGGTGCACAATGGAAGGGAAGTGATCACTGATTTAAACAAAAGATTCTTCTCATAGATTTCTAGAACATAATAAACCACAGCACAGCATGGCAGACTTTAGTCTGGCAGAGGAAGCAATAAAAGAATCCAGGTTTTTTGTGTTAATAATTATTGCTTTCCAGCAACAGATTCACTTAGATACCTCACTGCTAGTAATAATATACTTTCTATTTAGTCCTTGTTTATGTTTATGGCAGAATTTTACTTTGAAACCAATGTAAAAGGGAACATATGCCTCATCACATTAGACTGTCTTGCTGTGTAACATCATCTGTAACGATCTTTTGAGAATTTGACTGAAAGCCTGGAGTTTCTCTACATGATGTCCCTTGGAAAACATCACAGAATTCCTGCCGTGTAAAATTAGGCCTAATCTTAATTATCTTGCTGTCTGTTTCCTGAGCTTAATTAACTTTTATGAGTGCTTTTCTACAGTGCAATGAGTACTAAACCAGTTTTGTCTTATTCAGCATTTCATAATTTCTTTTCCCTCAATTCTAGGACAACAAAAGGCTCTTCACAGTTCTAATTGCTATGACAAAAGCTAAGGTATGAAATTTGAAAGAGAGCTGTGACAAAAAATTGAGAACATTCAGTCATGCGTACAAATAGAAGGGCAGAAATCTGCAAACATTGAGAGATAATCCATTCTATCCTCTAAACAAACTGACTTTAAATATTTAATTATCTTGTTAAGTAAATCCAGATTATAATAGTCAAATCCTAGTCATTATAGGTCACAAGGCTGTTTTAGGTGAAGAGCAAATTGTCTACAGTCTACAATGCTCAAATAATTTTAGAAGAATATAGCAGCTAATATGCATGGCCAGCCTTCTCCCTTAGTGCTTATTCAAATTTTACTTTGATCTGGCCACTTTTATCACAAGAGAGAACAACATAAAGAAGGCTGAGCATGTATTGTAGCATCTAACTTTCCTACTGCTTAAATTTCACTTTCGTTTTTTTCAGGTTTTGAAACAAATCTCTATTCTTTCAGGAAAGAAGCCTTTCAGGAAAGGTTATTTACTCCAGTATTTTGCCCATTCATGAGATGAAAGAGCAATTCTGTTTAAAGTGGCTCTCTAAAAACCCAACAGTTTTGTCTTAATTAAAAGAATACTTTCTTCCAGGGTCAGACAATGTCCATTAGCTCTTACAGTGCATTTATGAAAAATTATTCTCTTCACCTCTACCATGCCACCAAGAAGCAGGGTGGCTTTGACTTTAGGTATGATCAGATGAGATACTCTATGAGTGAGTAGCTGATATGCAGGTGTTCAGGGAAGCGGCTTTTTAATAACACCAAAGGCAGAACAGACGTGCAAAAAAACAGCAAAGGGACAGCAGTCACTGTCAGTTTAAAGGTCTAAGGTCTACCAGAATTTTCGGAATATTTGTTTGACTTCTGGGGATTTAATCCTGTCCCTAGTTGACTACCAGCATCAGAAGACAGATTCAGATACTTAAAATAACCAAGACCAGCATCCATCCAGAAAACAGGGAAATCTAAACTATGCTTTCCATTTCTGCTTTTCCCATGACAGTCACAAACAAAACCAAAAAAGCTTAGCAATAACTTCATCAAAGTGAATAAGAAAGCTCAGTGATCACAAGTAACTTCAAGTGAGCTCACGATGGGACAATAACTTTACTCACTTGGTCATATCCTCTGTTACCCTGGACACCAACAAAGAACCCTTTATACCAAAAATAATGCGCTGCATAAAGGATCAAGAGTGTCAAAGTTCAGGACATTTCACTTCATGAATTTGTTTCGATGTGTATTTCGGCCTTTTTCATTGATCAAAGCTTCCTGCTTGTGAGTTGTAGACCACAATGCATGCAAAAGCAGGTTAAAAAAAAATCTTAATATAACCCATTTTAACAAACAGCAAAACAAAGGGAAAAAAACTGGACCTCTAGTAGAGTTGGTTTTACTAATTTTTTGCACATTAGCTTCCACAAACATCAGTATTTAAAGAGTGGGTAACTTCAGTCTATATCATTACTGATTTCCCCATTTTAGTCTCCCTCCTCCAGAACAACAGAAACGATGTGAAGAAGGGCAAGAGCTACTTAACACAACCAAAGAACATCCCCAGCTGGGCAAACTCAGCCTCAGAAGCAAGAAAATCATACTCCCAGGATTAGCACCAACATCCCCAAGTCTGACATCCAGGCAGTATTTGGAAAAAGAAGATTCTCCAGGAATCTCCCTCTTGTGAGGTGGCCCCAAAGTTGAAGCTGAAAACAGCTTTGAACAACCTGTTATGCCTGAGTCACTTGTCCATGACAAATGTAGCCTGTAAATTTAGGAAGGCTGGCCATTCTACTTTTCAAGCTTCAAGCACGGTCTAAACTGTAACAGTTTCATCTGAATGCTTTGGAAATGGAAGTGTGTTTTTCTTCAAGCCAAAGCCCTCTCAGGAACTAGAAGCCAGAACAACTTACTGGTGACCAGTTCTAAAAAAACAGAGCTGCTCACAGTGCTGTGAACCCTATTGTGTCAATACAGAAAAAAACAAATCATAAACTTTAGGCCAGTGGAAAGCATTTATTTCTATTTAAGTGATAAGCTGGAGGTGAAAGCTTCAGCATATGAAGCTTAATAGAAAAAGCAATCTTCTCCTTAAGTAGATTCAGATTTGGCTCACAATTTCACCAGCTTGTGGACTTGTAAATTGTTTTCAGCTCACAGAACAATTGTATCATTTTCCACTAAATTGGACAGCAGTTTGAGTAAAAGATCAGGCAAAATGTTTCTCAGTTCCTAGTCTTCCAGCATTAGTGTAAAGGTATAAGAAACCATTGTCTAGGCAAAAGAGAAGTGCAAAGGTCCATAAACATATCACTGTATCGTCTTTTGAAGTGAGCAACCTGCTCTGCAGTTCAATTCTCATTTACAGATACATATTCAGAGTGTAAACAATCCCAATGTCTGTTTTAAAAACATGAAGGAGGAAAATATGTATATCCCTAGCTGTCTTGAAATGAAGAGTCTGAACAACCAGAAAAGCTCAATACATGTATTCATGTCCTCCTTTAATTAGAGAGCAACAGACAGATAAATGAAGTAGAAGAAAGAATCACACAAGTTCAACAGGTTGCTTTCACTCAAAGACAAAAAGTGGCTGCATGTTAGAAGTGAGAATTTAGGTTTCACACCCATGCATGCTCATGTACAAAGCAGTATGTAATTTTCTGCTGCTTCTCTGTATGAAGCAGGTGATTCAGAGAGAACAGATTGAGAGACAACTGTCATGTAGGCTAAGTGTTAAAAGAAAGCAAGCTCATGTTATCCCAACTGTACCACCATAACACTTTCAGCTACTACTTGCTTGCTAAAATGAAGCAAAATGAACAACTAGAGAAACAAACAAGAACTGAAATAAACTCTCATAGGTAACCCTTGGTAACAGAAACAAAAAGATCTTCTAACTAAAAAAAGTTTCTAGCAAGTTAGAAAAAAATCTGTTCATGTCTGGCTATGCAGTGAGTTTCCAGGCATGCTTCATGATTACTAGAAAATTTTATTTTATTTTAGATAGATATTTATTTTAGATATTTTACTTTGTTATAGTTTATTAAAATTTTGTTTTATCTAGATGAATGTGAAAAAGAATAATCCCTGCATTTGCTGAAGCCACTAAAAGCTTATTGATAGGTTCAACTGAGCCACTTCCATGCTTTTCCTGCTTTCCTTAATATATATTGGAAGTCAGTAGACATGACAAAACACTATATTTCAGAAGGTAAGGGAAATGCCAATACACAGCTAAAGAAAAACATACATCAGCACTTCAGTCAACCTTTTCCTGTACTTTTGCTTTTTCCTCAGTGAGTCTCCTGACATTTTTCTACAGTTATGTCTTTACAAAAGCTATTGTTTGAATTAATATTAATTTAACGTATTAATACATGCACACATTTCTCTGCCGTAGCAATTCACAGATTTCCACATATATTTTATGGCAGGTTGAGAATAAAGCTTCCAGAAGCCACAGAAGCACCACTTGGCACAAATACAAACATGTTGTTTTTCATCATTGGAGTGGAATTTGCAAGAAACATGAATACCTATTTTTCTGCCCCTTTTACCTGCTAGTAATGACAAGATAGACATCCTCTAAACACTTTTTACAAACATAAGGAAATAATTCAGTCACACATTTCATCTTTTCCAGTGCAATATTCTTTTGTACTCTGTTACAAACTGGTCTGCCATAGGGCCCTGAAAGAATGAAGGACTATTCTAATCACTATATTATGTGGGGAATAAACACAGTGGTATAGAATACTATTATTTAGATTATGATTTGATACCTGCTGGGTGTGAAATCCAGAATAATACATCTTTTTTTTTCAGAAAGACAACCAGTAAAAAGAGTAGCTTTATAATATGTATACTTGCTGTTACATCCAAATTATGGAACGGACCAAGTAACTGAAAAGTGCAAAATAAGAAAAGTGGAAGACAGGAAAGGGGATACAAAACAAATTTAATATCAATTTGACTGTCAAGGTCAGAATACATGGTGTTTTCATGAGCACTAGCAGTGTCACCTAGGCACAAATATGATGCTAACATGCAATTTCCATGCTTAACAGTAACATAGAGCAGGACATAGGCTAGTTCTTCCCAAAAAAAAAAAAAAAAAAAAAAAAAAAAAAAAAAAGGGGATGATTTTATAACAAATAGAAGACAGAAGCTCTATTGGAAGTGACAGAGAATACAATGGAAAGCAACTTAGATGAGAATAAAAATAAAAATAACATTTCTGGTTCTTTCTCAGGAAAAGATAAATAGCCTTCAGGTAAGCAGACTTCTATAACCTTACAGCCATGGTTGCTGAGGTCTAGTGGATGGATGTCTAGAAAAGAAAGAAATGAGAAAAGCTGGTGACCTTTAAAGGGCACGGGTGCAAGATATCAACAGTTCCGTGGAGAGATAAGTAAGGCTTGGAAAACAATGATTTGGTTAATTCAGTTTTCCAGAGATTTCAAAAAGAGAATGGCCGGTAGAAATTAGCTTAGATTATTCTTTATTATTACTAGTATTTTTTTTTAAATGAGAAGAAAATGTAGAAAGACCAATCTTTGAAGAGTTAAGGAGAAATTAATTTTATTTGGTAAGTTAACTTAATAAGAAGACACCACCAAAATAGCTGGCTTGATATACAGTGGAGACAAAGCACAGCTTTACACTTCCAGTGACTGACAGATTCAATACCAGCTCTCCTCCTTCTTCACTTGGGATGAGATTAGTGTTTAACTTGACGAGTCCAAGTGACAGAAAGGTAAAAACTTCAGCAGGGCAAAGAGCATGTTGGGTGTTTTGAAGCTGGCAGGGCTGCTGAAATTCACTATTGAATAGACAGGGGCCAGTGGCTCCTTGAACAGTGGAGTCAGTCTAACAGGGAACTCAGTCTGAGAGGAGAGGAGAGGAACCTGTCCCCTTGCCAGCAATGGGCACTTTATTGGCCCATCTTACAGTCCTAAAATCAGTGTTTGCAAAAGGCCAAAGGACCAACTCAAGAACAACCAGCAGTGATGCTTCGGATTTCATAAAAGACCTGGACAAGCTCTGTAAACTGAGGACAGAAAAACCACCTGGTTTCCCCACTTTAACACAGGGGAAAGGAAAAAGAACTTGAGAGTCTGAGTCTTATGAGCTCACCTCTGATTTCTAGAAAAAAAGAACAAGAAAACTCAAGCACCACAGAAGTGCAAACAGAACCAAGGTATTCACACCTCTTCTTTTCAGGTCATAGATCCTCCTGGATGGGGAATAAAGTAAGTGTTAATACCTCGACTTCAAGCTTTGATTGCAAAACCATTTCAGATTACTCTCTTGTAAGAATTAAGAAAGCAAGTTAAGAGCAAACAACATGTAGCACTCTACCCATTTGAAAGACAGGTATTTGCTAATGAAGGCAGGGACCCCCCTTGGAGTGGTGGATATGACTCCCCACTTCCCTCCGAATTATTATTATAGCTTTGAAAAAAAAAAGAATCACGGGCTTTCAGGCAGGAATGTGGGAAAAAAGGGAATAACAGTTTTTACTAATATATATATATAACAAGGTGAAAACAAGTAACAATAAATATAGCAACAACACAGCCCAGTCCAAACCTAGTGACAGCCTTATAGAAACAGTCTCTCTCTTGGCAAGATTACAGTTTGGTTGGCAGCGGCGCCACTGGCTCCCGGCTGAGCAGGGAGGGCGCGACGACTCCTCGGAGACTGCAGGGGACGTGGTGGTGCGGGTCCCAGCTAGCCAAGATCTCCCGCGGCTGGGATGATCGATACAAAATGGCAGAGGTGGATGGAGAAAAGTTTCTCTGCAAAACTCACAGCGGAAAAACGCCGGTGCTCTTCTGGACAGCAAGAAACCCAGGACCTCAAAAAAGACGAGCAGGAATCCCACGGCCGCGAGATGGACGGAGCAGAGTTCACCTCCTGAAGCTGGAATCCTAGGCAAGGCATCGTAGAGCCAAGCACGGGGCCGTCAGCAGGGCCGCCTCTCCGCCCAAAGAAAAAAAAAAAAAATGTGAAGAAGAAAAAAAACAAAAAACCAAAACTCCCAATCCCCCCCCACCGCACAAAAGCTGTCTCGGACCATTCGGGTGTGGCCATAGGTATCATTGTCTTTTAAACACCCAGCAACAAATGGGGGAAGAAAAAAATTCCCAAAGTGAACAAAAGGAGAGGAATTTAAACCCACAACAAGTACAAGCTAAATAGCAGAAGTATTATCAGCAGGTTAGTGATGAGCTGGATCAGGGTGTGGAGCAAGGTTTTTTGAGAGTAGTCCTTCCCACACCCAAAACTATTCAATATTTCCTTACAACCTGGAGGAAAGAAATAACAGGTATGATTACCAGATTTATTATAGGCAATATCAATAAGGACCAGAGTTAGAATCGCAAATTATAATTGGCTGAATTCTTACTGAGTGCAATGGAAGCTAGGAACTGCTCAAAAACAGCAAATGCAAAGCCCTGCATTTAGAGGCAATGCATTCACAAAGGAAACACAATACTCCATGCATAGCTGCACTGCAGAAAGAGATCTAGAAGTTAACCAGCATTGTATTTTGTGACCAAGAGGAAATGCATAATTGGAATAGGTTTTATCAACCATGCCATCTTCTTCACTCATTAAGTGACTGAGTTGTCCTCAGCTGGAGATTCATGCCCAGTTCTGGGCACTCATTCAAGAAAGATGTGAACCAGATGGAAAAGGCAGTAGGAATAATCAAAGGCTTGGAATTCAAGTTACTCAGTCTAGAAGGATAAAGACGACAGTGGCCAAAAAACCCCAAACATACATCAGAATAAAGTGACGCCATCGTCAACAGAAAACAGTTATCCTAAAGCCTTGAAGATTTACTTTACATACCAACAAAAAAAGTCTTAGCATCCAAGACTTTAAGAAATGGAGGATGGTGCCTAGAGCCATTTCTATTTGACAGCAGACTGGACACTCCTCTATGGCAGATAGGTAGAAGCAGTATCAAACTAATCTTCTAATTAAACCCAAAATAAAATAATCAAGTAAAAAGAGTTGGAGTTGAGGGTAGAGGTGAGTAGCTGTCCTAGAGAAAGTGTTACACGAATTATTTTAATTACATTTTTGTTGGTTTGGCATGGCAAGGTTTTGGTAGCGGGACACAACAGGGGTGACTTCTGTCAGCAGCTGCTAGGGGCTCCACACATGTCCAGCAGCGTCAGTGCCAGCTGGCAATGAGAGAAACCACCACTGGCCAGGACAAGTCCATCAGCTGCGATGGGAGCACCACTGAAATACTGTCGTGATAAAGAAGTAAAATAGCAGCTGGGAAGGATGATTGAGAATACGTGAATATGTGAACTAAGCGTGCAGCCAGTGAGGTCAGTGCAGCAGTGGCAGGAGGTGCTCCAGCTGCCAGAGCAGAGATTCCCCTGCAGCCCCTGGTGCAGACCGTGCAGAGTCAGACTGTGCCCCTGCAGCCCACAGAGGTTCGTGGGGGAGCAGAGATCCACCTGCAGCCCCTGGAGGAGCTCCAGTCAGAGCACTTAGATGCCTAAAGAGTCTGTGACCCCACAGAAAACCTGCACTGGAACAGGGCTCTGGCAGGACCTGTGGAGAGAGGAGCAGGTTTGGTTTGCTGCATGCTGGAGCAGGTTTGCTGGCAGGAATTGTGACCCTGTGGAGAGTCTGTTCCTGAAGGACTACACCATGTGGAAAGAGACCCACACCAGAGCAATTATGAAGAACTGCAGCCTGTGGGAAGGACCCACACTGGAAAAGTTCATGGAGAGACTCCACACCACAGGAGGGGAAGAGTGTGAGGAGTCCTCCCCCTGCAGAGAAAGGAGCAGAAGATAACTGTGATGAACTGCCGCCTCCACTTCCTGTCCCTCCACACCACTGGAGGGGAAGAGGAAGAGAGAATTGAGATAAACGCTAAGCCCAGGAAGAAGAGAAGATTGTGGGGGCAGTGTTTTACAATTTAGTTTTTATTTCTCATTACTCTACTGATTTGCTGGGCAAGAATTTATCTCAATTTCCCCAAGTCAGGTTGCTTTTGCCTGTGACTGTAATTGCTGAGTGATATTTCCCTGTCCTTATCTTGACCCACTAGCCCTTTACTACTTTTTTTTTCTGTCTTGTGCAATTGACGAGGGGAGTGATAGGGCTGCTTAGTAGGAACAGTATGCAGTCAGGGTCAAAAGCACCACAAAAGTAAAGATGTCTCATACTGCAAGCAGCCTTCTTTTTCTCTATGATTCTCAGTGACTTCTGCATCCAAACTGTGTTTGGCTAATCTTCAAATCTTAGTATATTGCCACTTTCTAGTACATATTCTTTGCAAATCAGATATTACCTCTGATTTCTGGCACTGAATCTTGACAAGAAAGAAAGACATGATCTAGTTCCATGTTAGTATTTGCAAGCTTTTCCACTGGAAGATGCAACTAAAAACCAGAAGACATCTGATCTATGTTCAGTGCCTCACTTAAAGCTACACATCACTAGAAGCACAACAATGCTTTCTCATGTTAAGCCATTATCTCTGCTAAAATTATCTCTATGTATTGCCCATGGTGCTATTTAGTCAGAGTATTCAAATGTGATACCAGAAATACAGCAGTAGATGGCATAATTACACTGTGATCTGGGAGAAATTTCAGTTTCACTTCTCTTTTTGTCAGGCAGATCAAATACTAAAAAACAAAAAAATGCTCCATACCCAAAACGTTTTGTTCTCCAACTGAGAAAGTGTAAAGCTAGCTGATCAACCATAAGAGCAGAAACAATACAAAAACTGGAACTGTGTTTTCTTGTAAGAAAGCTGAGCTCTAGGCCCAAATTATTGTAATAGTTTAAGAATCAATATGGAATTCAGTGTTTATATTTCTTTCTTTTAAATGCAAGCAATAAAAGTCTGAGAAAATAAGCCCATTTTGTTCTTATGTTTATGTATCCATGTAGATGTTTAACATCTGTGAGTGTTTAACATCACTCATTTTTGCTTTAAAACTATTTTCTTCCATATAGATTTTAAGGGAAGGTTGGTTGGACATTACAGCTTTGGTGGTTTTTAAGGTTTTTAACATCATTTTGAATTAACTATGTATCAAAATTATTCCCTTGGACTTTAGAGCTATCACAGGTTTTCAAAAATTTCACATGAAGTTATTTTAAGTTACAGTAAAATCCCTTACTGCATTTCAGGCTATGATTTCAAAGTGATAAGTAGATATTAAAGTGTGTGAAAAATGACACCATAAACAATCTAATATAACAGCTTCTGAGCCACAGGCAACAATAAAACTAAATTTTTGCTACCAGTAGGGATTAGCAGTACTTTAAAGAAAACTGAATTGCATGGTACGTGCTTCCTTCATCCTTAAGAATGTTCCAAGATGCTTGCTGTCTTAAAAAATACTTTGATCTTTCTAGAGTGCAGTATGAACTGTGAAGTGGATATTGGCCTTATATTGCTCATATATGGTTCTCATTCACTCAACTGTCATCTCAGAAGCAATCAAAACATGTAAAGACAATACCCTCAAAAAGCTGTAGCATCAATGTAGCTCATAGTCCTGTGTGACATAGCACCTGGAGTGCTCCAGAGGTAACACCACGCTGTATCAGAAACCCAGATTCCTGACTCAGGATCACCCTGAGTTCCCTTTCTTCAGCTATATTTATTGCTGCCTTTTCTCAGAAATAAAGACTTTGTCTAAAAACGTTTCTATAACTTATGCATAAGTTTGGAAGACTGTGGGCCAGTATGACATTCATCCAGGTTAGGCAGAGAGAAATATCACCACCTCCTCCCCATTTCATTATCTATCCTATCTCTTGCAAGCAAGCATAATCAGTTTCTAATTTGCACTCAGAATTCAGATTATCTTCCTGGTGGCACACTGGGTACACATACTTCTCTTATCCCAGAAGAGACTGCTGCAAGGATTCTTTTTTCTTTTAGAAGAGCCTTTTATATCTCCTTTAGACAAAAATATCCACAACAGAGAAAAAAGAAGATGGATTGCTTTCTTTAAAACATCACCAGGGAGGATTTGAGACTTGGAAAAAGAAAATATTCTTCCAAATCCAGATACCTCTTCAGGTTTTGGTTTATATCAGTTGTGATAGAAGCAAAGAGGCTCAGGCAGGTAAGGTTTTTCTACCTCGTGCATTGCAGTTGCCTTAATTATACAAATTTCTTTCTACAAGACAATCATCTGAGTGGCTCAAGGTGCTGATGCTTATTGAATAAAAGGTAATCAGCACTATAATGCTGCTCTTACTACTCAGTGCAAACTCACATTTTAGTATATTTCTCACATTTTATTCTGAATACTGTCCCTGAGGTCAGGTCAGCTTGTCAGATCCTCGTGCTAAAAACACTGAGGCTGGGGGCTCAGTCCCTGTATGGGTCAAGAGGAACTTGATGATCCTTATAGGTTCCTTCAGAATACTCTGTGATGCTGTGACCTACTAATTTTTGTGTGAAGTGTTTGTCACACATCAAATTGTCTTAGTATGGTCCTCCAAAAACATGGCAAAGTAAAGGAGCATTATGATTCCTTTACTTTTACCAATAATAGACTAAAGCATGGAAGTCAAAGTTGACATTATGGTGACAAACTTTGCAAGTCAGTGCAATGTAATTCTTCAAGTTTTAAGGACAGAATCTCCATTTACTAAAGTACCGTTGTGAAATCTCAACATATATGTGAACTAGGATGCTCAGGATTAGAAGTAACATGCAAATAATTAATGAGGGTTTTGGCTTGGAGCTCTGCTTTTTGTTCTGTTCAGTTTGTTTATAGGAGTTTGGCTTGAGTGATCTATTAAAATTTCAGTAAGACTTTATGCAATGTAAATTAAATTCTCAAGCATCATATATTTCCTCTGTCTTACTTTTAAGACCCCTGTCTTCTCCACATCAGTTATCAAATACTCCTGTTTACATATCACTCAATTTCCACAAACCTTTGAAATGTTTGATCTCATACTCCAAATGTTTATTATTATTTTCTTGTTAACATCTTACACAAGAAGATGTGCTATATGTAGCTGGAAACTGTAGCATTCCCAAATCATCTTTTAAGAGTGCTTGGCAACAATCCACCTATCCCCTTAAGCTACTTCATTGCATAAGCCTCTATGATGCATGTCAGAAACTGAGTAGGAACAGCTGTCCTGTATTTGCCTCCCAGCCCCAAACTATTTTAAATGCATATATGCCAACTGACTAAATTCATCAATAATACTCAAACAATTGAGTGCATTATCACAGTGAACAGCATTATTGCTGCCAGAGGGAAATATTTCAATGTGGCATGATTGCAAAGGACTCCAGACCTTGCAGATTCTATTCTTATGCTCAAGTCAAATCAAGTTGCATGGATTTGCTTTTCTAAACACAACCTGCTTTGGAAAAAATATTTCACAACAGAAACGTGTTGTGAGAGTGTTTCTGTCCTTTTTCCTCTACCCCTACAGTCTATCCTGGAAGTTTCAAAAAATTCCTAAATTACGCAAACATTCGTACTTAGGCTCTCTTCTCACAATGACTTCTCCTTTGCAGGAATTGGAAACTGAACAAGTTTTATTCCACACATAATGAGGTGTCTACAGCCTTCTCCCATACTCTTGCAATATTCTCTGGAGAATGAAGAATCCATTCCATTACTGGGATTTTCTGCAGCATTTTTTTTATTCGTTTGGGTTACTGTTTGCATTACGAACTGAAGCCACCTAGCTTTTAGCTTTTACAGTTTTATTTCTGTTGCTGCCCTGGCTGAGTTCTTCTTTATCACAGGCAAAGTTCTCAAGCTCTGTCTTACAAGTGTTCTCTGAAAGTTGTCAGGCACTTTTACATGTTAATCTAGTAACAGGTGCTGTCTTGCCCAGGGTTTTTTCATGTAACATCTCTCCCAATTCCTTGTTTGCCCATAAGAGTTAAGTCCTGCTTGCCTCACAGGATATAAAATCATTCTTGGGAAACAAATAAACTTTTCTTTTGTGGATTCCCACAGTATTACTAAAACTATTCTTCTGTCAGGACACTAGACAATGCACAACTGATATTAAAATGAAAACAAAATACAACCAACTAAAATCACAAACAAACAAAAATGTTAACTCAGTATATTGCACAGCACTCTTCATTTAGCCTGAGGAATTCCTGTTACATTTGAAGAGAAATCTTATGACAACTGTATTGTAATTCTTGAGATTTGTCCATACTAGGCAAACTCTGCTGAAATTTGCAAATGTACTGATGTAAGCTTTTTCAACCCTATAGGCAAAGGTGTGTCTCTCTTTCTACTAACTGTAAGGGCCAATACAATTCTTTTCTGGACAACAGCTTAGATCTCTACATGTTCATACATTACAGTTTCTCTCATTATAGTATTCCAAATTCTCAAGCCATCTCTACTGTTTCAAACACTACCTACCTTCAGAAAAGGACCAAACCCACTATCTAGCAAGTTGTAGCTGTTTTGTGAAGTATACATGGCTTTTCAAAGTTTTCATTCAGTATCCTATATTTTATTGAATACATCTTGCAAATAAAATCAGCTGCTTAAGTCTTGCTGTAGCTCCCTCCAATCAGTAAAATCATATCCTCTACGTTAAATTTTTGCAAAGAACACCAAATTCTTCGAGTTCCTATGTTTACACCTAGAGTTGACTCTACAGGACAGATCCTTTCATGTAACTGAAAGCCATTGCAGGGCAGGAAGCCCCTCAGATAAACCATGTCACTACAGCTACTGTTTCCTAAAAACCTGCAATATCACTTACTACTATTATTTGCAGGGTCAAACATTATTTAATTTTTCTAGTCTCTGTTTCTTTATTATTATTGCATGTGTTAGCACACTACTATGTGTGATACGCAGCAAATATTCAGAAATAAGATGGTTTATGAAGCTTTGATTTGAGACGTTTCTACAGTCCAAAAAGCAAGCTTTCACACCACCCTTTCCTCAGATTTCAGTGATCTGCACCTCTACTGCAGCAGCAGTCAAGGAATCATCATCCAAACACTTGAGAAGGAGGACAGAGCACTGCTGAGGAGTAATGCCTCCCCAGAAAGCAAGACAGCAAAACTACTGCTATTCCATGTCTTTCATTTCTCAGTACCTGCTAATCGAGCATTGTGCTACTCAATAAAGACTTACCAAACTGTGAACAGACTTACCATGCTGTGAACACTTACAGGACTTTTTCTGCCTCGAGTTTTGTGGCACCTGCAGCTGTAAAAGCACTTTAATATCATGCTCAACATTAATTCAACTGGTGATTCATAAATGCGGGGGAAGGACTCCTTCATATTTTTGCAACAAACTGTAGCTCTCTCATTTTGGAACCCAACATTTCATCTTGCAGTATCTTTAGACTCCGTTTCAGAAAACTAGCCTAAGCAAAAAGTTTTATAGTCACTTTATTGAATCGAGAGTCTGTTGTTACATTGCTAATTTGGGAAAAGTATTTGAAAATACTATGTATCAAAACAGACACTGTGCAGAAAATAATGAAATCATGGAAAGTCATTGGCAGATCAGTTCAGAGCTACTGGGGCTTAATATGGGTTTTAAAATTAAATTATGGTTATGAAGCAGTAAGTTTCAATAGAGCATTAGGACTTGAAGTAGCAGCTGCCAGAAAAATCGTATTCTGTCAGAAAAAGCTTCAGGATTGTGGCAAAGAGAGTACAGGTGTGTGTGCATATTTGCATGTGTGAATGGTCCAAAATGAAAGCATTCACAAATTGAGTTCTCCCATAGGGAGAGCTTAATTAAAATGTTTATAAGACATAGCAAATTTTTTCAATTTGCTTTCCGAATTTTAAATATAAAATGAAAGCATAGGATCCCATGCAGAGAAATTGGAGGCAGACATTGCATGCCTCCCATTTCTATTGTTTGCAAAATGCATGGAGCAGTTTACTTCCAGTTGCTCCTACAGAGCTGACATGGGCAGCCTTGCTGGAAACTGGGAGCATCACAGTACAAAAGGAATGCCATTGAAATCACACAAGTCTTGTAAGGCTCAAATGGAAGTAACTGGAGATGTTGCACATGATAGCTGCATCTTCCCACCTTTCTAGCCCTGCATACAGCCACAGCAGCTCTGCAAGAGTCTGGAGCTGTCCTGCCTCCCTTCAGGCACACATGGTCATCCATTCTGGCAGCAGCCCCTGCTCTGGCCATGCCAGGACCACCACAAGCCCAAACCCCAAATGTCCCTCCTAGCCTGACTTGTATGTTCAACATAAATTCCATCGTCCAGGCTAGGAGCCACCTCACAACCCCAGTAGGCTGGGCCCTGGCTGAAGCCCCAGACCTGTTCATCACAACTCTGGCTCAAGAGGCTCTTAAGTGGAAGCTTTAAAGCCACCACTTCAGCAAAAATGACAAGAATACTTTGGCACAGGGGAAAGGTGGCCAGCTGGCTAACCTTCACGGTGGGGCTCTTGAGACCTAATGCTGCAGTCTTCCCTCTTTGTTCCTGGCCAACATTTCCTACAGACAGCAGGACTTTGCACTGCCCTGCCAGTACCTACAGCATTTCACAACAGCTGGGATTTACAGCTTCACTCCTGAGTCCAAACACCTGCAGTTCTAGAAATGGCAAGTGATAAATGCTATTTGTCATCTTCCTCTCTTGCTGCTGCAGTATGCCAGGACACAGGCTCCAGGCTGCAATGTCACCACCGTGGAGCATTGTGGTGACATTTGGGAACTTCCCCTTGGAACCTGCAGCCAGGCAGTGCCAGTTCCTTGGCACTTGCTATCTGGCAGGACCAAGCCCAGCTGCCCAGGGAAATCCCTATGGCTAGGAGTCACTCTGCTCTAACCCTGACAAGCCAGTTTGAACACGAGCATCTCCAGGAGAAATATAATCTGCTTCTGCCCAAGATGAGTCCCTTCAGCTGAAAGACTCAGCTTCTCCTGTCCCTCCAGGATGGGATAAGAAAGCATCTTGTAATTCTAGTCTAGCATCCATCAAGGAAGAAAAGCATTTCCAAAAAAATGCACTGATGACCAAAATACCAACAGAACCCATCCCCTTTGTTCAGAGGAGCACTCTGGTGAAGCTGATGACTTTACCTTTCCAGAGACATACACACACACTCCTTCCAAGATTCATATGCATACACATCTTTGCAGGTTCCCCAGGAACTAGAATGGACCCTCCTGTCTCACATACAGACTCACAGACTATTCTGAGTAGAAAGGGACCCCACAAGGATCATCAAGTCCAGCTCATAACCAAACAGTCCATATAGGGATTAAACCCGCAAACCTCGGTGTAATTATCACCATGTTCTGACCAAATGAGCTAATCTCTTCTCAGTGTCCCTTCATGGACGTCAGCCTTCTTTTAATCCTGCATCACCTGAGGCACAAGGTGGAGTGTCTGGAAGTTGCAGTTCTGATGTGGCACAAATAATAGCCCTGTAACTGGTGCAAAAGTAGGTCCAACCTCTTGCCCCCACACTTTCTGAACAATGCACAACCTAACAGACTTTCAGGATCTCAGCATCTTTTTGCAACAGTTGTCATCTCTGTACGTTTTCAAGGGCAGGTCTCCAGCCTGTGAACTTATGTAAAATGACATACTCAAAGTCAGAGCATTGAGGCATCTGATTAAGTCAACTTGGAAATTTTGTCCCACAGATTGTCCCTGTGGTTCAGGGTGTGCAGCTTTATTTTGCTCTCCTTCTTTCTTCTTTTATTTTGTTGAAATCATATCTTAGAAATATGAATATTCAAGAATAAGAACAGTCCTTTGCTAGTAAGCCTCAGCTGTTTGCACCTTAATTTCTAATTACATGAAAGCTGTTCCTGATGATCCAAGGTATAGAACTATTTGATTAAAAAATCAGTTACATAAACCATGTATTTGTGTGGAATATTAAAAAATCTTCTTTCAAATTCTTTCTTTTCTTTGTCATTATTAGCTATATTTTCAGATACAGAAATTTTTTTATAGGTGTAGCCAGCATTAGCTCGGTTTAGAATGTCATTTCTAACTCTATATGTAAAATTGAAGAGACTATTGCTCCATTAAGCAAGAGCACATTTTTTATCCAAAGAATCAAAATGACTATACAGAGACTGAATGAGACTTCAAGAATAAAAGCCAAAGCCTCACGGGGCAGCATGTATTTTTGATACTGCATAGCCCAAGATCAAAAAGCAACACAGGACTCAGTGCAGCCTTTGCTGTGTACCCTCAATATAAGCAACACAGGCCAGGACAGTTTTGCTTTTTTTGCTGCACTCCTTGCACATTTCACACACTCTTTAATCTTTTAAAGACTAGGCATTCTAAACCCTGGAATAAAAGCAAAGCATCATGAATTTCATGTACCAGCTGAAGCTCCTCTGAGGATACGTAAACACAGGCGTGTTCAGATAGCAGTTTTATCTAGCTTTATAACAAGCCTTGGAGATTACACATCGCCATCTGCACACTTTGGATTTAATTTCCATGGTTTGGGATGAGCTGAAAGGCCAATTTGCCAACAGCACACAATTGACTGCATTTTGATTGACTGGCAGATGAGGGAAGAGTTTTGTATTTATTACAATGATGTCCATTCAATAAGAAACATTGGTAGCATTACCAAAATTAATAGTTCCTTCTTGCCAATGGTGTTCTTGCTGAAAGAAGTGTGCTGACACCCTTCTGCCTTCCTGCACACAAAGGCTTCATACAATAAAATCAAACATAATAGGAAATCAAAACACCTTCAAGCCTTGCCTAGCGTGCACTAGCACATCCAGTTGTTACCAAAACAACAACAACGAAAGAAACAGTGGATGAAACTTTATTTTTAACACTGAAGTATCTGAAGAGTGAATTTCCTCAGGAAAAGAATCAAGAGGAGCTAGATATTCTCCTCTTCAGTTGCAAAAGGCTGCAACCTCTTACAAGCTAAAAGACGCTTGAAGAAGGAGCACTCTTCATATATACGGATGCCATATAAGGATGCAATTTAACAGAGGAAAAGAATATGCCAACAGTCAGCTTTGGAAAAGTTCGAGCAGAGTTTCTTTCAGCCGCAACACTCCAGCTGTATCAAGGTCAGAGAAACCATGCCAAGACACAAAAATATCCACTAAAAAGATACTTTATGCTGTATTTATGTAACTAAATCATGAAATTCAGCACATACAATGAAACAGAGCTAATACCAACCAGCACTGTATATACTTCTCTTTCAGCTTTAGGACTGTGTGTGCTGGTTCCAGCTGGTTAATTTCCTTTCCTTCATAGTGGCTGCTATGGGGCAGTGCTTTGAATTTGGTCTGAACATAGAGTTGACAGTACAGAGATGTTTTGTTAATGTTGACCAGGGCTCACACAGAGCTAAGACCTTTTCTGATTTTCATACTTCCATGCCGGTGAGGAATTTGGGGGTGTACGGCAGACTGGGAGGAGACTCGGCCAGCACAGGTGACCTCAGATGACCAAAGGGATATTCCAGACCTTATGACATTGTGCTCAGGTCATAAAACTAGGGAGAAGATGCAGAAAGGGGGCAACATTTGAAGGGATGGTGTTTGTCTTCTCAAACAAGCATTACACATGATGGGGGCCTGCCCTCCAACATCTGCTTGCCCATGGGAAGCAGTGAAATAATTCCTTTTTTTGCTTTGCTTGTATACGTGGGTTTTGCTTTCCCTATTAAACCATCTTTATCTCAACTCATAGGTTTTGTCATTTTCACCTTTCTGATTCTCTCCCCACTGGTGGGGGATAAGCAAGTGGCTGCCTGGTGGTTGGCTGGCCGGGGTGGAACCACGACTATTCACTTCTATTTCTCCAGCTTCAAGAGGGGTTTCAATTAGCTATGTAAGCTCTATATTTCCCGCTTAATATTGCTGCAAAATTGTTATGCAAGTTTATGTCCAGAGATTCAGTCTGTCAACGTGTTCTACCACCATCATATTCCTTCATCTTTTAGTAATAAGGGGGGGCTACAAAAGAAGGAAGCAATATCCAGAGTGAGGGTATCTGTGCATATGAAGAAATCTGAGACAGACATTCAATGGGAAGCAGTTTAAGAGCTTCACACTATTAGATTCATCACTACAGCGGGACAAAGCAAAAGTCAGATCCATGAAGTACTCCCTGAATTACTCCCAGATCTCTGTTACATAAAGAAGCCTCTGTGTCCTGATCACATTTCTGCGCACCATTCTGGCAAATGAAGCACTGTTATCAACAGGCAATCAAAGCATAATGTTGGCAACAGCCTTAAAACCAAGTTTGATCCACTGACAGATTACTGCACCATCTGCACCTGCAACCTTGTATCATACATTAGGCAGTCTCGATTAGCTTTCGTCGTGTTAATCAGTGTATTCCAGAAAGCAGACAAACTATGGATTATACAGTTATTGTAAAAGGTTTGTGACTAAGCATGAATTTGCTAGCACACACAAAAACAATGCTTCTTTCAAAATCAAAATTCCAGAGCTAACCCTCCTTTGATTATACCTTTTTCCCAACCATATTCAGGACATACTCAATTCTTGCATTTCAAAATCAGATCAGATTATGATATATTACGTGTTACCATAATTTCAAATGCATGATTTAATATACCAAGCACATCATATTTTAAATCTCTTCCACATGAATTGGATTACGAGAAATACCCTGAGACCGGGAAGATATGTTAGGGAATGAACAGATCAAGAGCAGCCCTGTCAAGAAGGACTTGGGGGTGCTGGTGGATGAGATGCTGTACTTGCACTCACAACTCAGAGAGCCAAACGTGTCCTGGGCTGCATCCAAAGCAGTGTGGGCAGCAGGGGAGGGAGGGGATTCTGCCCCTCTGCTTTGCTCTGGTCAGACCCCACCTGGAACACTGCACTCAGCTTTGGGGTCCTCAGCAGAGGAAGAATGTGGACCTTTTGGCACAAGTCCAGGCAAAGGCCAGGAAAATTATTAGAGAGTTGGAGCACCCCTCATACGAGGAAATGCGAGAGATTTGGGGTTGCTCTCTCTGGTGAAGGGCTGGCTCTGGCAAGACTTCACTGCAGCCTTCCAGTACCTGAAGGGAATCTATGAGAAAGTTACAGAGAGGCTATTTGCAAGGACATGACAAGGGAGAACAGCTTTAAGGTGAAAGAAAGTGGGTTTAGGTTAGGGATGAGGAAGAAATTCTTTACTGTGAGGGTGGTGAGGCACTGGCACAGGTTGCCCAGAAAAGATGCGAATGCCCCATCCCTGGAAGTGTCCAAGGCCAGGTTGAAATGAGGGCCTGAGCAATCTGATCTAGAGAAAGATGCACCTGCCTGTGGCAAGAGGGTTGGAAATAGATTATCTTTAAGGTCCTTCAACTTCTATGATTCTGATTCTATGAATTCTTCACCTTAATTTTATAGGCTCCCTTATAAATAACAAATTCAACCATCCCCATCACAAAATACGATGAGTACAGGCTTTGTAGCGGATCTCACAAATACTCATACGAGGTGGACACATGTTTCTACTCTGTTATCAGTAATCTCAAATGTAGAAAATGTAATTTTGACACATAACATAGACAACTTTGAGTAAAAAGCCGCATAATAAACATACTTTTTCTAGAAAGCAAAAATTTATTAAATTTCCTTGAGTTTATAAACGTCTTGATTTTGCACTAAAACTGACAAATAAGTCACAAAAATTAAATTATTAAGCACCTGTTTTGACATCTAGCTGCCTTCAGATATCAACTTTCTTGTTTGTTCCACCATTCTTGGCTCAACCACTTAATGTAGCTTTAATTCGATTCTGAAACAAAAAAAAAAAAATCTAAATTAAAGACACTTTAATAGAGTCAGAAGGGTGAATGACACAGTGGAAAAAGTTTTCTTTAAAGAAAGACATTGCTGAAAAGCTCTGTTAATATCTAAACGCACTGCAGAGATGATCAAGAGCATTCTCAAATAGGGAATCATTTCTAAAGGGATGCTTTTAACTGAATGTTCTCAGAATAGTTTTTAGAACGATGAAATAAATCAATGAATTCTTTCAGATCCTGACTCATCCCGATCCTAGAAAGTCAGCACTGAATTTCCGCGTAATGCTTTCAAAACTGGCTGCGGGATCTGCAGTCTATCATTTGCACCCAGGCAAATGGGAACTGGCAGCTGCAGCACAGCGAGAGACGCGCAGGTGCGGGGTCTCTGACTGCGGATCTGCGGGATGGGAAAGGCAAAGAGCCCATCACAGGCACCAGGAGAGAAGCACCACTAGATGGTGCTGTTTGCCCACGTACTTAGTACTTTGCCTTTGAAAAATAAAATAAAAAATCAGGAGAGAAGATAACTCAGTGAGGGGCGTTTTTGTAGAAAATAAGAATAATGTTTCAGAAAAAATCTATCAGCTTCCTCCTTTTTCCTCTTTTCCTCATCGCTCTTGTGAATGGTATGTTTCAATACATGTTTAAGGCACATAGTCAGAAAAGCAAACTTTGGCTTAGTGGGCCATGTTAGAGCTGTTTTCTCTTTTTAACTGTTGTTCTCTAAAATAATCCAAGGCTTCGGCTGCTGTAGTAATAATGTGTATATTCAACCAATATAATAATTATAACCTGGAAGAGACCTCTCATTTCATTGATTTAAAGAAATAGTCATCAAATTATTTTGAAAATAATTAACATTGCAGATTAATAAAAAACACAACCTATATTGTCAGGAACAGAACATGACCTATGATTTCCTGAACTTTTATAGTTTACTCAATGATAAATATCGTAAGTTCACTGCACACAAAGGCAAAATTTAGGTTTTCCAAATGGCTTACTCTATTTTCATTTCAAAGTAACAGTCTATGACTTCTATAAACTGTGAGGCAATACCAGGGATGGGGGGAAATACAAAGTACTTTTATAAATTTCAGTGTAAAAATGGCAGTTAACCCACAAAGACGTAATTTTCTCCTGGGAAAAGAAAGTTAACAACACATGAAAAAAAAAAATAGTTATACATGTAGGATTAGAAGGGGAGGAATAATGGGTTGAGCCACAAGGAAATTTTACTGAGGGGAGGAACAAAATAAAGCACTTAACATAGCCATTAACATAAGCAGACTGCATCAGAAAACCAAGGGCAATAATGAAAGACAGTAGAGGTGTAATTGTCAGCAGATTTAATAGAATTTAAAAAGTAGATTTCTTATTGCTGGAGACCTAAATTAAGTTCATGGAGAAGAATTCAAGATTGCAATTGCAGAGGCCACTGAAGAATCACGTTACAATCTACCTTTCTTGACTTCTCATGGAAAGCTAAGAAATAAGGCTGAACTCAGAAGATGGCTTCAACATGTTAGGCAAATAACGAATCCAGTGCTTTCCTGAGTAACAGCACACAGGAAGCAAATCTGCTGATGAAAGCTGCTGTTATACATGCAAGCTACCATCATGCCTCTAGAAACTAGTATAAATCGGTGAGTTTCAACACTTTTTAAAGACAATGTTTTAGAGACAAGAGGAGGTAGCCTCAAGTTGTCCAAGGGGAGGTTCAGGATGGACATCAGGATGAAGGTTTTCACTGAAAGGGTGATTAAGCATTGGAATAGATTGACTTAGAGAGCAGTGGAGCCACTGTAACTGGATGTGTTCAAGAAGCAACTGGATGTGGAACTCGGTGCCATGGTTTAGTTTGTCTATGGGGTGTTCAGCACCATCATGGTTGGACCTGATGATTTGGAGGTCTTTTCAACTGGTTGTGATTCTACAATTCTATCACATAGATTAACATAGCCTTAGAATGGTGGGCATGAAATACAAATTCAACATGCATATCATGATAATAAGCCAAAATTGATTCAAAGTTGAACTGCAGAGGTTTAATTCAACTTTCAGATCACAAACTGAAAATATCTTCAAAGTAACTAGAAATACAGCAAGTGGAAAAAAAAAATATTTGTGATA